>JAODKN010000114.1:21716310-21730522 GCA_026774425.1 Petrocephalus zakoni
AGAGAGGGACTGGGGCACAGGGTCAGACAGAGAGGGACCGGGGCACAGGGTCAGACAGAGAGGGACCGGGGCACGGGATCAGACAGAGAGGGACCGGGGCACGGGGTCAGACTGAGAGAGGGGTCGGGGCACACAGTCAGACTGAGAGAGGGACCGGGACACACAGCCACTCTCAGAGAGGGGTCGGGGCACACGGTCAGACTGAGAGAGGGGTCGGGACACACGGTCAAACCGAGAGAGGGGTCGGGATACACGGTCAGACTCAGTGAGGGGTCGGGACACAGGATCAGACTGAGAGAGGGGTTGGGGCACATGGTCAGACCGAGAGAGGGGTTGGGAGGGGCGGGAAGCGCTTGGTAACCAGACATCAGTGAGCAATACCTCCCACAGAAGAAACCAGTCAGACCAGGCTAGGTAGGTAACAAGATGAAATGCAGCTGTCAGTCACTGGGAATGTCATGCAGCCATTTACAAATCAGGCAACGGAGTCCAGATGAGGGGGTGTGGCTAGTGGTTGAGGAGGCAGAGCTACCAGGTGAGGGGGTGTAGCTACGGGGTGAGAGGGCATAGCAGCATCACAGTCTAACCTCAGAAGCACCAAAAGCAAAGCTTTCTAAAATCTCCCTTAAAGCAGCTTGTGGTTGTTGAATTGTCCAGTTAAGATAGAGACTGGAGCGCTGGACCCAGAGGGATGAGGTCACAGTGCAGCTAATCACCATGCATCTCTCAGTCATCAGTACATAACTTCAATTTGAATTATATATTTGCCATAATTTATCAATCATGGGAAACATTAGTGAGTTCAGAAATACATTATGCATAACGGTGAAAATAACTACTGAAATAAATTAGCAGTGCAGTTTAGCCCGGCATACATTTGCTCAGTTGAGTATTAACCCAGCTATGTAACCTTTGTCAACATTTCTGAATGTCGCCCATTTGCACAATAACCCATGTCTTGAAACTACTCTGCTTGTTTTTACACAGAGAAGACATGCTATCGACTAACAAATCTCATGGAAAGGATGGAAAAAATGCAGGGAGAAATTTCTGAAAACCTCACAAAAGGCTGCACTGAATATAGGAGGGGTCACAGAGCCTCATCTCCACAGGCAGCAGCCACAGAGCCCCTGAAGAGGGATTACGGGAAAATCTCTGCCGTTTGTATTCCTGACCTCAGTTGATCACATCTCAGAAAATAAAAAAAACTATTTCACATTTGACTCTCATTTGGTCTCATTTCAAACTCAATTACTTTTTTCATCAAAAGCCATTTTCGTGGAAATAATTGAGACGAGATGATTTGCGAAAGAAGTATAAATTCAATACTTCTCCGAATAAAAAAAAAAATCTTTGAATGCTGAAAATATTCATATGTAAAAAAACCAAAAAACCACCAGTGACTGGAATCAGGGATTTACTAAATTAACCTCCTACAAACCAAACTTATGTGAGCATCTCGGACATTAAGCAACAAGTTGATGAGAGTCCTTAAGCACGAAAACAATCAAAGACCATTCATAAGAAGATACCACCTTTCCAGAGACATTCTGAGTATGAGGATCAAGCATCCAGGCATGGAAAGAAAGTATGCTGAGTCACAGATGGAGAAGCACATTGAAAAGGCGCTTGGCAATAGTCTGAGTCTGGGAGGTGCTGAGGGCACGCGAGCCATTTATTAGATGTCCTCCCCCATGGGCACCATCTGCCGCCACTCACTCCCTCCTCTCCAGAATCGATTCCCCTTCAGCCGCCTCCCACCTCATGCTCTATCTTCACTACCTGCGAGGTAACTAGCGAAAGGACACCTGCTCCGGCGGCTTTGAAAAACAAGCAAATTAGCGGCTTAACAAATGCATTACCCTCCGTTCAAAGGAATCAAATCGCCGCATGGCCGGGACGCTTTCCGGGCGGACTTTGTGGCAGCTCCCCGGCTACAGCAAAGCCGTACGTTTAATACGAGGTCCATCTCCATCTGAGTTGGTCCGTGGAATGGCAGGGCAGAGGATCAAATGACAGAACAGCTGATATTCATCAGAGAGTTTGTGGGGTGGAAGGGGGGGGGGGGGAGAGGCTGCTATTGGCCACAAAAAAACATTCAGGACTGGGGAATGGGGGGGGTTGGAGCACTAGGTGAAACAGAGCTCTTACTTCCAGCTTTTACTGGGTAAGTTGCTGTTCATTCTCACACATTCTGACAAATCAACCATCGCCTTGCAGAACCTCAGAATGGGTCAAACATGCATCATGGCCTCACTGACAATGATCTCATTTCAGCTTCGCAAGTGGCACAAAACAAAAACGTCCCAGGACCCCAGCGGGCGCGATATTTATTTACGCAGCCTATCCTTTGGGGACCATGGGGAGAGCGGAGACGGATGCACGTCCGGAGTGAATGCTCCGTGCACACGGAGAGCCGGGGGCAGGGGGATGGAGCGCGTGTGTGGCTCTGATTAAAGCTGAGGTATGCGCCGAGGGATTCTGGGAATTTGTCGGCGGGGAGCCATTCGTCACCGCTTCCCGCCGTCGGTGCGGAGCCGCCGTGACTAATGGCATCTTTTCGACGCGCCTGAGACGCAGCAGGTACGCGGGGCTGCAGTTCCGGGACAACGCGGGACGCTCCGCGGAGAGCCGCACGGCGGGCGGGCACGGTGGGCACGGCGGGCCGTAACGCGCGCTTCCCAGGAAGGGGGGCTGTAAGACCGTGGCGCTGCGATGTTTCAGAAGTGTGCACCGCAGATGTTAGTGTGGGCGCCCTTAAGCAGCCCCCTCCCTCGCACCTGGACGTTATCGGGCTGTAAGGGCTTAGCGGGACGTTAGCGGCGCTCTGATTGCGGGTCCCGGTGCCGGGGATCGCACGGCCGCATCTCCCGCGGACGCTCGCAGGAGCTGAGCCCGCATCTCCCGCGCTCCGAAAGCGCGCCCTTATCGGGAGCCGCCAGCTGCGCAGCCAGGCTCCGGCGCAGCCAATTTGCATCGCATGTCCCCCAGAGCTGAAGACAACCTGCTCGCTGGGGTGCCCCCCACACGTCTCCAAAGCGTCTGGCGGAAAACGCGGCAGATGCTCCCCAATATCCCACCGTAAATCAATCAGGTGCCTCCCCCAGCTGCTCCCCCACGCAGATTTGCAGCTCTTAATCTTTACTTTGTCGACCCAAATTGCCGAATGCTTTCAAAGTTCAGGCAGAGTCCAGCTTAGCAAAGCGTGTTGCACGGATTGCTCTAGAAAAACTATCAGCAGCAGAACAGAGTGGCAGACCTCGGAACCCTCATATTAAATACCATGTCTATAAAGTGAGAGAACGCAGCACCATATCAATTTATATTTCGGCTATCGGACTCAGACTTCAAAAGGAGAACTTTAAAGGCAAAAATATTCCCGGACATCGTCTGCCGTGCATGTTTCTAGCTTGTGCGCTGGTAGTAGTTGGAAACTATTGCTCATTTACAGGGCTGACCCACCTTCTGGAACATTCCTTACCATAACACAAACACCCTAGTAATAACTTCCTTGTAGGACAACGTGAGCTCTCTCATACAGTCTTATGTCCTCATAATGCAGAGAACACAATGTAAAAACATTTCTTTTTCCCCTGACTGGCACTAATCCACACTCCTGTGCCATTTTCTGTGATTCTGAAGTCTCCTGTGTCTACAGAGAGCCGTGGGCAGCTTCAGTCTCCTGTTCCAAAAAAGATATACCTCTGGATTTACTGAGCAGGCACCCACGGTCAGCAAAAACGGAGGCATGCGGCCTACCGGGCTGAAGAGGACAGGCCAGTGCAGCTCCCGCCTGGAAGGAGTCGCGCGACTCGGCATGAAGGGACGCCTGCTCCCCACCACTAATCACTAGTGACATGCTGACACGTTTGTTCAGGAGACTCTTGGGAGATTGTCCATGAGGGTTAACAGCTTAAGACTAGATACAGCAAGCTTCATTTAGAAAAAAGGAGATAATACATGGGGAAAGAAAGGATAAGGGGTCCAGCCATGGCTCCTACATTAATGTAGTGATAGATGATGGTTTAATGACTGAAATCAGTCTCTGAGGACTTCTGCATAATGATGTCACACGGGTGCTGCACACTCACGCCAGTCCGTCGCAGCTTTCATGTGGGTTCGGTACTGACCCTGCTGGCACAGGGCCGGCCGGGGGCTATACCAGAGAGACGGCCACAGCCTTTGTGCTTCGAGACAAAGGTATCACTTCTGGAGGTCAGTGCTGGAATACAAAGCCTTAGCTGGCCGCTTCGTTCGTAGATGAAAAAGTTCATTTAACTGCTAGAAAGTGGCCTTAATCAACAGCGGAATTCTTAATTTAAAGCAAAATCGTAATGTTTAATAGTAGGTTCATTACCCAGGAATTTGCCTTATAAAAGAACCGATTTCAAGTGACTAATTTCCAGTCACCTGACTAAGTATTGGCCCGGCCCTTCATTTCCACGCTTTGGAATGGAACGTGAAAAGAGTGGAAGGATTTCTAAGCCTGGACACGTTTTGTTAAGGCTAAGAAAATGAATTAAATGTCCTTTTCATTGCCAGAGGCCTGGGGGTTTAACCGCAACCTACAGACACCCATTTGTGACATAGTTTGGTAGATTTCCTTGGTTCATACTCCTCTAAGAAAGGATAATCTGTTCATATGCCAGCATTTAGTCACGAAAACTTAGGGAAGTCAGAATGCGTTTTAGAGCTGCTAAAATGATGAATCCCATAATCCCTGCTAAAGGTATCAGCGCAGGTCCAGCCAGGACAGTCCCAATGTCACGGAGACCTAACAATGGCTGCCCAGGGCCAGTGGCTCCTTTTATTTGGGTTTCCGGCTGTCTAATTGGTCTGCCCCGTCATCCGTGATGTGATGCATTCACTGCTGATTTTCCTGCCCTTGCCATGAGCTGCCATGATAATTAATACCAACGCCTCGGCGTGAGTGTCAATTTGCCACGTTTACACAACGCCCTCTGTTCCATGTTAACTGGTTGCCCCGCATTAAGGAGCTTTATTATTCGGATGAGGCAGGAGCCCAGCGTTGGTCAGCATGCCTGTTACATCTGCAGGCAACGACGTTACAAACCGAATGGGTCTCAGGCACATCAGGGTGTCAGGAGCCCATCTTATGCCAGTTAAGCGTAATCAAGCACCTACTGTCTGAGAGTGGATGCGATATATCTACCGTCACACCACGTCGGCAGTTGTGGGGCAGCACCGCGGAGACAGTCGCGCCGTACAGGCCATTTGAGTAACACTTTCATTCAGCGAATGCACTTTTCAGGGCGGACAGAGGCAGGAAGGAGATGGGAAAGGGCTTTTGACAAACAAGCAGAATTGCAAATGGGTAAAAAAAAGAGACATTTCATGTCACGGACATGCTTTGCAAACAGACCTTAAGAAAACTATTTTCTGCTTGCCATTTAATATTTTAACGGGATTTAGTACACTGAAGGGAAAAAACAGCTTCCGCAATCTGAATCCAGTGAATCCAAAATCAATTTGAACATTAAAAGCACTGCGGAAGACGCCCAATGTGGAGAAGGGACTCGAATCAGCCCAGCCATCCAGCACCTCTCACAGGCACTCCATCGACCATCATCCGGATGTGGTCCGTCGCCATGACAGCAGAGCACAAAAGGCTGCGAGCTCTCTCCTGGGATGAAAGAGCCGTCCCATGGGAGTGAAAGACGCCGTTCCACACAAGATGAATGGCGTAAAAATAAAGGTACCCAGATAAGAGTTTATAGCATGGGAGGTAATACTACATAGCCAGTGTTCAAACTCCAACACACAAAAGAGGCGTGTGAACAGTGCACCGAGACTCTTCTGTGCCAAGCATATGGATCACCAAGGGCCCCCTTGGATGCCAGTCATGGCGTTTAACCAGAGCTGCAGCAATAACATAGGCAGGTAGCATACGGGTGCCCAAGGCTCCGTAGATAAAAGGCACCAGCCGAACAGTGACTTTACAACCCGACTTTGCTACCAGGATCGTGCAGCTGAGGTCACACCAACACACACTTAAAAAGGTCACATGTACATAAAGCCACATGCACTAATCACAGTGCAGAGTATAGCTCACCCAGTCACCCCTGGCTCTGATATACCACGGACGGCTATGTTAAGTGTTGCACGACTAATCGCTAACGTCAAGCTCACGCTGGGCTTTCTGTGGCGTTCTTATGGGAACCTTTTTGCCGCTGATAAAAGAACGAGGTCATAACACCTGCCCAGAGGCTGGTATAAGACGCTGGATACTTTCACGGCAGCCAGTCTGAGAAGCAAGAGATCAAAGCTTATTTACTTCTATTACAAAGCTTCTCAAGAAAATGCTGGTAGCCTTACGGCAATGATAGTCTTCTGAAGGGGAGTCAGGTACACAGGGAGCAAAAGGCACATCCATCCTTAGGTAATAATCAGCGCAAACCTTCCAACTGCATGCTTCGTGGACGTAACACACCAATGATATTCCAAGATCACTTGAAATAAACAAGGTGTTCAGAAAGATGGCCACCACCTTTGTTATAAACAAAATGACACAGCCCAGTCACATAACACAAGCTGCAACCCCCCCCCCCAACCCCAATAGATGCAGCGGACCCTAACTTCAGAAACATCCATCTGTCCATTTTTCATATCTGCTATTCAGGTTCATGGGGGTCCAGAGCTTATCCTGGAAACTATGGGCCCAAGGCAGGGAATAACCCAGGATGGATGCCAACCCATCGCAGTGCACACCCTCACGTCATTCACACCTACGACAATTTGGTGACTACAGTTCACATTAGCAACTTTTTGACTGTAGGGAGAAACTTGAATAGCCAGAGGCAACCCCCCAATGACACAGCAACATCATGCATCCACAAACCCCTGTCCCAGAGGCGTACGGCAACAGTGCTAATCACTACACTAATGCGTCGCCCATCTCAGAAACAGCCTTTGTTATTAGTTAGGGTTTTGCAAGCAAATAGAGTGGTGTACATTATAGCACAATGCAACAAGCTTGGTGTTTAGAGGGTGATTTCCAAGATGTCGATCATGTGACCTTTAGGAAACAATGTGCCAGTTACTGGATGTAAAACTCATAGCTTAAATAGCATTAGACAGTGCTGTAGGGAATATTGTTTTTCATGTTCGCCGGTAGAATCGATCGTCGTGCAGTGTCACTGCTTAGGGGCTACACTAGTGAGAAGTGCATATCAAGCATTTACAAACCTTTCCGACAGCGAAGCACATTTTCCATACTGCCTGACCCACTATTATCTCTGGATACATTTCGATAGCAAAGGTGTTCAGGCAGAGTTTGCAGTGTTTCCTAATGCATTGCCTCCGTAGGTACGGCTCCCACTGTCCAAAAGAAAGTCATACCAATTTAAGATAAGAACAGACACAATTAAACAACCATCAGCAGATACCAACTCTGAGGCAGTGTGCAGAAACTGTGTGTCTCTTCTTAACTATCATCTCCACTGTAGGGCGCATGGACGTAAGTTACGGGGGGATGGGGGGTGCCCTCTCCCAATAATCAAAACTGGCTAATATCCCCCCCCCAAAAATAACCATGTCTCCCCCTAAATGGGTGAAGACCCCAACCACCTTAATTTTCAAACTAAGGCTACACCTTGATACGATGACAAACAACTCCAGAGTGATGGAATGGAATGGAAACATGGATGGGATGTTGCACACCACACCAATGTAATAAGAGCCTGGTCTTTGGGACATTTTGGGTAGACAGCCCACACTCTTTCATCCACATTGTTAGATGTGTCCTATCTGATGTAAACATGCATTGATCCAACAGCGGTGACTGGCGTCAGATTCTCTGGCCGCCTGAATCCTGGAGCCAGAGGCTGGAAGAATGGGAGCTGGGACCTTCAGCCCCTAAAGTACACAAGCATGGGGCCAGGGAATATCTAACAGAGAAATCCTCCGGCTGCAGGAGACCGCACACGTCAGCCTTTCATGTGAAACGGGGAACAAAATGAGAAAAATCTATCATGTGTATGGCATGGACAAGCGGTACGATATACATCGGAAAATGTCAGCGTGCTCATATCTTACATCGGCCGCTCCGAGATCCTCTCAGAAAGAGAGACAAACTCTGATAACAGTAACGGCGGAAGCTGTATACTGGCCCAGGATTATTATTATTTCCTTTTTTTTTGGAATTCATTTATGAGAGAGTAATTACGGCTTACTGGATAATTCATGAAATGAAGATTACTATCTGAACGAGAGCAGAATGCTCATTGGGAGATATATTTGTGTGTTTGTTTTCTCTCGAGTCAGCCAGTGTCTCTGGGAGCGCATTCGAGCACACAAGAGAATAAAGCTTAGTACAGATGTTCACCGAGAAATGAGACAATTATACACATGAGTTTTGTTACGCAAAAAAGAAAATGATTCTTGCCACATTTCAGACGCATCCATTACATTTCCACTTATTTGTACCATGAAGTGTGTCCAGCTTCATCCTCAGGGTTGTACAAAATCTGTGGCAAAACATGGGGTGGGTTTTCGACCATCAATTTAATCTCGTTTAACCTGGTCTCGGTCTAACAGATGGCGGTGTCAGAGACTGATGTGCATTTACTTGGAGCCTCTCAGCTGCCTGAAGCCTCTCTGACAATCAAGGACCACGATTATTCATTTGCTGCTAAAGTTTGATGGAGAAGGGTGGGATCTGTGAACTGTGTAACCTTCTTGCGAGTCCTGTCTCTCTCTCCTGGGCTCTCGTACCCTCGTTTGACACGTCTGCTTCCCATGCCGTCATGACCCCTGCTTTTGACCCAGCCGGGGGGAAAGGGTGTGGGGTTTGGGTACGCATGTAGACACACACTCAATCCTGCCCACCAACACAAACCAATTTAAGCAGCACTGGACCAGGTCAGCTTGAACAATATGTCATTTTGTTCAAATAAAAATGCAGCCCCTCGTTTTAGTGGGAAGCCCATCATTACAGCTGCCAAAGGGGGAAAAAAATCGTAATTACATGGGATTTCCAGAGACAAGACTGCATTAATTGTAATAACTGATCTCAGCATAATGACTTTTACTAAAAGGCATCGCTGTCAGTGATTCAGAATCTACACACCCAATATCTATCCATCCGGCATCCAGTCCCAGCTGCAGTCTCATGGCCGTTATATTCCATCCTCTCAGAGTCGGACGTTTCTTAATGGCATAAAGTCACAGGGCAGCGGGGGGGGGGGGGCAAAGTCAAGCCCTGTCGCCTCGTTGAGTTATTTCTGCGGTGCGCTGTGAGTCTGCTATGCCGAGAGAGTGTTTAAATGCTTTACGCGGCTTCCACGGGCACACGGACATCGCGTTCCTCCATGGCTCCCTGCTAGGGGAACGGGGAGGTCTTCTGGCCAGTCGGTGCGGAACATGCAGGGACTGCAGGTCAGAAACGAGCGTCTGTATCTCACAGGCCCCGGGCATCACGCCGATGCGAGATGTGGAAAACCAAAAGAATCAACTACTCAATACTGCGACTGCAGACGTAATTAGCTAATTAAGTCATGTAATGTGCATCAGAACAAAACTATTTAGCAGCAATAAAGCATAAACAGTAATATTTTTGAACAATAAAACAGTCTGTAAGAACAGGGTGCGCCTGGTGTTCTTCGTGACTGTCTGATTAGGGCCTGTAACCAAGCAATAAGTCATCCAGGATCTCAGTGGCCTCTGACAGGCTTCCAACACAAAAATAAAAAGAACCAAGGGAGAGGAGACTTGAATAGGAGGCCAGAAATACATCAGGACCACACGGTTCTCAAATGGTCCGAGGATCTGGTGGTCCAGTTTAGTATAAGTCGACATGGCCTTGAGTTTGACTAACGGAAGCTGGAGGGCAGGTGGGCAGCTCAGGGGACTAAGAGGACAGCAATGAGGCCGCTCCTCTCACAAAACATGTGACCAGCAGACCACTGGAGAAACATCTACTGCCTGTAGGAGCCTCGTTAAGTCAAACAGATGGACAGAGAACCAACAGGAAACATCAGAAATACGAGCTCTGAGTCAGATAGGCCCCAGCAAATATAAAGTCTGACCCAAAACCTAAACTACGTGTATTTTTTAAACACATCTCGAGGAACATTCTCAGCTGACGTGCCTGACCTTGTGTTTGAGGTATCAGTGACTGTCACCAGTCACATTCTCCCTCTCAGTGATAATCCCAATCTGTCATTTATAAATATTTATATCTTCTGATCAATAACTTATTTTCTGACTGACAACTCAGCCAGGGCACGCTCTTGAGGAGAGTGACACAAAAATGATTAATCTCAAGCCGGATTTATATATAAAAGATAATTTTCTACTTTATAAACCACTTGCACTGTACCAGAAAACACCTAAATCCCATTCAGCATCAGCAGGGCTTTTCTAGGGGTGGGTTAATGAATTTCCATCAGAAGGAAGTCTTCCTCAGTAAATTTTGTACTCAGGCACCCCCAGCACCCTCCCCCCGCCTACTGTACACGTCGCAAAGCATCTTGGTATTTCACCTGGAGAGAATATTACAAAGTATACGGTAGTGAGGTACACACTGTCTGAGACATGCCAATAGGCCAGCTTAAAAGGAGCATCATTCACCATGCTGACAATGGGTACCCCCTCACATGCAAGGAGTGCATGAGACTGATATAAACAGGCAAAGAGGACAAACTTTGAAAGAAAGCCGGCTGGAAGTAGGAAAGCTTGTCATATTTACTTCCTGCAAATCGCCTCCAGCGAGGAACGCAAATGTAGTTTTACTCATTATATTGTTTTGACAGAAATTAGGCCGAGTCATCACACTGCTGCTGAACGTTCTCATTTACATGCAAGCAAATAGACTAAGTGTGATGTTTACTTGTCAGATCTTCGTTTTAAATCGGCCAGTTTATGTGCACGCTGTTCGTGCTCAGAAATGAGCCCATTAATTTAACAATGACTCTAAGTGATTTGCACTCAGGGATCATCCGTTGCTAGGTTGAAAGCAGCCCTGCTAACGAAATCGACTGTCTGGTACGTTCCCCCCCCCAAAAAAAGAAAGAAACAGACAAATACACCCATCTGCTCAGGTAGTTAAACATCTCAGAAGGTTCTACCAAAAAGTTTGGGTGGGTGTTGGCTCCCCAGGCTCATCATCAGGTGATGCCTTGCATGTGTTAAGTGCTGGGAATGTATTGCTGCCCCCAAACTCCACAAGCTTAAGGACAGATTGCCTCCAATGTCTTGGGAACCGTAAAATTGTGCCTGTGGGCTCTGAAGGGGCTCCTTCAGGTTCTCCCTGGTCCCTGTCACCCCTTTGCAGGATTCTTTGATTTTTGCCCTTGAACATGACAACACAGCTGCTCGTCAGAATCCACCGAAGGCAGCATTTTCTGATAAAACTTCTTGACAAAACCTCAGACTGGAAGGGGGCCTAAATTTAAAAAAAAAAAAACCTTTGAACACCAAAGTCACCAGCAAAAAGAATAAGTGGGTCTGTGGAAAAGCGTTTTTATTTGTAACAATGATTATAAATGTATTGGAGAGAAGCCTGTACGGAGATTCGGTTGCAGGCCTTCCCTTTGGCACCTGACCCTGCCAGCCCAGTAAGGTCCAAATTACTGCCTTTTACCAAACATCAACATCACCAGGCCACAGGAGGCCACATTTCAAAGCGGTTGACAGTTTTCCTTCATAACGTGGGGCTTTGCAGAAGGATTAGAGACTTGGGGCCTCCGGAGGCAAAGCTGCAACTTAGCACTAAACTGTCCTTTTAGGCTTTCGTCCTCATTACGGGACGCCATGCTAGCGCACTGCACAAGAGCCCAAGGAGAGCGCTAATCCCAGGGCACGACCATGTCACCAGCCACCTCCACAGAATCTGATGCGAAAGTCACTGCGGGTCCCAGCAGCATTAGCTGCGCTAATGACCTTAGGAAACGTCAACTCATCTTAAGACACGCTCTACATTAAACAACTTTTGGATGCTGCAAGGAGGGTACGAAAAAACCTCAGGACACTTTGGGTTAATGCCAAAAAGGAATTTCATTAATATCCATTCGGAGCAGAGTGGAGACACTACCCCAGAAATAAGCACCGCTCTTAAGTCACCCTTAAATGCTGGCGAGTCCTTCACCATAAATGATGCAGAGGCTTGCATAACTGGCTTTACTTGAAAGATCTTTACAGAAAATTAACAATAAAAAGGCAGCTTTATTCAATAATCTACCTGCTTACGTCTACGTTTCAAACGTCTCGTCCAATACAAAGCCTGCTGTCCTGTATAATCTCCTAGAAACTGTGGAGGATGGATCCTGACCACTGAGCCTCTCGCAAGCCCTCCAGTCACCGCGATCACCCCAAATGGCTGTCTGCACCACGTTTGCAGTGTTGATTTGACGGTCTCAGGTCTCCCTTGGGGACGTGTGTGTCCTCTGAAAATCATCTTTTTATTAGGCTGCTGTAGACAAGATCTGGGCAGTTCTCCTTCAGGATGGCCTCACTAGTAACTCTTGGGGCGCTCGGTCTGGCTCCTGGTGCTGCCCGTAGGAGGTGACATCTGGCCTTCAGCTAACACATCATCCCCAGACAGTCCAGGGCGGGGACCCACGTGTCGACCCCCTCCCGTCTCCAGCAGCTGGCTCCGCGGACTGCGATCTATCATCAGCAGGCTACAGCCTTTAATCATTAGGACACTTTTATATAGAGCGGCATTTGTTACTGGTACATCCTACAGAAATTATTTTATAGCAATTATACTCAATCATCTTCAAAGGGATCACAGAACAATCCTCAGTTTGTCCCAGTGACGGCCCCATGATGGACTGACAGCCTATCCAGGTCGTACTCCAGCCTTGCAAATCTACACTGCCTGGGATAGACTCCAGGGCCCCCTCACCCCCCACCATGATGAGCGATAATAAAATGGCCAAATGGATTATATTACTCAAACGCCACTGGATAAAAAGCATTGTAAGGACTATGAAGCACTCATAACCCAAACCATGTCAGACTAGCTATTTTATCCCTGTTTACGGTGGATGTGACTTACCTACTGACACTGCCAGCCTGTGCCGTACATAATTTACTGCCGTAAGCGAAGCATGCAGTATACAAGCTGACAAATGACAGTCCGCTGTAGAAAACTGTCCTAGCAGCCAAAGCAATGCCTGCTGCCGCTGCAGTTCAGTGCCACTAACATGCTACCCATCACATGCACCCCAGGCAGGGGGCGCTGTTTGCTCACTCATGTGTGCATCCCCATGCCAGTACACTCACATGCGCATGCATCCCTGCGCCAGTATATTCACATGCGCGTGTATCCCCCTGCCAGTACATTCACACGCGTGTGCATCCCCGCGCCAGTACATTCACATGCGTGTGCATCCCCGCGCCAAAATATTCACACGTGTGTGGATCCCCCTGCCAGTACATTCACACGCATGTGCATCCCCGCGCCAGTATATTCACATGCGTGTGCATCCCCGCGCCAGTATATTCACACGCATGTGCATCCCCACGCCAGTACATTCACACGTGCGTGCATCCCCGTGCCAGTACATTCACACGTGCTTGCATCCCCGTGCCAGTACATTCACATGCGTGTGCATCCCCGCGCCAGTATATTCACACGTGCTTGCATCCCCGTGCCAGTACATTCACATGCGTGTGCATCCCCGCGCCAGTATATTCACACGTGTGTGCATCCCCACGCCAGTACATTCACACGTGCTTGCATCCCCGTGCCAGTACACATGCATTCCCACAGTCTCCCACTATCTCTGTCTGTAGGAAGACATTGTAAAATGCACACATTCCTGTTTGCCTAAATATAACTTTAAAATTTTCCACTTCCCCAGTGACCAACCACTAACAAAGGATAAATAACTGACCCGAGTTACTAAGACAATTTATTTGAAAACATCTATACTTGTCGCATTTGTATCCTGGCGCTGCAGGTTTCGGGTCCTGCACAAGCTAAGCATTGAGCTGCCTAAGTTGTGCCAGATGCAGTTTGGGTCACATGGACCAAAGCGGTATGCAGTACAGTAAAAAACAGGAAGAAGTGTAAGTAGGCAGAAATTCTAAAGTCTATGCTAGATGCAGTTGTCAAAATAATCGTTCATATCTCTGATATTGTGTTACTGCAACAAAGAAAACGACTTCATCTAAGTGTGACCTAACGTTAGATTACGTTGGTTAGAATACAGCAGTACATCTAAGTGTGACCTAACGTTAGATT
>JAODKN010000114.1:21761806-21778770 GCA_026774425.1 Petrocephalus zakoni
GTTTCCCTTCCTTCCCTTTGTATCTCCTCCCCGTTTGGCCAGCAGGTGTCACTGGCCATCCTGTCCTCCTCCCTGTCGCTTGTCCCATAAGCCCCTAGTGTGTTTCCCTTCCTCTCTGGATGCTGCGTAGCTCAGCGGGCTGACAGTGCGGCTTAGTTACCCCTCTGGTCATGGACTTGAGGCCAGCCTCCTCTGTTCTGTTTTTTTTTTGTTTTTAGTGTTTATCTAAATCAGGGGTGTCAAACTCCAGGCCTGGAGGGCCGGTGCCCTGTGTAGTTTAGCTCTTTCCCTGTTCCACCACAAACGACTGAGCGGAAGAGCTGTGCGGTAATGAGCACAAGGAGCTGTGAGGAGTTGAATCATGTGTGTTAAATGCGGCCCTCCAGGCCTGGAGTCTGACACCCCCAATCTAGGTGGCTTATGCCAGCGTCTGCCGTGTTTAGCATTCCTGTCCATGCTGTTTTCTAGTCTTTTAGTATCATCATCCTTGTGTCTGCTTTGTTTTCCATTTTCCTACATTTTCCCAGTTTCTGAGTGATTGTTAGTGTAGCAGTTTCACCTGTTGCTCGCTGTTCCTTGTTTGCCTCGTGTTCCCGTGTACCTAAGCGCCTGCCTGTCACTGTCATTGTCAGTCACTGAGTTGTGTATGTATTAGGTGTTGCTCTGTTTGGTTTCCAAAGTCCTACTCCTTAGTTGTTTATTTGTGATTCCTCTAGTTAGTTAATCAGTGTTTTATTCCTGTTTTTGTTTTGACCCCTTCTGGCCCTTTATTTTGTGGTTTCTCCATTTTTCCGTATCCCAATAAACCCATTTGTTTGTTGTATCGTCCCCCTCCTTCCCCTGCCTGCACCATGTGACAGCACTCACTTGTGCTCAGCACTTATTCACCATCATCCTTCCCTCTAGCATATTCATTCAGTGTTTTCTGATAAAACTCAAACTTATGATAAAACCTCCCCCCCCCCCAAGGCTACGGCATCGGCCTTCCCCAGGGGTCTTCGCTCACCTCCAACGTCTCAGAGCTGATCAGCCAGTACAAGTCCGACGGTTTCATGGATGTGCTGCATGACAAGTGGTACAAAGTGGTCCCGTGCGGCAAGCGCAGTTTCGCCGTCACAGAGGTAACGTGCTCTCTCCTTCTCCACCAGCCACCACAGAGCAAAACCCATCCGTCTGTTGTAATTTGTAATTTTGTTTTGGGATAGTCCTGCACATAGAGATTAAAAAAGCTACATACAGAGCACATAAAGGACACAGCAAACCTCACATTCTGGTCAATTGTCAGCAAACTACCACCTAACTCACCCATAGCCACATGCAATCACCTGGAGCCCACGAATGCCCCTGCTGTCATAGACTTTGCAGATGGGGGTCAAGCACTTCTCGGGACTCTTCGTCATGCTGTGCGCCGGCGTGGCTCTGTCGCTCCTCACCACGGTCGCCGAGCACATCGTCCACCGCTTCGTTATCCCTGGCATCCGGAAGAAGTCCCGCTTTACGTACTGGCTTCACACGAGCCAGGTAGGACCCCCTGCTTTGGGTCACATGACCATGAAGCACCGAGATAATGCAGATGGGAATTATAATTGGCTGGCAAGATTAAATTTGTCACATTAAGTGATTTCTTGTAAGAGAAGGGCAATTACTGAGCACTGCAAGATAATGCCTGGTTAGGCCAGTGGTTAGCATGATAGGCCAGTAACAGACTGCACATGGTTGTCCCATCCAATAGGGATTGGGAAACATCTTCTCTCTCTCCTCAATACTTCAATGTTTTTCATTTATTAAGGGATTTTTTATTCCTAAAATATTTAGCTGCCTAAATGGCAAACCGAACTGGTGCGAATCGCAGGGAAAATGGCATCAATACACGAGTAATGTGCAGTTCTAAGATCTCAGGAGCTTGTGTTCCCTCTTGTGTTTTTGCTGCTTTTGTAGAGATTACACCGTGCGCTGAATCCATCATTTCACGAAGACGGGATACAGACTGTGGCTAACCTGGAGAAGAGGTACTGCGTCTGTTTACACTGTCGTAGTAAGGTGTCACTCCGCCATGACAGCCAGCCAGCACAGCAACACCTTTTTAAAGGGCACTGCCTTCCATTTTACACATTCACATTCAAGCTTGATTAGCATTTAATCTTGAGTGGTTCACCTTTGAGAAGCTCCATTTAATGTCCAAGCATAAGCGTCCTTCTCGGACTCACGCTTTGAGACAATATGTTGAGAAAATGCGCTATAAAAATGCGCTATTCAAATAAAGTTGCATTGCGTTGCCTTGCATAGCACTCTGTGGCTCTGAGCTGCTGTGATTGGCTACGGCATCCTCGCAGTCACTGTACATCGCAGTCGTTACATAAAAGCCCCCGACTGCTTCTTATGAGTTTCCCTGATACTGGTAAGTGAAGGATGTGGTTTCTCTTAAACACACTCCACTTGTTAGGAACGCAGATTCATAACCTGAATGCAGGGGATTGTGCTGTAGAAGGAGAAAAGCCATTTCACGTTCATGAACAGTGTATCAAGCTTTTAGGTATCCGTATTAGCTATCTGCTTTAGTGATAATATTATGCTTTGTCTTAGGAATATAACGGAACCTTACCCTTATTCTTAGGCCGTGCAACAGTTGTGCTGGCATTTTACACACCCCTGCAGAAAAGCGAGTCCTTCAGCCAGGCATTACTCCAGCCAGGCATTACTCCCTGGGCCCGCTGCCAGGTTCCCACCAGCAAGGTTATTTCAGCCGAACCGTTACGGTGAAATGAGAGCTGACTTTGGAAGAACTTACTCACCGCTATGATGCACACCTGTCGCTGGGCTGGCCTCGTGAACTCCTATCTCGTTATAAATGTTATAAAGAATAGTGTTTCATAAAAAACCGAGGCACCACCCACAAACTATCCAACCATCTTTAGGATGCATGGTCTAAAGCAGTGGTCACCAACTGGCGGACTCCGGTGCACAACTGCACCGCAGAGTCGATTCCCCCCTCCCCTAGGGCAGATCTGTGGGGAGGCAGCTACCCCCCCTCCTCATGTTCCACCCCAGTTTACAGCAATATAACTATTATATAAATCAAACTCTGCATAATTAATAATTAAGTTTCAGAGGAGTTGTCATGACTGCTGGCTGAGTACTATGTATGCTAACCCTCCAGTAAGCCCCGCCCCTTCCTTACTTTTAGGCATGGCACGGCGCTAGTGTTGCCAACTTAGCAACTTTTCGGACCCCTTTAATGACTTTTTTTTTTCAAAAAGCGACAAGCGACAATACAGCTCCAGAAAAAATGAAGAGACCACTCTATATTTTTAAAAAATCTGCATTGTTAAAACATTGTTAAATCCTAGTTTAATCCTGGTTCTGCTGGCAGAAGGCTACACCGTGTGGCAGGCTGATTCCAGGCTTAATGTTTCTGAGAGATCAGTACAGAAGAACAAGATGAAGCAGGAGACACTGGCAATGGCCAGAAACCGGGCAGGTAGAGGGGGGAAGCGACTTCCTAATGCCAGAGATGGCCGTAAGCTTGTCCAGCAGTGCCTCATGAATCGGAGGATGACATCTAGGGACCTTCCAAAGGGAAACATTAAGTGGTGTGACATGCACAGCTAGTTAGTATCAGGCTCCTAGAAGCAGGACTGAAGTCCCATAAAGCAAGGAAGGAGCCCTTCATTACAGAGAAACAGAGAAGAACCAGGCTGCAGTTTGCAAGAAAAAAAAATTATATTATACACAGATGCATAACCATAAATTGAGAAATGAATGAAACAAAAAAATGTGCTGTGGTCTCAATTTTTTTCTGGAGCTGTATAAATAAACATAAATAAAATAGATTGATAAATGAAATAGTCTGAGCTGCGTTAAAACACAGTAGCCTATATGAGTATTGGGTACAGAGAAAAGCAAACACAATGTGGTGGCTGCTGGCTGAACCTGAACGCGACAGGATGACAGCATTAATATGCACATTATCGTATGACGTCATCTAGTGATGACAGCATTAATATGCACATTATCGTATGACGTCATCTAGTGATGACAGCATTAATATGCACATTATCGTATGACGTCATCTAGTGAATTCCTGTTGGAAATAGTTGGCAACACTGCACTGCGCATAAGCTTCCAGTTTAAACACGGCACCTGAGAGATAGGTAATGTAATAAATTTAAAATTTTATATAATTGAATTTTTTAAATACTGAGATGGCCGATAATAATGAAAAATAATAGCAATGGTGTGAGTATGCTTTTTAAACCGTGCTGAGACGTGGGCTGGAGGCCTGGTCCTGTGTGACAGTAGTGGGAGAAAAGTCGCAGTTATCGGTCATATCAGGCCGGGATCAGGCAGTCAGAACTAAACTTGTGGAATAAATGTGGGATAAATTATCATTATTATTTTCAATATAACTCCAGTACAAATTCTAATAAATATCTAACAGATAATACATACCTTTTCTGAAAGAATGTTTTCATGTTGCAACCCCTTAAAAATTTCATGCTAGTCTCTCACCACCCCATGCTAAATTTTCCAGGACCCCCCCCCTCGCCCATCACCATGGATATCACCTGTTCCTCCCCCCCGCCAGCCCCAGTGGACCTTGCCTTTGTGTTGCTGATGGAATTTGGCCCACAGTGGGAAATAGTTGGGGACCCCTGTTTTAATGAAATTAAATTGTAAAAGGCTGAGTGGTGCTCCTTACCCAAGCTTCAGCGTGACCTGTGGAACACGTATTCATCAACACCTGGTCAGGCATGAGTAAGCGAGAGATTTCCGGGCAGTGCAAGATTCCCTCTGATGTCGCCTTAGCTAAAGCCCTGAGGGTATCTGCAGCGCTACTGAACACACAGTAGCTTCTGCATTTCATTAAGCCCTGGTTCCCGTTAGAGGATGGGGCTTGCTGCGATTTCTGCGGATAGGATGTTAATTAGCAAAGCAAGCCCACGAGAGAAATGAAATGTTGGTCTCACTCATTTGCATCGCTGCAAAATGTGCCCATATTGGAAATGAAATCAAGTCAAATAAATCAGTTGCACAGACAATACCAGCACTCTGTCCAGGGAGGCAGGCAGAATGAGTAAGTGGTGCCAAAGCAATGTCTTAAATCAGTTTTTCCTTTGTTCACCCTAAGCTACAACGTTGAAAACAATCAAGCGCAGTGGAACACCTCCAGCTCCAACTGCAACCGGCGGAAGCTTCCTCTCCAAGGGGGTCAGCAGAACGACCTGGAGTACACACAGTGCAGGGAGATCGCCCCAGCTTCAGCCAAGATGGCGGTCGCCCTGCAGAGCACCTCCAACGGAAAGACTGACTTACTTGGTCTGGCCAGGAACCCTATAGTTCAGGAACTCTCTGACCTGGAAACCCAGATCCGAATCATCAAGCAGGAGCTACAGCTGGCCATTAAGAAGAAGGAGGAGCTGGAGCAGTGCCAGCTAACAAGCACGACAGCCGCCGCAGAATCGTAGGTTCATCCTCAGCCCTCTCTCAAACATGGGCTACTGGAAACATGTTCTGCTCGTGTCTTCTTGCCGGGGACTCTAGCGAGCCACTGGGTGGTCTCTCTTTCTACATGGACTTGGTGACCTCAGAAACCTGGAACATATATTTTAGTTCATGACTGAAATCTTAATGGTTTGCACACAGTATTTTGGAAATACCAGCTCATTTGAAAATTGGGACTCCACAGTTGTACAAGTACCTTCAAAGCTCCTGGTCTGCACTTGAACACTTTGAAGCAGGGCTGCTGCACGTTCGGCGAGAGTGCACGTGTGTGCACATGTCTCTGAAGTGTGCGGAGAAAAGCAGGAGGCCCACCACACGGTGGTGTCCAGGTCACCTTCGGCGATGATGCAAAGGCTCAGAAAACTCAAAGGCTTGTTAATAATGTATGAATGCAGCTGCTCCTTGGTGGAGTCCCAGGAAAGCTTGAGTCGGAGCGGTTTGATGCCTGACACCCCCAGACAATATGTGCCGCCCCCCATCTCACGGCTGGTTACCCACACTAAGTGTGCTTCATAAATGGCGGATCTTTCTCGCACCACAAAAAGGCAGCCCATGTGAGGGACTAGACCAGTGGTCAGAAGTAGCTGCAGAACATGGCAGATCGCTATGTCGGGAAGCTGCAAAGGGGATAACCAGCTGCAGATTCCGTCTCCGCTTTGGCACAATAGTAAGTCGTGAAAGGGCGCTTTGGGTCTTTTTCCCCGGAAGCTCCGTTGTTTATCGGAACACGCTCACTCTACCGCCATCGCCCTACCTCCCGCCATTCCATTCCGGTTGTTTATCGGAACACGCTCACTCTACCGCCATCGCCCTACCTCCCGCCATTCCATTCCGGCTGTTCCTGCGGTTTTATTTAAGCCACAAATAAAGTTCCAAATAAATGATGTCCTTGAAGGGTGTTTTTAGACGTTGTGTCCGGGACACACGCCTCTCACCCTCGGTGTACCTACATTTACAGTTATTTAGCGGACGCTTTTACCTGAGGTGACACATTCATGGGGGGACATATGGCTTGATGTCCATCTCAGTGGACATAGGGCCTTAGGTGACACCTGAGTGGACACATGAGCCAGGTATCGGCTGTCTGTGGCTGAGCCTCCGCAAAACGTGGCTTCACTTCTAAGGCTTGCATACCTTTGCCATTGTTCTGCTCTGCCTCATGCAGTTTGATGTGTGAGATGGACTGACTTTCATCATGGCAAACGCTTCACTATAGCAAATCTCCACTGGTGAAATACATTTTTCATAACCCTTTTTCACAAAGCCAGACCGTGACCGGTGAAGGACCCTAAAATGTGGTGTCGGAGGTGCTGTGTTTTTTGCAGTTTCATAGTTTTATTGAAAATACTTTGTACTTTCATTACATTATATCAGGGACAGGACAGCTTGGCATTTTGGAAACCAGAAGGAAAAGAGAGGCATTTTATTGGTTTTGAATGATAATGATATTGAATGATTTTGTGAGCAAGAAATACGTTTGAAGGATAACTGCATTGAGATTTGAGATTTCAGGGCCTTTTTCAGCACATGGTGAACACACACACACACACACACACACACACAATCCATGTATTCATATCTTTATGGGGACTCTCCATTCATTTCTATGGACATAACCCTAGTCCCAAGTATGACAACTGATAACTCTTACCCAGCCTTAACCATAAGTAATCAAACTAAATACAAGAGACTTCTGGCATTTTTAGCTTTGACTGCATTTACAGTTTTATAAAAATTGAGGTTTATCCTTGTGGGGACTGAAAAAATGTCTGCACAAGGTAGAAAGTTACAGGTTTTTGTCACATTGTGAGGAAATAAGTTCCTCACAATGTAATAATTACAAAAACATACACACACTGGGCAGGCAGGTGGTTTAGTGATTAGGGACGCAACAGTGTACTTGAAAGATCGCTGGTACCCTGACCAAGTTACCATCCCCAAGCACTGCTCCCCGGGGACTCACGTAGCTGCCCCCTGCTGCTCACAATGTCACGTGGCTTACATGCAGAGGACACATTTTTCGTCGTTGTTGTTGTGTGCTGTGTCAACACTGATAATCACCTTCACTTCACATACCCATCCACACTAACCAGTGCAGCTTACTGGTGGCATTTCTAGTGCAGGATACAGGGATTGGTTGGGATTCACCATTATCCACACCAGCAGCCAAATTTGCATTAATTGGTTACCCTGACATCTGATGCCATTCAGGAGTCCATAATACTTCCAGGCCAGCCCCACCTCCCATTCTCTTTTATGATTTATTAGGCACCAGTCAATGACCCAGTAAAGCCGCCAAGAAAGTGGATGGCAGTGTCCGATGCACAAAAGGGTCCTGTGTTGGTTGGGGAAGCCCTGACCAGAACTGCCAAGTTGTGACACGCGAGAGGCTTTGTTACCAGGTCCAGAGGTGTCAGAATTTCCCAAAAACATTGTAGGAGGATCCCAGGGGATTGACAGTGTCGGCAGTCCGCAGGTTTCACCGTAAAGGAGGCCTGAAGCAGCCCTCCTGATCCTCATTCTCCTGAAGAAGGTCCTCAGCCGTTCAGAGACCAGCCTCGCAGTCTGCCACTATAGCGACATGCGTCTTCGGGGCCTTGCTCATGCAAAGGGAGAGATCTCAATAGCATAACCTTACAGTGCTCCCTCAGAAACCCTCAGACTGTGCTCACAGATGACTCAAATTTCAATTAAAGCCTATAAATACAGATTCTCAAGAACCATCATTTATTTATGGGACCTAAAATGATGACAGTCTGTTCGGTAATAGTGCGCTATGCTAGTCATGTGACACCTACAATGGGAACGGTGAACGAAGATTATAAAGACAGGCACTCTGCTGACTCCGCCCCCTGTATCTCTCAGCTACGCTGCTCACCAGCTCTGTCCTGTTCCTCCCTTCCATAGCACTGCTTGGTCTCGTACCCCCCACCCTCAGGGATCTCCCCGGTCACCAGCCTCCTCTGTGACCCTCAGACCCACCTCCTCATTGTCACTCTGCAATTCTCTTCCTCAGTCTCTCCCTGACTGTTATTCATTCTCCACTTTTAAATTTTAATTGAAGATCTCCCTGTTTAATAAACATTTTTTCTTCCTGAACTGCTTAGATTATTTTTTCCCCCTCTTTGTAAAGCAAACTTGGGTTTCTAAATGTGCTACATAAATGTGATATATTATTATTATTATTATTATTACTTCTATGATGATGACAATGTTGATGATGAATGGGGAAACTGGCACATTGTTCAGATAAATTCGGGTTCCCATGAGCAGGTCATTAACCTGGACCTGAAGCCTTCGTGAATCTGCCATCAGCACACAGACAGTCAGCCTCATCTAAACAGCACCTCTGCAAAATCATACCCCCCACACAACAGCAACATACAACGCACAGGAATGAAGCTACCGACTATTTATTTTATGGACAAATGTAAAAATCAAGAAAAAATATACAGCATTTCAGAGGAAATGCCAACTTTTAAGAAAACAATGTACAAATAGGGTTCGATCAGCTATATAAAGATTGTATACCTCCATGCGAAAGTAAAAAACATGTAACGTGAACTCAGGCTGTCACAATATTTCACTTTTTCCCTAGATATGAATACCAAAACATTGCGGAGGAATCGCAGGCAAAAATTAGCCGAAAAATATTGAGATTTGTACAGAGATAACCAAAAATAATAATGATACAAAATCATCAAAGATTTACAGAAACGATAATAAAAAGATTTGCCCGTACAAATACCACATAACGACATCAATATTTCAATACCTTTTTCGTATATATATATATATATATATATATATTTATATTATATATATATTTTTGCTTTATAATGTAAAAGGAGAGAAGGAATGCATAAATCTTGACCATGTAATAGTTCAAAGCGGACGGTGGGATTAACTACAGCACTTCCTTATACAAAATGTACAAAAAAACACCTGCTTCTAACTACATACAACATAATACTGTTCTCCCGAGGGTGTGACACAGTACAAAAATCCTTTTGTGTCTAGAGGTGTTGAGGTGAGACAAACGTGAGCCTGTGCTGGCCCTTTAGTCATGTGACCTCAGTCATCGACGCCGCATGGTTCTGAAAGAAACGACATAGGGTTGCATTATCGTCATCTTCGGTGAATAAATCCGATGATTTACGATAAGTGTAAGTATAATAACACTGTCATGGAATGGGCGCAGATTAGGTGCAGACAGCAGAAATAGCGGTTACTATTATGCCATCTGGCTGCTCCCGGCTAAGGGATTCCACATCCAGGCTTTATGCAGGATTTATGATTTAGCGAAGAAGACAAGGAGAAGAAGCTTAATTCAGGTTGACAATACCCCTGCAGTCTCAGAGTATTTCAGGAAAATTAGGACTATACTCAATAAAAGGCATATGAATAA
Organism: Petrocephalus zakoni; assembly: GCA_026774425.1. Taxonomy (NCBI): domain Eukaryota; kingdom Metazoa; phylum Chordata; class Actinopteri; order Osteoglossiformes; family Mormyridae; genus Petrocephalus; species Petrocephalus zakoni. The sequence continues at coordinate 21,771,717 of JAODKN010000114.1, forward strand.
AATTTATGCCCAGTATGAAGTATTTTTGGGTGTTAAAATAAAACTTACCGTCATCTTTTAAAGCGCGAGTGCTGGAGTAGATTCTTAGAATCGCGGGCCTTTGGCTTACCTGTGCGCTGAGGGTCTCCAAGGGGCTCTCAACCCGCGGGAAAGTCATGAGGGGCAGGCCACGGTATTCCTCCCCTTTCCGCTTCACGGGGGTGGCGTGGACACCTTTGAAGTTGTGGACCACACAGAGCCCCTGCGGACGAGAAAGTCATGGTTAGGCATGTGGCCCAGGCCAGGCAGAGAGCATGATGGGTATGAATCCCGACTTTGGGACCAACTGGCCACCGGTCCAAGTGCAGCAGGGATTACTGACTGTTGTACCTCTAAGGGGCATTTTCAAAACATCGGGAACACTTTACTTGAGGGGCCACTAGTAACTTAGTAACTCAGTTACTACTCAAGTACAAATCATGAACAAATATAGTAAGTGCATGAAATACATGAACCATTATGATTGGTTAATGATGAAGGAACCTGAGGTCAGTATGTGACTAACAGTTTCTGGTTAACTAATACATTTAATAAGAGTATATTACTACATTATTTGTGCCTTCTTGAGTTAAGAGTTACCAAAATATGTAAAATATAAAATAAGCAGAGTGATACTGAAATTAGGCACGTCGTGGCAATTCTAGCAGCTGGATAGTGTGCCTTTAAAATTAGGAGTCATGATCCAATACTACAGCCATGTTGTAATTGTAAAACAAACGATAACTGCAATGTTGCGATTCCATAATATCGGTCCGTGCGACCCAAATCGAGCCGAATCACAGGTGGATTATCTGCACAGCCAAATCAGAAACGACTGTCACGCTCAGCCTATCACACCCGGACACCCGCTCATCCTGTTGTGAAGAGTCTGCTTTTTCCAGCAGACTCACCCTCCGGTGTATGCGTGACAGAAGGCTGGTTCTTTGGTGGCCCTTACCAGGAAGAGGGCGATAGAACTGCCCAGGATGAAGCCGCCGATCACGTCGGAGCAGTGGTTTCGGTACTCTGAGACCCGGTTGAGGCCCATGAGGAACGCTGCGCACAGGGTGCCCAGGCACAGGACCGGCTTGGCTAGCCGGCTGCTTTTTGTCTTTATGGTGCTTGTGATGTACATCTGCAGGGGGGTCGGAGAATCAGCCCATTTCTACCACATCATCGAGTGTGAGGGCTCTCTAATGACACACGGGAGTCAAAATGTTCCCCGATGAAAAGAGGAATCAAATGAATGAAGATACTCTCCAAGATGTCACAGGAGATAAGAAGAAAAAAAAAAACACGCAACACAAAGGATAGAACCCTGTTTTGTTTCATTAAATAATGACAGCATCCTTTTCCATGAAACTCACTTCTAAGTGAAAGTACCCTGACTGTACCTCCCATTATCCCACAAGGCAGGAATATATGCTATAGATGAAAGATAGCAAGTTTATGAAAAATTAAAAGTCTTTGTACGTTGAACAAATCTTAGCTTGGCAGTGGGGAAATTCACATTTAACCATGCTTGTAAGAGTACAGGTCTCGCTAGCAGCTATACAGAAGTAGGGCAAAGGATTTGTATGCTACTTATGTGCACATGTCTAATTCCCTGGAGCCTGTCTCTGGTGTCCCTGTGATTAGTCAAAACAGGTTCCTGCGCATTTAGTTGGAGAATACCAGTCTGCTGCTCCCTTTGGCCGAACAGCAGTGGAGCACTCACCGTCATATAGACGGCCGAGTAAATACTGAGCGATGCATCCTTGGAAGGAAAGGACCTTCTGGCACGCTCCACCACTGCCGGATCCCCGGTGCAGATGTTGCCGTTGGCGATGAACTGGTGGTTGGAGCGGCAGTCCATGCCCGTGTAGTTGGGCTTGCACACGTTCAGGAAGTACGGCGACAGATTCCCAGTCACGATTTGGCCAGCATTGGAGAAGATGTCCGTGGCAAACAGGCCGAAGGCAAACACGCCTGCCAGAATCCAGAAATGGTGGCATCATCAAAACTCTTATGGGACTGAGGCAACTTGCAGAGACCTAACTTAAGGATGCTAGCTATACAGACAAGGCAAAACAGAGATTTTGTATACACAATTTATGCAAGAAAAGGGCACATACAGTAAGCTCAAGTTTAAACAAACCATCGCTAATATCAAGGTGCATTTAATAACACCACTCATGACTTAGAACTAAAATGTGTTACACATTGCTGAGACAATAGAACCATTGTAGGCCACTGCTTAGACCTTGGTCGGACAGGCCGTCTTAGCTGGCCATGAAAGCCACACCCCAGTAAACCAGTTATCCCCCTCCCTCAGTAGGGGTGGCCAGAGCGGAGGCACCAGCTTATGGCAGGCCGCACGCGATCAATGACATCAAACGGTCAGGAACAAAGAAAGGACAAAATTTCCCATCTGGATACTGGTGTGGATGATCAGACGACTCCTGCATGGATCATTCTTTATGCACACGCTTGAGACAATAATCAAGGCTCTGAGGACAGGATTGCCTAAGTCTCCAATCAATAATTTATAGGGAAGCTTTCCTCACACAGCTATGCAGTTAACATGCTAAGGCTAACACTTCTCAGGGAAGGATCACCCGATGTGCCTTCATATTACCTCCAAATGTAATTACTACAAATCCCTGCTGATGAGAACTAACTGAGGAGGCTGAGAAAGGCACAGCAAAGAGTGATTTGTTAAAAATCAGTCAGAATTAACAAACTCCTTAGTGATCTTGAAGTGGAGTCAATCTGATTGATTGATTGGCTCAATGCTAGCTGACTGCATTAGACCACAACCAGTCCACATTTTAGCTCCCAGGAGCTGGAAGTGAGCAAAAATGTGGACTGTCAGGCGGGGAGTCCAGAGAGAGCAAAATCATGGATAGTCTGTGGGCCCCAGAGGACCAAATTGAGAAACACTGCATTAGACTGTCCCAGAGCTACACCACTCTGTCCCTCCCTCCCATGCTGCAAGTTTCCCAAGTGATAAAATATATGCTCGAGTGGTATTATACCTATTCAATTAAGACAATTAGTGGTGACAGAAGGATTAGTTCTTGGCTGGAACAAAAGCCTGCCAACAAAGCCAGACCAAAGTGGAACACCCGGAATCCATCGTTAACGACCATTAGTGTATCACCGCTGGCATTTAAGCTCCTGGATGGTTTAAAGAAGATTGAAACATACACCATATCCAAGGGATGATCTCAACCACACACCTTTAAGCTGAGACAGAGCAGGTCTTTTTGCTGGTGGTGGGGGTATTTTTCAAGCTCTATCTTATACACGAGCTAGAGAGGCAGAGCTAATTATGGCAGCAGGCAGCAGACATATTGAGAGGAGGCAAACAGTCCCTTTAAATGGGTTCCACATGTCCGATCTCATTAGAATGCATCTCTTCCATATCGTTCCTTTCATAAAAAGGACATTGTAAAACGTTACACTAGATGATATAATTAAAATGCAAATAAGATGTCTGTCATGAGCTCTGTGTGTATCGAGTTTTTGATACTGGATAGCAGGAGATGCAGATGCTGGCCCCACTGAGGTTAACTGAGGAACGGCAATGGTTTTTAATAAGATTATAACTCGGCAGTGATCAATGTGATCTGCCTTGGCTTCCGGCCCTGTATCGGGAGCCATCTCCCCTGTAATCTCTTTGACGTTCGCCTGGCCCCTGGGATGTGATGTTTTACGAAGGTGAAACTGCAACTAGCTCATGGCCAGTATGAGTACCACTTTGCTTACCATGTTGCACACCAAGATTTTGGGAAAACTGATTTTATCCCAATGCACAGTGACTCATCTCAAATTTGATTTCTGGAATGGGGATAGTTGGGTTGCCAGATCACAGCCCCACAAGAAGAGGACTCCCCTGGTTCTCAGACTCACCAATGAAGCGTATAATCCTGCGGATGAGTGGGTTGAGGTAACAGCACTCCCCCGTCACAATGGTCTTCTCCTGGGCTAGAAGAGCCTCCCTCGTGGATTTCACAATATACATGGAAATCTCTCCTATGAAAATCTACAAAGGCAGAAAGGAAAATCTGTGCTTTCCTGAAAGGAACAGTTCATAACAGACTAACAAATATACATTAAAAACTGCATTGTGTGTTCAGTAAACTAAGATTTTATTACTATTTTCATTGGGACCATAGAGGTAGATGCTCTGTCTAACTTCTACTAGATACTGGAACTTCTGGCAGTAAACACCTTGGGGGAGGGAAAAAGTAGCCGATTCTTCCTGCTGGGTTTTATGCAAATAAATCAGAGCGCTCAGTGTCAGGGGAGGGCGACTCCCAGCTGAGCCTAATGTCTAGCGGTTAGGTAAAGGAAGGTAAAGCACCCCCCCGGCAGCCCGGTAGGGGGCGCCGCCGCTCCCCTGCTAGGCGAGGCTGGGACGCGGGGCCGCCCGATTTGGGGCAGGGGCTGGGGCTCCGTTCGCCTGCCTACCGCCGGCGGCCCCGCAGGGTAATGAGCGCGTCCCGCCTCTGCAGCTCCTTAGTGCCGAAGTTACTGTGCCGGCAGCTTTTTTGCAGCATATTTGCCCTTTAGCGAACACTCGAGCGTGGTTCCAGTGTCCAGAATCGCCCCGCGGGGGGCAGTTTCATAAATTAGCATAAAACTGTATTATGCCTTTCATAATGAATTTTTAAGGAGATTCAGGAAGTGCTTTTTTGACTGGAATGTTTTATGGGGCGGAAACAAAACAAGAAAAAAAAGTGCTAATGCAATATAGTAAGCATAGGAAACCAGCCCTGCAAAAACGCAAGTACACGAAAGGAGCGCTGACAGGATTAAGGCGGGAAAGCGTGTGCTGGCGGGAAAGCGTGTGGCGGGAAAGCCTGTGCTGGCGGGAAAGCGTGTGCTGGCGGCCTCTGCGTGGCGGGAGTGCGGCTCATCGGCATGCAGGGAGCCGCTCCCGCCTTCCAGGGGAACTAATGTCGCCGCGTTAACTGCGAAAATATGCCAGGCCTCGTAGCGGTCTCGCTTAAAGTTTAATTGCTGTCTGCCGAAGGAGACGCACGTCAAGGTATCGCAGATGTCTGATGAAATGCTTAGCAATACGAGTTCAATTTAAAGTTACGTTATATTGTGTAAAAGTCAATAAGAAGGTGTAATAAGACATTCAGAAGCAAATGGAAATGGTAACGCAGCCTTCGGTATGCTTGTAAAACTACAGTGAGATAGAATACGTCTTCAAAACGATCTATGACAAATTTCCTTTTAGCAGATAGGAGAATTTGGCGACCGGGTGCTGTGACCGACCTGATTTTTGGGGTCATAGTGCCCTCTTGTGGTGCTTACTTACAACTGCACGCTCTAAAATTTAAGGACTGGTCCGGTATTTTGGAAGCACATTGGACATAGATCTCCGGTGAAGAACTTATTATAGTACACATACGGACAACGACACCTGCTCATGGTGGCTAGTACCAGATGCCTGTATGTAAAAATAATGAATCGGGACGGGAACTCACGACGGCTGTGGGTGCGGCAGCTACCACACAGTAAAGAATGAGAGGCGGTACGAAGCTATCCTCCTCCAGCCCCGGGTAGGGCTTCAGAAGGTCAGCGTCGTTGCAGAAGAAGCCCTGGATGTGCACAGAGAAGGTGTCCGTACACTCCATGTAGTAAGCCAGTAGCACCGTCCCAGCCATGATGACCAGCTGTAGTGAAAAGGAGCCATAAGGGGGCGCCAAAGACACACACACACACACACACACACACACGTTTGTTCAATGAACATTTTGGAATTCTTGCAATACTATACAGTTCCAAAATTAACATGCCAAAAAAACACATAATACAAGAATAAATAAAAACTGATTAACCTTTTCCTAAACTAAACAAGTCCAAAATGGGACCATCCTAAAAATATATTTTTACCCAAAAAAGTATAGAAACACAGCAGTGTTTGCTACTGCTTAGTTGTGTACAATTACTATGAAATAACAGCAACAACAGGTCGGTGATCACTGGTGTTTGCCTAAAAATAGACAGGGTCAAATTCATTCAGAAATATTCGGGAAAGCCTCCCTGTGACTCCCTCTGTAACAAACTTGGAACTACCCCAAAAGTAGCATGTGAACATTGCAGCCGGATAGCTATTTTTAACTGTCCGCTGGTAAGTAGTCCAGCAGCTCCACTGCCACCCCTCTGCCCCTGAGAACCTCTCAGGCCCCCCCCGACATCCCAGGCACCCACTCTCTCAAACACACAGCCATCCATCACAGGTATTCATGTGCAGCCTTAAAAAGCCCCATCATCCACTCGACGGCGGAGTCACGTTGCCAAATATGAAGAACAGGACAATGGAATGCATGGTCGCCCCCCATGTGGCTCACAGGCGTTACGACAGCCTCTGCTTTACACCCTAACAGGCCTCCCGTCTTGTGTGGTCTGACATTCACACCCCTGATATCTACCAGGCAGCAAAATCAATAATATTTCCTATCTGGCATCTTCACCCTCTGAGGCACATAGGAGCCAGTGCCAGCATGTCTTAGGGCCATGGCAGCTCTGCATGTGAGAGGCCACTCAGCCCAGCCCACCCCACCCGGTTTTCCACCGAATCCGCGGTAGAAATACTGATTCTGGGTCAAAGGTTAGTCCCTGAACCATCAGAGGCATTTAATATGTGAAGCTATGAAATTTACACACCAAGATTGCACCAAGACTGAAGCTGTGAATCTGCACACGTCTCTGGTGTTTCTCTGCTGGAAAACTAATGACCACTTACCACAAAACATGATTCTAAAATCCTAGCTTTTCTTCCAGGCAAGGATTTCTGCTTTCATACAGGTTGCTGGCCCAGAGGAAATTGTTGCTGCTTACAACAGTCCTTTCTTAGTCTCATCAGAAATAAATCATCTTATTTGGAGATTACGGACTTCTGACCTGTTTCTCATAAGGGGGGGGGGGGGGCCCCCCCCCCCCCCCCCACGCGAGTAATATGTTTATTTGATGAGTATTTATGTTTTATGAGTTAATTGATATGTTTTGAGGTTTTTGGTTTTTTTTGTTTAATATT
>JAODKN010000114.1:21818508-21834135 GCA_026774425.1 Petrocephalus zakoni
GTGCGCTTGTGTGCATGCGTGTGTGTGTCAGGCGGCGCAGAAAGCATCATCCCTCCTCCCGTTAAATGGCACCCCCTTCGGGGGGGAGATCTCCATCTCCGTCGCCATGGCGACGGTTTCTGGTGCGCGGCCACCGGGCTCTCCGGGGAGTCGCCCCTGTCCCTGCGCTCACATGCGCCGCTTCCCCCTTCCCCTCTCTCCTTAAAGGCGGCCGGCCGGGTCGCCGGGGTCGCGGCGGCCTTTGTCGCTCCATCCGGCCGGCCGCGGAGGCGCTGAGCCCGGCTTAATGCGGCGATGTGCAGGAATGGGCTGCGTCACAGCCGCGTGGGGGCTTCCATCCCGCCACATACAGGCAAAGCATATTTATTTCTGCACTATTATTCAGTCAGCCTGTTCTGCATCCATGTGTACACCGAATGCATTATGCATCAGTCAGCAATGTGCACTCCAGTCACAACCAGCAAATTGTCTAAGTATTAGTATATGATCGCAGTCACTGTCCGGTTTGCCCGTTACACTGAGGGGGGACCGTGTGTTTAGGGGCGGGGGGTTCGCCACTGATTCGGTCCTGCCATTGTACAGTTCTGCTGTACATAGTACTTACACGACTGTATTTTGTATAAAGTTGTCCTTTTGGTTAAAGAAAAAAAAACGTAGCCTAACGACAACGCAAAATCGGGTAAGATCAGCTTCGTCAGAAACGTAAACAATTAATATATGCCTGTCTGATCTGTTATACAAACACGACACTGTAGTTGGTCCACAGTACTTCTCTCTTAATCGCGGTCTTCAACAATATTTTTATTTTGATTAATGCATTGATTTATTTAAAGTGCAATGTGATTTAACTGCAAAACGAATTTATTTTTAGAAGGATAAAGATTGGAATATTAACGAAATGAAATGTAAAGCTATTAATAATGTTAAATAATTAAACGAACGAACGTTTGAAAAGCTTAAAACCAGAAAAATGCATTGTATTTGTTTTACATTATACAGCGCCTAGTGACTTAAACGATCCTGAGTGCGACTATACGGGTCACACTGCCACCTGGTGGACGATCAATTAAAACGGCACAATCAAAAATAAATTCACAGAAATTAGTCACTAGGGCCAAGGCCTTCTTCCCGAGCACTGCACACAATTTATCATTTAAGTTTATAACTTCGACCTACTTAAACATCCGCATGTTTCATCAAAGCAAATCAGCTCAAATACCTTTTCGAAGAAACTCCAGCAGCCATCCTCTTGGGGTTTTTACTCAAAGCTTTTGGACATAATGATCATTACCTGAGAACAAACGCTCCTCCAGAAATCTGTATTTAATACAACTCCAGTCTGAATTGAGCCAGTGTTTACCAGGTACATTTCCACATTATCTGGCCACCACCTACGGCACCACAAAACAGTGTTAAAAAAACACTTTCCATAACATTAACAAACCCAAGTCCACATTATGCACATTTTAAATTTTATTTAAAAAACTCCTTTTGACATTCCAGTGTTCTTGTTTTCGTTTTCATTTTTCTAACAAAAAGGAAAATGTTACTCAGAGCAGATGACAAATGACTAACTTTCCACTGCTTTCGGTGTGCAGAGTTCCTTTCTGTGCCCAAGAGCTTTGCCAGGGTTCGAGTTCTGCTTGGTCTGGGCTGGCTGATCCCTCCGGAGCCCAGCTCTGTGGGGGGAGGGCGTTGCAGGCCGCAGTGTTCGTGGCAACTGCCCGACGATTTGCCATTCTCTCCTCGCCAAAGTTTAAATAAAAAAAGTACTAACCCTACCGTCAAAAAAAATTAAGTATAAATTAACAAAATATTCCAAAGAAGGAACGCAGATCAGGAGACAAGGAGGTGGGGGTACTTTTGGGCAAGATGTCACGGTAACCGGGGAGGAGACTGATTCTGATGGGCGTCCCTATGCTTTCAGAGGGTGGGAGTACTTTTGGGCGAGATGTCACGGTAACCGGGGAGGAGACTGATTCTGATGGGCGTCCCTATGCTTTCAGAGGGAATTAGAGGCTGGTGGGGTTCCTACAAATTTTGGGTCAACCACAATGATGTGTGTGGTTAGAATGAACAGACACCACATCTGGCATTATTCCAGGGTTTTAGTGCGGCAGACGGAACCTTTAATCGTGTTCTGAGTGCAGAAAGCACCTGCAGCTCAAAGCTATAGTTTACTTTGTCCATTTGTATGAAATATGCAGAAAAGGATCGACACTGGAGAGGGGTTACTACATAATTTTCATCATGCTTTGAATGAAACTGAAGCAGTCCTCCCTGCGATCAGCCCCTACTCCCTCTGTGACCACTGGCAATGTTCACGAAATGCTGCCAGACCTTGTAACCTTTCTTCCATGTTGTCACATGACGGAGGGGAAGGGTGGGCCTCCCCAAAAGCTTTGTTACATCCCTGCTTCAGAAAATGCACCCTGGGACACTGGAGCAGCATAGACCTGCGCTCCTGTCTCGTTAAAATTGATCGAGAGAAGATCGGGAACATAAATCAGCAACGCGCTTCCCAGCTAAAGCATGACCAAGCAGGAGACCAGAGGACGGGAAGATCCGGAAAACATGGGGGGGGGGGGAATCCCACAGGACCTGTTCCTAGCAAAAAAGAAACCACTTGCTCAAAACAATCACAAAGTACACAAGGTTATTCTCCCCCAGAGACAAAACATTCACTATTAAAACCAAATATGTAACACAAAAACAGGGAGCAGGGTTCCGAACAGAAAAGGAGGGTCAGCACAGAGCCATGCAGAAGGCCCCCTTTGCTCCGGAATGATCCTCAGGTTGAGTCTTCCGGCAGTGGGGGCCGCGGCTCGCTCTCGCGGGGCCCGTCTGACCTTTCCCCTCCGTCACTTACAGTCAGAGCACAGCTTGTGCGAGTGTCCAGCGATACCCACAATCCCTTGTGCTATTCGTGTAAGGGCTGAGGGCGGGCTGGGGGAACAGTACACATTTACTACAACACATGGTGGAAATGGGCGGGGGGGGGGGGGGCGTAGGAGCACCAACACCAACAAAAAAGGGAAAAAAGTAAACATGATTTCATTGTTATTTTTAGTTTTGTCAAGGAGTCATAGGTACTTACTGTCGTCTCTGTAGCGGACTATGTACAATAAAGTTTGAGTAGTTACTCTATTCTCTATTGAATTATGTTCAGATACTTTTTGCCGGATCTCTGGCTGAAATTCAACTATGACAGCGTAATGCGCCTGTGTGGAGGAGGTATGGCCTGGAGAAGGTGTTTGTGCGCATGACGAGCCGGGGGGGTGGGGGGTGACCCAATGAGGGGGGATTAAACCACAGCGGCTTGCAACTAGAAGAGACCACTTGGAGGTGGGCCTGTCGTGAGACGGGCGCCTTGAGGGGGCCGAGACTCGGGTCTGGGTCTTCCGCCACGGCTCAGATCTTCAGGCTCTTCATCGTGTCCATCCTCTTCCTCAGCAGCTCCCCGACCTCCTGCAGAGAGCGCTGGTAGCTGCTGTGCACCTTCTCCATGGCCGCCCTGATGTAGGCGTCATCCTGGAATGGAAGCAGGCCGGACCCGTCACAGGGGAGCTCCCCTCTCTGGCCCACAGGTGGCACTCTAGGCCCAGGACGAGACTGGCAGCTTCCGGACATCATTACAGTAATAACGGCCTTTTGAAAAGGACAGACGGTAACTTCGGATTTAAGGCGACAGTAATCCATTCTTAGGTTAGATTGCCCCCCTCTCTGAGCACCCCTCCCTACCTCAGCCGCCGTCCCGCCATCCAGGCTCAGTTCCCCCAGCTTCAGGGCTGCCAGGCTGACCTCCTGCCCCTTGATGTGGTCCAGGACTTCCCCGATGAGCGCCTGCAGGCCTGCTGTGTACTCCTGGAAGCCGCTGAACACCACCAGCTGGGGGCGGCAGTGAGGCAGGCGGGTCAAAGGCACGTCACACGTTGGGTATGAGGCAACGAAAGGCAGTCAGGGATGCCGGGTGAGATGCGGCTTGGTCTGGCAGGAATAAGCACCCTGCCTCTAAGTCAGAAAGTGCTGCCGGACCACAGCCGTCAGAAATGACAGCAGGGCTGATGGCAGCCTGATGGGCACGGCCCCCCCAAGCAGGAGCTCGGGGCCCCACCTTACCGTAGCCGAGCTGGTCTCCTTTTTCTTCTTCTTCCTCTTCTGCAGGCTGGTCTTGAGGGGGCGGAGCACACTGGCACAGTACCCTGACACCCAGTGCACCACGCAAACGGTCTGTGGGGAGAGGACCATAGGAGCATGGGCTCATGGCGGGATCAACCACAAAGTCACAGCCCTGTGACCATAAGCTGGCAAAAAGAACACATGCAGCTATTCTGGGGAGATGCCTTACCTCGACCAAGAAGACCAGGTTCTCTAATAATGACGCCTGGGTTCTGCAGTGGCCATCTCTCACCTCCAGGAGATCTCCTCTGCATTTATTAAATACATCTACAAGAATGGTGCACAGAGAGACACAAAGCCGTTTGATCTCCTAGAAAAATCGAGATTAAGATCGCCCCCTAGAGGACTATCTGTGAACTGTAGCAGCCTGACAGAACTCTGCTGGGTTTTACTTTACAGGAAAAGAACACCTGCATTCTGCTAGTGAAATGAGTTGGGGAATATCTTAGCCTGATGCACTGCACTCTACACAACCAGCAAGATCAGGCATGTCAGCAGGTTAAAATGAAGATCATCTTAATTATGATCCCAAATGCCATTCCCCGGCCCGGTCCAGTCCAGTGCTTTTGCTAGTGACGGTTTATTTCTGGCTAGCAACTAACGTACCTTGTAGCTGTACTAGTAGAGACTTGAAGCTGTTGCCTATCTGTGTTTGGATCTCCGCTGTGTCATCTGAGAAGAGTGGCCAAGAAACGGGGGCGTTAGACCCGCTTATGGGGGGGTGAGGATGCCGGAGTCACGCGGCCGTCACAGAGCGGTCACTCACCCATGCCGGCGGCGTCCAGCTCCTGCAGGTAGGAAGCCAGCTGGAAGGCCAAAGCCTGACAAGCACAGCTCCCGCTGGCCAAGGCAGGGGCCAGGCGCGTGGGGGGGGGGCCCAGGAAGGGGTACTGCGAGGTACACAACACCGAGATGGCCATTAATATGTACAGTGCCAGTCAAAAGTTTGGACACGCCAAGTCACCTACGACACGAGTGATAGGGACGCGTCTCCTGACCTAAACACGGCAGAGATGGTTTGGAGGAGTTTGACCAGCGAGTGAAGGAAAAGTGGCCAATGAGAGCTCAGCATATAAGTCCTCAAGGACAGCTGGAAAAGCATCCCAGGAGGCCACCTCATTAAACTAGCACAGAGGACAAAGTAGGGTCAGCCTACCCACAGAGGTAGCCTACAGCCTACCCACAGAGGTAGCCTACAGCCTACCCTCGCAACAAATGGATTTGTTTGGTCAGTGCATAGTTCCATATCTGTTACTTTACAGTTTTAATGTCTTTATAATTATTCTAAAATGTAGAGAATAATACACATAAAATCCGTAAGTGTGTCCAAACTTCTGACTGGTATTGTACATCGATTTGTGTGCCTCCAGTCAGCAGCATCATGGCGTTTAGAAGAAAGGAAATGGAGAGACTGTGTGCTGGTACCTGAACTGCCCTTTCGGCAAACTGGGCACTGCTTTGTAGTGTCGTGTTCAACTGGTCCAGCAGGGGGCGCAGGGTGTCCGGCTTGGCCGCCACGCCATTCTCCGCTGCTTTGTCTGTGTTGCGGGGTGCGGGCGCGTGGCCAAGTGAGGCCAGCGAGCCTGCAAGCCGCAGGGTGAGGAAGCGGATTCGGAGCCACAGCACCTCCTCCTGCAGCGAGAGGGAGCGCTGATCTTCTGACAGCTGCCTGGAGGATGGGGGGGGGGTGGGGGTTAGGCAGAGACGTCACATGGGAGCTGGGACAAGTACAGGCATACATTAAAAGCTAAACAAAATCTCAGGGACTCTCACACACTCTAAGAGATGCAAACAGCGAGATGCAGATTCAAATAAACCCAGGCACACAGGAGCCATGCACAATCACAAGAGCCACAGAGCATCCCGGGCTGCGGTGCCCGATCTCGGCCAGCAGGGGGAGCCTACCAGTTGGCAGGGTCCCAGCTGGTGAGCACGGTGAGATCACGGTTGTCCCGCATGTCCGTCCAGGGGATGTCATCCTCCTCGGGACACAGGCCCATGGACTTCACATTGTCCTCAAGGCTGGATGATCTGGGCAAGGAGTCATGGGACACAAATCAGGCATCTCTCAAGCTGTCAATCTGATTGGCTGCTGCATCTTGCAGTGGCTGAAAGTATAACGGAAAGCAGCCACCCCTACAGAGACACGGCCAGCATAGGCAAGTACTCACAGGTCAGCCTCCAGGAAGAGGTCCAGCAACATCCTCTCCGTGCGCACCTGGGCAAAGTGCAGCGAGCGATTCAGACGCGTCCGGAAGGCGATGAACTCTGGGATTTTCTCAAATGCACCATACTTATAAGCTTGAATGATATATTCTGAGGTCTGGAGGGGAAAAAAAGAGGAGAAGAGTGTGTGAAAGTACCAAATGGGAAGAGCAACGGACGCGATGGCTTGCAGCGGGACTCGGCTAAGCGTCCGCGGGACTCACATCTTTCTGGTTTGAGTGGAAAAACCTGAGAGAGAAATTACACGACTGAGAAGCAGCAGCGAACTGGCCCAAGGACTCGGCATAGCGGGTCAACAGGAACCTGCAAAGACGACAGGACAAGTTAGCAGCTGGGGAGTGTCACTGATGGCCGTCTCTGAGGATCGGGTCTGAGCCACGTCTCAAGGCTTGGAATTACAGTTCAGGTCTCAAGCCTCTACTTCCAGCTTAATAGGTATTCCAAGGGCACGCTCTTATTCTGAATTCTATCCAGAGCAATAACTAATAAAGGCTGACCTCAATTTCAACAGCATTACAGAACAACACCCAAATATATACAAAGCACTATATAAAAAATAAAACACTAAGTTTAAAGAAAAAGTTTAACTTAAATATATATTTTTTTAATTAAACCGCTGTTGCATCAGTGTAAACACGGCCTGACTGAGTAGCAAAAGTGTGTAGCGACATGCTGTGTAAAAGATAAAGGTGCTGACCGAGTGCTGCGAGGACTCTGGTGACTTCCTTAGCAATTTCATCAATAACATCATGCAAAAACGCTGGTTTCTTTAGCTGCCTTCCTGCATACGGGCCTGTGTATGACTCCTCTTGTTTGACTCAGTATGGAAACATTAAACAAAAACAAGTGTGCAAATACACTGCTTTTCAGAAAATTTGCAGTGCTACTTGCAAACTTCTATGTTGTCTTTTGAGGGAAATTCCCATAAATTGGCAAAATAGCGAGTTCACAAATAAATAAATAAAATAAAATAAACTATCAGTTCAACATTAGCAGCAAAGAGAATCAGTGCCAGCCTGTTTGACTGCTTTCGGTACAGGTTTGCGTGTAACATTACGCGTGCAGTGTCACATCTGCGCTTCACCGGCTCTCTCCCAGTCACCGTTTTACCCCGAGCTAGAGCGCTTTGTCTGTATTATTAAAGGGCGGTTAACATCCTCGGAAATGCTGCCCTGAGTTATTCCAACTGCTGGCACAGTCAAATACATTGACAGAAAAATGTATAGCTTCATTTCCAAAGTGCTCATCGTTTTTTTATGTAGACTATATTCATCTGTGCTCTACAGAGATACGTCCACTGTGCTCATCATTGCCGCAGTCGGCCTAGCAAACACACACACACACAAATGCGTGGAAAGCTGCAGTACATCTGAAAAATTGCAACATCTTGCAAATACTGCGGAGAGTGCATCATTTTGCATTCATTTCTGCAATCCCAGAATCGCTAAATCATGGAGGGACTTGTTAAAAGATCAGGGAGGATTGTTAAAAAAAATTCTTTGCTCCTGAAAAAATGTTCAGCTTCGCAATGAGTTATGACAGACTCTAAATGTTCATGAGTCTTTATCCATCAATTTGAGTCAAGTCAGAAGTCATTAAGGAACAAGTTGCAAGTTACATTGGAATTCTATTTATGTGCAACGGAAGTGCAACTCAAGTAAGAGTAGCCAACTGGATAGCCGGCTAACGCCAACGGCCTGCTAAGTGCAAAGGCCCGCTAACAGCAACGGCCCGCTAACAGCAACGGCCCGCTAACTGCAAAGGCCCGCTAACTGCAAAGGCCTGCTAACTGCAAAGGCCCGCTAAAGCCAACAGCCCGCTAGCGCCGCATCTCCTCACTGCTAACTGACCACCACAGCTCACCCAATGGTGTCGTGCTGCACATGCTTGGCGTCCAGGCTCGAGTACAGGTCCACGACGGGTTCAAAAGCCCCCATGCGACAGAACAGATGGATTAGCAGCAGTTTAAACTGGGCGTTGGAGGGGCTGTGGGTCAGGCCCTCTTCCAGAAGGCCCAGACACTGCCAGAGCATGCCCTCATCTCCTGCAGAGAGTGGGGGACACCAGACTTTCCCATTCAGAAATATTCTGATGGATACATTTTCGAGGTATGTGTAAAAACATTCTACGACCTTACAGAATCAGCACAGTGTTTCATGTGGCCTGAGTCAGCAAAGCAAAGGCGTTACCGGTTTCAGCCCACAGGTCGATGTAGATGTGGGAGGCCATGAGGCAGTACATATCAGAGAACTGCAGCTCCGTCTTCAGGCAGGACTTGCCTGGCGCCGGGGAGACGACACATCACAGATTAGCTTCACTGATGCTAGATGCCACACCGAGGGTCCAAACGCCACACCAAGCTCAGGCACACAAGGCACTCTGCTTACCAAACTGCAGGCCGTGACGGTAATGCACTTTCAGCTGTCGGATCAGGTCCAATTTGCCCAGGGGGTCCAGGGCGTGCTGGAGACCCAGGGAGCGGCTGAGCTGGGCCACAGACAGGTGCCTCTGCAGTGCCCGAGTATCTCCTGGGAGGGCCACCCCGTCCTCCTGGGGTTCTGCTAGTGGCACGGTCTCCGTCAACCTATTGATGAACTAGGAGAGGGGGTCAGAAAGTGACAACGGGTAAGAGAAGCTGCAATGAGAGCTGGGGGTAATCAAACAGCTATGACAACTGGAGACCATGCCCACCTGTACGTGCTGGTCCATGGTCAGGAGGTCCAGGTAGATCTTCAGGTCCGTGATGCAGCAGGGCTTGTCGCCAAACTTCAGGAAGTACTGGAACATCAGATCCATGGGCTCACCTGTGGGCAACGTGAATGAGCCAATCCGTGAGCTGGATACATGCAGGATATGCTCAGGCATCCAATACAGTAGGGGGCAAACAAAACCACCAACCTAACTGCTGCTCCTCGGGGCAGCCTCGCACCCTCAGCCGGCGAATCAGCTCTAGGCGCGCCAGGTAGGGTCCACGCAGTGGTCTCATGTCCTTTGCCTCCTCCACTGCCAGCCGCTCCTCCACAAAAGTGATGGCCTGCCCCACCGAGCTCTGTACCTCTCCCTCCACACAGCTGAGGGTGGAACAGAGAGGCAGGGGTCAAAGGTCAGGCACCAGAATTACAGCAGAAGGGGCAGAATGAGGAACAGGAGAATGAAACTAAGTAAGGGACAGAGAACGCGAACAGGAACAGGCACCCCACTCGCTCCAGCTGCTCCCCGCTTCAAACTGGTCTATCGCCACGGCAACGTACTAGGGTGACATTTAAGGTGCTTCAACCGAGTCCTCAGGAGGAGTGCCCAGACTAAATTAACCAGGTCATCCACAGCACACACCCCCGCTGCGTACGGAGCGCGACGGCGGGAAGGCGGGAAGGCGGGAAGGCAATCGCCACAACTCACTGCTCTCCCTCAGCCGGTGGCTCCCAGGCCTGGTCCAAGAGCTGGAAGAGGGAGTCGAAGTAGGAGATGTAGAACTGCCAGTCATCTGGGCTGGATGGGGGGGGGAGCAGAGGGTCAGTCACCAGGAACATCTCCCAGGTGCCACAGAGCCGTGTTTCCCAACCCCAGTCCTCACTTCTTAAGCAGCAGTTTGCAGGACAGGGCGTTACACTCGGGCCACTGCTTCAGCTGCTTATACAGGGCCATGCACTTATTCTCTCGGCTCTGCAGCTCGCTGGTCAGCTTATCTGTTTGGGGGGGTCATGGTGGGGGGGGTCATGGGGACAGGCACCAGTGAGTAAGACAGGTTCAAGTCCCAAATCCCACTGATTTCACACATTACCGTCAGCCTATTATACACACTTCACACTCATCTAAAAATGGCAGAAAGGCATTAAGAGGAGCCTGCAGCCGACAAACGGGGGGATGCTCACCTCCCAGCTGCCCCCGCACCACCTCGAGGGCCTCCACATACTTCCCTAGTCGCTCCAAGATCATGAAGTACAGCTGGACCTGCGGGGTAGTGCAGCAGAGAGGCAGAGTGTCACCACGTGTGTGTGTGCGTGCGTGCGTGCATGCGTGTGTGTGTGTGTCTATCTGTTCCCTTCACCTCTGCTTCTGCCTCAATCTTCTCCTCCTTCACCATCTTCTCCACCATGCGCTCTGCCAGGGGTAAGAACATGGTCTGGGACAGCTTCTTGTCCTGTGCTGATATGGCCTGCAGTACATGCACACACACATACATACGCAGAACGCTCCATCACCATGACGACGTACTCTGCCACCCGGCAGCTTATGGCCAATGGCTGGCGTGAGCTGATGGTTTCACGAGCGCCGAATCTACATCGCTTCGAGATTACTCATTTTCCTTTATCTGTTTATCTGTTTATTTGCCTACCTGCATGACCAAACTCATCACAGACCAGAAGTAATAAGGGTTCTTGGGAACGATCTTGTAAAGTGCCATTCCAGCCTGTCGAGACACAGACACGCAGATAATTCACTCCGTCCCCGCAAAACAGAGCAGCTGTGAGAGGAAGTCGTACGAGAAAAGGGGGGCGGCCCAGAGGCCCCGACGGGGACCCACTTGCTGCATCTTCTTGTACTCTCCAACACGAGCGTAGGCCATAAAGAGGTGAGAGTGGTACTCCTCGCTGCTGGGCACCTTCCGGACCGCTGCTTCGTACAGCTTCGTCACCAGCTCCGCTGTGTGTGTTTGTGTGTGTGTGTGTGGGGGGGGGGGGTCAGTATAACACCATCTCTAGTCTCAGCCAAACGTGCCACCACCCTACCCGCATTAAAGAGGAGCACTCTGGCGGGCTCAGCGGGCCGGCCGACACTCACGTCTGTGCATCTCTCGATAGAGTATGGTGAGGGCCTGCAGAGAGTTGTCATCCGTGGGTTCCAGCGTGGCCACCTCCTGGGCGAGCGTGAAGGCCTCATCCTGCTTGCCGGTACGCTGCAGTCCGATGGCCTTCAGCACCTGCGAGGTCCCGCACGGAGCAGGAAGTAGTGTGACGGTCCCGTTTGTGAGCAGAACGAGGCTGAAAGTCAGGGCACACGGGCCGACTGCGAGCCACCAACCTTGGCGCAGTGAAGGTCTTTGTGTTTCTTCAGCAGTTTGTCTGCCTGCTGGATTGCCATCTTATTGTTGCCATTGTCCAGGTAATCTGCAGGAGGGGGTGGGGGGAGCGAGCCTCACATTAGTGACCACCTGGGACAGCCCTTCTCGTCGGACGGTGCCTTTTAATGATGATCATATCAACTACCCCAAGGTCACCTTAACAACTGAAACAAAGCAGACCCTCTGCAGGGGACTGACATTTCCCATCTCTTCAACAGGAAGTGACATTACTCCTGACACAGTGGGCAGGTGGTCTGTCGACGGGCAGCATTAATATGATCTAAGCACTGTGCTGCAATGTTGGGTGCACCTTAAACCTTCTCAATGACCTTAAGCCACTCACATTTAAGAGTTACTTTACTCTCATCCAGCGCTAATTTCACAGTGCAGAACCACGGCTCTCGGCTAGCAAAGCCCTAGCACGACTCTAATCCCCTCTCCCAGGCAAGAGCTCACACTGAGACTTCATCTTCAGCCTCCGTGGAAGAATCAAAATGTGAAAACACTCGGGGTGGGGGTGAGGGGGTGCAGGGAGCGGTGGTCTTGGCAAAATGCTGTGCACTCCGACACAAGGACATGCCCGTCAGCATGGGTGAAGTGATTGACCTTATCATCCATTTCTGCACCTTTGAAGACCATGTCTGCTGTCAAGATTTCACAGCAACTAAGACCGGAAGAAAGGGGGGGAGGTCGCCCCTGGCGACAGCTGGCTTCCAAATTTAGCCATGCCAGACAACCTCAGCCCGCTGGCAGCCTGAGCCTAGAAAACTGCGGGGGGAACAGAATCATTACACTGATAACAGTAAACAGACAAGACTGCATTACTGTGCAGCACCCACCCGAAACAGGCTGCGACACTACGCAATAAAATTAACCCCC
Source organism: Petrocephalus zakoni (assembly GCA_026774425.1). Classification (NCBI taxonomy): domain Eukaryota; kingdom Metazoa; phylum Chordata; class Actinopteri; order Osteoglossiformes; family Mormyridae; genus Petrocephalus; species Petrocephalus zakoni. Next base: position 21,830,855 of record JAODKN010000114.1, read on the forward strand.
ATTGACAAAATCTGCAGGGTATGAGCTGCATAAGGACTCCATAAGGGAGTTCTCCATGCAGCTAATACTACCAGTCCGACTGCCACTTTAAATGACGCTACAAGTCGCACCTCAATAACTCACACCAGACTCCGGGTCAGGGGTAGCTGGCAAGCCCCCTAAAAATAAATAAGATAAATAAGGCTCCGGTAGGGAAATAGAGCGGGCCGGACGTGTCGGCTTTGCGCCATGAATGCATGCTTAGGGTGACAGGCTGCCGATGCGCTCGGCAGGGGGACACGTGTGGGGGGCAGCGGCGGGAAGCCCGGGCTCCTTATCACCGGGACATAAGTCACGTCTCATCGCATCAGACAGCCGCGGAGCAGGGAGGAAGGCAAGCGGCGCTGGGTGCCCCGTCCGCTGGGAACCACGGAGGACAGAGAGGCAGCGAGGGGCTCCAGGCCGGACCCGGGCCCGCCAGCCTCGGCGGCGCAGGGTCACCGCTTAGCCGCTCGGAGCGGCAGCCCCCCGCGTCCCCGGCCGAGCCCGAGCTCCGCGCCGAGCCGCTACGGCGCCAAGAGAGCCTCAGACCCGCAGGGGGTCGGCAGGTGCGTGAGCCCCCGGTCCGCAGCAGCACGGCGCCACCCCGTCATTATACGGGTCCTCCTCCTCAAAAGAGGGCGGCGAATCCAGCAGCCCGCCGGCCGGAGCACCGGACCGCCCGCACAGCCCGCGCACTCCCGGCGAAGGCGCGCTGTCACCCGGCAACGCCAGCCGGCGAGTCCGAGGCTGCTGCCAGAGGCCCGCCCCCCTGCGCCCTTCCCCGCATTATCTTCTCCTGCTTCCAGCGCCCGCTATTATAAAAGCTTCCCTGCCGCTGAAGCGCGCAAACCCCCCCGCAGTCCCTCCAGCTCGCTGCCGGCGGCGGACCGTTACCGTAAATGGGCCTGAGCCTCCTGTCGTTCGGGTCCTGCACATGGCCCCTCGCCGCCATGTTGGGGGAAACTGGGATCCGCTCTCTGCGCATGCGCGCTCCCGTCCGGCCTCGTTAAAGAGCCGAGGAGCTGCCGAAGGGACCCGAAGCGGCGCGTCGCTTAAACCCGAGTCCGCCTATCCCTGAATGCTGTGTCTAGGGGGAAGCCTGTAAACAAGCCGACACAGGCTGCAGCGCCGTATACATCGTTTTTTCCGTAAATATAATGTATGATGCAATACACCGTGTCCATAATTAACCCTGCTTTTACACTAGGGCTTTGCTTTATCTACACTACTACACTGCCAGACCACAAAATAAATAGACATATGCGATTTATAACAACAACAACAACAATAATAATACTAATAATAATAATAACCAATTCATTAATATAATTGTCTTAAGATGATTACCCTCATGGTATGATCATTATGATTTTGAGTTCAGTAGACCGAGAAGCTTACTGTGGTATCTACAACAGTGAAGAGCTGCGGTGAAATTCATGAGAAACGATACAAATAGTAATTACCGAGGTTGCCAATTTATGGAGACTTCTCAGTTCTACATGAGATATAATGGAAATGTGACTTTTTGATTGCATATAATAAGAATACCAACAGCCATAACATTAAAACCACCTGCCTAATATTGTGTAGGTCCCCCTCGTGCCACCAAAACTGCTCTGATCTGAGGCTTGGACTCCACAAGACCTCTGATGGTGTCCAGTGGTATCTGGCACCAAGCAATTTACAGCACTTAGTCCTGTAAGTTGTGAGGTGAGGCCTCCATGGATCGAACTTGTTTGTTAAGCATATCCCACAGATGCATGATCGGACGGACATCCAAGGAACTTGGAGGCTAAGTCAACACCTTGAACTCTTTCATGTTCCTCAAACTATTGCTGAGAAATGTTTGCAGTGTGGCAGGGTGCATTATCCTGCTGACAGAGGCCTCTGCTATCAGGGAATACCATTGCCATGAAGGGGTGCACTTCTGCAACAATGTTTAGGTAGGTGGTATATACACAATATGGACAAAAGTACTGGGACACACCCCTTAATTATTGAATTCAGATGTTTCATTCAGACCCATTGCCACAGGTGTATAAAGTCAAACACCTAGCCATGCAGTCAGGTTTACAGACATTTGTACATGAATGTGTTGTTCTGAAGAGCTCAGTGAATTCAAGAACAGTACTGTCATAGGATGGCACCTTTGTAATAGGTCAGTTTGTGAGACTTCTTCCCTGCTAGATATTCCATGGTAAGTGGCATTACTGCAAAATGAAAGCATTTGGGAACAACAGAAACCCAGCCATGAAGTGACACACCATGTATTTCATGGAGTGGCACATGGGGCAGGCAGGTGGCGAAATGGTTAAGGACACAATCGTGTAACCGAAAAGTTGCCGGTTTGAGTCCCCGACCTGCAAGTACCTCTGAGGTATGCTGAGCAACGTACTGTCCTCAAGCACTGCTCCCCGGGCGCTCAAGTAGCTGCCCCCTGCTGTGTCACCATGTCACATGGGTTACATGCAGAGGACACGTTTCGTTGTTGTGCACTGTGTGCATGACGATTAATCACCGTCACTACCTTCATTTAATTGTTGGGGACCACCAAACTGTATTACTGCAATACTGTAAGCCTAGAACCAACCATGGTCACTGAGTGCGGAGGCACATAGTGCATAAAAGTTGCCAGTGCTCTGTTGACTGAATGGCTGCAGAGTTACAAACTTCCTCAAAGCACAATGTCAAGTGTTGGATGGAGTGGTGTAAAGCTCACTACCCCTGGACTATGGAGAAGTGGAAATGTGCTCTGTGGAGTGATGAATCACACTTCTCTTTCTGATGGACGAGTCTGGCTTTGGCAGATGCCAGGAGAACGTTACCTGCCTGACTGCATTGTGCCAGCTGTAAAGTTTGGTAGAGGAGGGATAGTGGTATGGGGCTGCTTTGTTCCAGTGAAGGGAAAACTTAATGCTTCAGCATACCAAGACATTTTGGACAATTCTATGCTTCCTACTTTGTGGTAACAGTTTGGGGAAGTTTGGGCCCTTTTCTGTTCCAGTGTGACTGTGTCCCAGTGCACAAGGCAAGGTCCATAAAGACATGGTTGGGTCAGTTTGGTGTGGAAGAACTTGACTGGCCTGCACAGAGCCCTGACCTCAACCCCATTTAACGCCTTTGGGATGAACTAGAAAGGAGACTGTGAGCCAGGCCTTCTCGTCCAACATCAGTGCCTAACCTCACAAATGCTCTTCTGGGTGAATGAGCAAAAAATTCCACAGACACAGTCCAAAATCTAGTGGAAAGCCTTCCCAGAA
>JAODKN010000114.1:21834235-21845757 GCA_026774425.1 Petrocephalus zakoni
TGCATCCTGGTGCCACCTCTTTCCCAGGTAATCGATGCACATGCACCTGGCTGCCCAGATGATATAACAGAAAGCATAACTCATCAGACCCAGCCACCTTCTTTCTTTGCCTTGTGGTCCAGGTCTGATGTTCACATGCCTATTGTAGGTGCTTTTAGTGGTGAGCAGGGATCAGCATGGACACTCTGACCCGTCTTTGGCTACACAGGTGTTCTGACACCTTTCTATCTGAGCCAGCATTACCTTTTCAGCAATTTGTGCTACAGTAGCTCTCCTGTGGGATTAGACCAGACAGACTAGCCTTCTCTCCCGACACCCTTCAGTGAGCCTTGGGTGCCCATGACCCCATTGCTGGTACCCTAGTTGCCCTTCCTTGGGCCACTTTTGGCGGGTATTGCCTACTGCATACCGGGAACACAGCACAAGACCTGCTGTTTAGAAGATGCTCTGACCCAGCTGTCTAGCCGTCACAGTTTGGCCCTTATCAAAGTCGCTCAGACCCTTATGCTTGCCCATTTTTCCTGCTTCCAACACATCAACTTCAAGAACTTACTTTTTCCATTGCCTAATATATAGCAGCACTCTTCACAGGCACAATCATAAACAAATAATAAATATTAATTACTACACCTCTCAGTGGTTTTAATGTTATGGCTCATCAGTCTATAGGTAAGTGGTTTTTCGAGCTGCTTAAGTTGGGAACCAGTCAGTGTTTAAAATTATAACTTTAAGGAAGAGACAATCTCCGTAGACCAGCTTCTGTTTTTTCCATTTAAAAAACAGAAATAACAATAAGTAGGCCTGTGTGGAATCACTTCTGAAAATAGTTATTTTCAGTTTTACATGTATTCCGTTTTTGTTTAGATGTTTTCATCATAACTGTTACGCCATCTAGTGGTTATACTCTGTGTGACTAATGACAATTACATTGGTTTGAAGTCTCTGGAATTTCTCATGTTACAGTGACAGACTACTGGAGGTGCCATTACTACTGCCACTGGTTAAAAATACAATTTAAATATTAACTTCAATTGAATTAAATTACATTGTAAATATATGTTTGAAAATGTGGCTTGTGTCAGTTGCTTTGATTTGTAATAAAAATGTATTGTAAATGTATTTACATTTTTTAGAAATGTATTTATTCAGGTGAATGGCTGGTTGGGATCTCCCACCTCCCACCTCCCACCTCCCACCTCTTGGTGACTGATGTGGAAATTCGTGATGATGCTGCCATCAGATTCATCTGCGGTTCTGATCCAGTGCTGCGTTTGCAGAGAGTTTTACAGACCAGGGCAGTTGAGCTGTTGAAAATAAAAATGTATTGGATAGTGGGAGGAAATCCACTGCCTTCCATTCCCCCCCGCCCAGAACACACACACACACACACACACACACACACACACACCTTAATACAAGATATCGTTAACGTGGATTGTTTACAACGGAGCTGAGAAGGAAATAATCAGCTTTAGATGCGGTTTATGATTTAGCTCCCATCCACTGTTTATTACGATGATAATAAAACTATTATCAGGTTGGAGGATGGTTAATATCTCATAAAATCCAGGGGACTGAACGTAATGATGTGAGGACATAGGAGTTGAAAAATACATTCTTCCAATGGTGGCCATGGTAACCAACCTTTTCAATTATCCCAGGAAGAGTCATAAGTGGTAGATCCTTTCTGAAGATGGCCTTCCAGACCATACCTTTTATGTAAAGGATGACAGGGAAATGAATGACCGGGGGACATGCGTGTCAAGCTATTTTAATGGGCAGGGATTGAAGTGGTAATTGGGAACCTTGCCACGTGAAAGAGAGGAATGAAAAGGATGCCCGGGTCTGCTGTCCAGCGTGCACTTCCTCAGAGCCCGGGGGACGCCGTCTTAGATTCCTCAGTTTGTGCCTGAGCCGTGAGCGTTAGTTATGGCAAACGACTGAAATTAAAGATGTAATGAATCGTACTCCCAGGTGCCACACACCAGCCCTACTTAATAAAAGAAAATAGGTAATCCGTGCTTTATACTCTGTGTTCTGCCAGATGGTGTGGACGCCACCGCCGAACAAGCTGATATGCTGGTGACTGACAGAGCCCACATAAGCGCTTCAGAATCCCATCTGTAGCCAGTTGAAATACTACCTCAGTTTGCCAGAGCAGCAGGATGGCCCTTGTCTTGGGCGCGGAGAGCCGTCAGTGGCGTGATCAGGGCCCAGCGCAGTCCCCACCGGGACCGGGCGGGTGGGCTCGCAAGCCACAGCTCTGCTTATATCATGTCCGGCTCTCCTTTTCTCATTTCCATTGATTACCGCGCTCTAATGACAGAGCAAACAAGTCACCCGTACAGCAGAGATCATTCGCGCTTTCTTTAACCCCGGGAGTCCGTTCCTGTTACGTCGCGTGACAGGAATACACAGGGAATGGGAGAAAACGTGCATCTTACTTGACTGAACGTAATGGAAATGTGTAAGGCGATTCTGACCTGAGAGTACAAAGCCAATTAACGATTTGCTTTGTACAATGAAACCAAGAAATGGGTCGGTAGAATGGGGGTTTCTATGGGCACCCTTAACTTGATCTGAGACGGCGAGTGATTCTTCGCTTTGGTGGTGTGGGACAGACTTGCAAAAGACTCATTATTCACCAGCACCACAGATGTTTGCCTTCGGTACCCTGGGGTAGCAGATGGCCACCGAAGGCATGAACATTATCCTGCTCCAAGATAAGAACACAGTGCTGCAGACACACATCTCTTTTTTTTTTTTGATAGCCCAGCAGGGCCAGGTTTATAGCTCTTTGACCCACTAAAGTACTCTGGAAGTTTATCCTTGCCAGAGGTTGTTGTGGCAGGAGCTTCGGCGGGGGCTGTTTGAAAAGGCACTGAATGCATTACCGAAAACTAGGGCGAAAAACCCACGGAGAAATTCAGTCCGTGTGATATTTGTGGGTTACTCCGCTTGCATCGCCCGAAGTGAATGAATATTCAACCGAAAGCAATCTTAGTCTAGACTATGAATCTGTAACAACTTTAATTTCCATTATAGGCTGAATTTTATCACGGCTGCGGAGATGAAAAGGTCATGATCCGATACGGCGCCGTCATTCAGATGACTAGCAGGAGCGCGCGCGCGCACGCACACACACACACACACGCACACACACACACACACACGCACACACACGCACGGATGTGGTGGGAGGGCTTTATCTCTGATATTGTTCCTCGGTCCATCGCGAAGCCGATCAGACGCAGAGTCGCCCTGCCGGCTTTCGCTCTCCGATGGACGCGTCGCTTACGTGAGACCGCAAAGGTAAGCAGTTTTCGCAAAAAAAAATGCATCCATCGTATGCGATTTCCACGTACTTACTAGTTTATATCTCCTTCCAAACATATATTAACACGGCGCTATTGTTTTTAAAGCAATGCATATATAGATGGGTATATATATGGACTATAAAGACTGTGTAAATATTAAAGTATGATTTTAGTGCTATAATATTAACAATATGTTTTTAAAAATAATTTTATAAATTAAGAAAATTTTAAAGTGTGTGCACTGCGTAGTTGCAGGGGTGCGGTTTTGCTTTCGAACCGAATGAAAGCGGCACATAGATGCGGATTAATTCCATGCTTGGCCGATGACAGCCGACGTCTGGAGAAAGCACAGGCTGTTACTGAAGGTATACAGTCACACCGCGGCGGCGCACGCTACCAGCTGCATCAGTAGCCGAAGGGACGGGAAGCCGCGGTATACAGGCGATCGCTTGCACCCCCCTAATCTGCCAGTGCACAGTGATGTGCATTTCCAGCTGTTATGCGTGTTCTCGCTCGATAACGCCCGTGGGGAGAGCTGGGAGGATGCGCCGGGCTTATGACATGTGGGTGTACACAAACAGTAATGTAGGAGACGCTTTATTAAAGAATAGATTCTAAATTGGACCAATAAAGCCGCGAACGAGGGTCGGGGGGGGGGCGGCAGCTGCGCCCGCAGCATTTTTCCGCAGGACGATAAATAATTCAAAAGAGATTTGATGCCCGAGCGCATTTCTTTTTCAGTAATATTCATCGTTTTTCCCCTACCAGGAGACAATTTAAGTCATTGTATGGACAGCAGACGGTTTTGTTGGAATACTTTGGCTCCTGCGTCCCCGTGAATGCCTGCTCGATGTAATCCTGCGTGTGAGAGGGCACAGGAGGGGGGCGAGTGCTGCCATCCTCACTGCTGGTAACTGCACACGTACGATTAGGTACGGCTACACAAACCGCTATTACGGCAAAGGGTGATCTTGCTAATAGGCCACCAGGTTGGAGGCTGACACTTCTTCAGGATAATCAATGAGAACAGCAGTAGGCAGACTGCTAAATGATGACTGACGCTTTCTCCTGTGTTCTCACTTTCTCCTGGATGAATGGCCAAAGTAAAAGCTTCTCACCTGTCTCAGCTGCCGTCCCACACAACCGTGCCCCCCCCCCAAGTCATGCGGGACTCTGCCTAACAGCTACACTGCCTGCGGCAGAAAGCCGTTTTTTCAGGGTGCTCAGCTATAGGACGGTGGGTCAGCGGAGCATACTGAAATCCCCGCAGTGATGGGGGAGCAGAGCTCGGCCGTGAGAGGTCAGCGGTGCTCCACCCGCCGCCCAGCAGCTAAGGTACGCCCCTCCAATTTCCAAATGGAGAACTTTGACCACAAACTTGATGGTTCAATCGAGCGGTAGAAAACTGAGATACTGCAAAGGCTTATGTAGACAAAATGGCTGCACTGCGAGATGAGATGTGGGAAGAGGGTGGTGGGCAGGGGCAGTGAGCAGAATCCTGCATGGGTATTTATGGTGGCTACATGGGATATTAACATGGAGGGTGGTTAATGATGTGGAAAGGCATGGAAGAATAAAGGCTAAAGCTTTAAAAATAACTGACCGGCTGCTGATGTGGTCTCAGAACGAGCCTCACTGTGGGTCCGTGGACCAGAACGGACCTGAGGTTTTGAAGTGCTAGGCAGAGGAACAGCATGCCATGCAGCGGCCCTATGGATGGGGTCGTGGGGCAGCCCACTTCATCCACGTCATTAGACCCCCCCACCGTCCCACAACCCAAACCCCGCTCTGGGTTTGGTACGGTCCGAGCTGTTGTATGAAGTGGGCTGGCTGGCTGCGTGGGGGGTGGGTGTGTTCCACTTTCTGCTGCTCTCCTCTCCTCTGTCCTGCTCCAGGGGAGTGTCCCTGGGGCCTACCGGATGGGAGATGGAGAAGTCCGGATCCTGGGCCCGGTTCGCCGTGTTTCCATCTTTTCCTGTTACCAATACTGGGTCCTGTCAAGGTGGGGAACTCAGAATGCACGGCATACCACTGTTTCTGATTTATTGGTTACTTCTCACTTGTGACTGTTGTCATATTCAGTTTCCCTCAGGTTATTAAAAAAGAAGCCCAAAAAATGCCTGTGATATTCTTTATACGATTTGGGAATCCTTCCTCTAAATCCGTAAGAGGATGAGGACTTGGAGCATGGTGCTGTGAGTGGAGACGGTGACCCGACCCTTCAGGACTTCAGCCGATCTGCTTTCATATAGGATAATGGTTCTCCTCCTGACAGCCCTGAGGAGCTTCAGCTCAGTGCAGGTCATGGCGACGTTCAGCAGTGATAGACACCCCCCTCCTTAGCCTGGTCGAACCTGCGGCCAGAGCTGTTAGGAAAGATTAGTCAGATTGAGCTAATCTGCTTTAACACTTGATTAAATGTGATGCTGTATTTGCTGAATCGACCTAAAAAAATTGTTTTTTTTAGGTCAGTCCAGCTTGGTGATGGTGCAGCTTTGGGGGGGAGGCTTGGTATGCATGCCAGCCCCCTGGGTGCTGGAGTTGTAGCTCAGCGCGTTCCTGGTTGGTGCTTTTCGCCCCCCTCCCTCCACAAATGTCTCATCTCCAGACTCCAGACATCATGTTTCTCCTTTCAACAAAAAAAAAAGAAAATCATGGCTTAAGACTGGGGTCTCTCTTGGGATGGTGCTGGATGGAGTTGTCCGCGTGGGCTGCCCTGAAATTCTGAAACCATTAGCAGCCATCTGTAGCTGGACAGACAGACCAAAGATATGGCACTTCAATCATTTGCAGCGAGTCTTGACTTGTGAGTGCATTTCCTGGATTTATGCGAGTGATCTGCATAAGCTCTGTACCTTTACCCATCTACTCTTGCTTCCACAGGTTGGAAGGCACACCTGGACTGAGATCAGACAGGGTGGAAGTGGGACGTGGGAGACAGCAGGGAGCGAGAGGCAGATGAGGAAGAGGAAGAGGAGCTTTGCCTCCACTGACCCTCCATCACCCTGGAGACAAAGACCTAAGCAGCTTCAGAACCCCCTCCCAGCTCTGCTTGCATTTTTTGCATCCTACTCACACATGGCAGGTACCTGGGTGTTTGTGAAGACATTTGTCCAAAACTGACATGGAAAACACAGTCGCTTTTCAAAATTTGGGGTTGCAAACAAAGTAATGAAGGTGATCTAAAGACGGGAGGGGTAGATGGGAGGCGGGGTGGAGAGAGAGCAAGAGACGACCCTGGAGATACATGAGACACGCACACACACATGGGCAGAGGGGGAGCAGACAGACCAAAATCAGAGCGTAGCACAGATACCTTTCTGCCAGTTTATACGAATCACTGTCACCACAAACAGCTCGATGTGTCAGTGTCCAGTGTCAGAGGGCTGTTGGTAGCTCCGCAGTAAGAAACTGGCATGGTGCTTGGTGGCTATAGTGACAGAGTAGCTTTTTGAGGTTTGTGTAAGGGCGCCTCAGAAGGTGCAGAACTTGGGCCCCGGGTTCGACAGTGAGGGGAGTTTTTGGAGATGGTCATTGCCGTCTCCCACGGCAGAGCCGTGCATCGTCAGGATGCCCTGAAGCCAAGATGTGAGGAGGAACAGCGTCGGGGGAAGTGGAGAGGAGAGCTGGCGTTACCATGCCGACGGGTTTTTAAAGAATCTGATGGGGAGGGGGGTTTAACCCCTGCTTGCCTGTAGTGGGGAGGGACAAGAGACTGGAGTAGTGCCCACAGGAATGGTGAGGCCAACTTTGGCACTTGTGAAAAGCTTTTTGGAGTCTCTGTGCTTGGGGCCTGACTATAGGAGACAGTGGGGCTGACTTCACTGTTGGTGCATGAGGTAAATGCCTGGCCCACACAGTGTGAGCAGCACTCCCCTTTAAGGGGGTCCGAAGGCTGCTCGTCCCGGAGGCTCACCTGTGTTTCATTTGTTCCTGGACTAGGACTGGTTAACCCTTTTAATGCTTGGTGATGTGAAAGCTAACATGTTGAGCTTTTTGCCTGTATCTTGTGTCACAGGAATACTAACACTGCACACTAACGTATCGCTGTGATGTCCTTCTCCACCAAAACCTGCTGACAATGCTTCTCCACTGACTGTATCAGTGTCTAAACCTCTAACCAGGCTGTCATGATGCTCTGTCTTTCCACGCACTAATGCCTCTCCATTCTATCTGGTAGATAATCTCAGTGCGCTGACTGGCTGTTTAATCTCGTTGAGTCTCAGATCCTTCCTCTCCGCTTCCTGTCTTGTGATTATGGGCTGCATGCAAGAACTCCTCCCGTTGCCCTGGAAACATCAACCGGGGAATTTATTAACCACACTAACGGCTACTAACAAAGATTAACTGGCTGGGATGAAACGTGGCAAGCAGAGACTTCCCGTGCTGTTTGTGACATCACCACTCTTTTCAGCAAGCGTGCGTGCGTGTGTGTGCGCGTGCGTGTGTGTGCCGTCTCCTCTTCTCGCCTGTGTGTCTGCAAGCATAATGAGACATCAGCCTGTCTGTCCGTCTGTGTACAACTGCCACTTTTACGCTGACGTGATTCACCCGTCTGTGTGTGTACACGTCTTTATCCGAGTCACACTTTTGCCATTTTCCTGTCACAGAATTGTTTTTAGGTGTAACATGCTCCATTGTGTATAAATTCCTTAAAGCACACTGACCACAGTTCCCTTGGTGTCAATGAGTGATGGATTAACAGTGACTAACATCTTTACTAACCGCGCTAACCTTTTGGGGCTATACCCCAGCGAGGCGTCCCTAGTGTGCTGTGTGGGCAACGAGACCATCCACTACTGTATATATTTTGCAAGACGTTTGTCCAAACTAGCTTAGAAAATATGTGCTCTTTTCAAAATTTGTAGTTGCAAGCAAAAAAGTTTCACGAGTGCACTTCCTTAGCCGCTACGCCCCCTGCTGTCAGAATGTGATGCAGGTTGCACTTGTGCTCTAGAACGCCCTCTTCTGAAGGGCTTTGGCCAGGTGCTTCCTGAAGGACGGCCGTGACTCAGGCACTGCCTGCAGGGTTACTGCCTGCCTGTCGACAGAAGGGAGTGATGGTGAATTCAGATTAAATCCGAACTCGTCTTTCTGTTTCGCCCCGTTGGTCACATCCTGGTCTCGCTGGGGTTGGTTTCTGGTCAGCCGCCGTGCTTTCAGGACCCTCTTCCCAGTGGAAGGGCAAGTCACACGAGAAATGTGCAGTCTGCACCCCCTGCGATGAATATTCATGGGGTGCTTGTAATTAGCAGAGTGGAATTTGCATTAATTACGGGCTGAATGTGCAGGAGGGATGTTGTCGGTTGCAGCTGCCACCTCCTTGCTGTGAAAATATGACCTTCCGATGGAAAAAAGGGAGAGGAAAACTTTCTGCATGCTTCCGTTGTCTGGCGCCTGGTTTGCAGAGTATTAACATCAAGGGCATATCCCATCATCCTTTTAACCTGACAACAGTGCAACTAGCGTGAATTAGTGCTCATGCTGCTGTACTAACTGGTAGTGCTGATTGAACTAACATCATGGAACTCGATAACTAAGGCTTGATGGCTCTGGATGGGACAAAAAGGTGTCCTCTTACTAACCCACTCCAAACCCCGACTAACACACGTCACCTGTGTTTCTGTGCAGTTGTGTTTGAAGTCAGAAAAGGTATGAGCATGGCTATATTTCAAACCCCTTCATTAAGCACATGTCATGAATCGAACTACTAACCTGAGAATTACTAACCAGGGAACGGTACAGGACCGTGTGACTGATACTAACCCAGGCCGTGAGAAGGCTGTGCTAACATTATCTGGCTGGATGGTACTACACTAACACTAATGCTAATACTAATGCTAATGCTAACACTAACACGTGCCTTGCTCTGAAAAGTCAGTGGCCAAATCATTCCTGTGTCTGAAAAGAAGCGATAAAGGAATAAAGGAGAGAATAAGGGGGGCTTCCAAGCCGGTTTCTACTCCTCCTCCCTTGGAGAGATTTAATTTGCATGGTAGAGAAGAAGATTATGTGAGAAACACAATAAGAAATGCACATATCCCTGGGGAAAAGTCAAAAAGCCAGCAAAGCCTCTCTGTAGTATAAGCTGGATGACACCATAGAGCACTTTGTTATGACATCATAGAATCCTTTGTTATGACACCACAGAGTGCTTTGTTATGACATCATAGAATGCATTGTTATGACACCACAGAGTGCTTTGTTATGACATCATAGAATGCATTGTTATGACGCCTTATAGTGATTTGTTATGACATCACATGAGCTTCGTTATGATGTTACAGCGACAATGCCAGGGCTAAATATGAAGGAGCCTTAAAGCTTTGCTTATAAGGCTGCTTCTCTGTCTGTGTCATACCTACGGCTCCTCTAGACTGCCACCATTCTTGGTCCCCCTACAACCAGCGAGTATACTACCTTCTAGGGCTATAGTCACTGCTGGTTTAAAATAACCTGCAAGACCTGGACCTGAAACATCAGCACATCCCCAGGGGAGGTGCTACATATAAATTATTCCTCAGAATGGTGCCCTTGATGGTTGTAGTTGCTTTGCGTGCCTCCTGGTGCTGCACCCGTAGGAGGTCCTGACAACCAGAAATCATGTCCCATTCTTCATACCACAGTCTGTGGGGATGGCTTCACAGGATTCTCATCTCAGTTTAAGAGCACAGATATATAGCAGCTGGAAATACGGTATATTTCTCAATAAGGTAACAAAACAATTCTACATTTGAAGGTACAGATGGACACATGTTATTTTGTTAGAAACGTGTACACATTGCTGTTTGACATGCTCTACTGGTTGCCAGTCCAATTACCCTCCTGCCTGTATGAAATGTATGAGATTAAACAATCTGCAGTCACAATTGTCTGAAGTGCCATGTTTATTCTTGCATGCAGGAGATTTTTGCCAGTCTTGTCTGAACTTGTAGGTGATATCCTGAGATTTTAATGTTGCCGTTTCCACACGGAACTGAACCGAGGGATTTAGCTGAATCCCCAGGACGTGCTGGTGCTGACAAGGCAAACAGGAGCCGCATATTGTCTGCGGTGACCAGGTGACACAGCACCAGAGCAGCAGCTAGAGATGCTGGGGCATGTGCCAGAACCACCTGAGAGCATCTCAGCATGTCAAGGCCAATCACACTCCAGACCAATAACCCCCATATCATTACAGGATTTTCTCTCAGCAGGCAGCTTTTACACATTTTGGGATTTCTAGTCCTTTATTATCTTCTGCCCAAAGGAAGACACCCCTTGCACCCCTCTGCAACCTCGTAACCATGTGCATGTTCTTACATATCCGAACAATGCTGATTTATGTCTTTGATTGCGAATAAACCATTGTTTCAGCATGTTTCTATCTGTTCTTCATTAGTATCACTCTGGGCCATAACTTTAAAATGAAATGTATTAACCATGACCCTTATTGAGATTAAATTAATTGTTAAAGTGCCACATTTATTCGATGGGTAATGTGGAGACGAAACAACGTATACACTACAGCTATTTTGCAACGCCAAAAACGCTGTGAAATAATTCATGAAAGCATGTACTCATCATGAATAATGAGAACCGTGGCTTATTTCGTGTGGAGCGTTCACGCTTTTCCGTCTAATTTTTACGGCTCTTTTATTTCCCCCGGTGGTTATATTTTGAAGATACAAAAAGAATCTCAATCAAATATGAATTGATCTAAGTAATTAATTTGGTCGGACAGACATTTTTGTTTCTCGCTTTGTCGCATTTTATGGAAACAATGATTGGCTTTTTATCTGGATTTCCGATATCGCTTTTAATAACTGGAGCCTCACTCAACCGGCTTTTTAAGAGGCAACAATGAGACACAAATTTGGAGACAAGTTCATTACAATACAGACTAATCATGCATATATAAAACTTATAAGGACACCGAGGAGCGCGGTGTATTCGAGCCCGAAGGAATACAACCCGCTTTTCTTTCGAACACAATAACGGCTTCCTCCGATGGCCAGCAGGTGGCAGAAATAGTCCGGCCACGGTTACCTTTCCATCGTTTCTGCTACTCGATGAAACTAAAAAAAAAACGTTTTCTCTGGGAAAACTATGAAACCAAGAATGTCTCACACCAAACAGCAGTTTGAGGCACACTAATATAGAACTTCTAATCAATCTGAATCTCTTACCACTGGGCTTGACCGGTAGAACAGGTTTTAGAACAGC
>JAODKN010000114.1:21855651-21867865 GCA_026774425.1 Petrocephalus zakoni
GGTCACCTCTCTCGTTCCCCCTTTGGTCCTCTTCCCTGGTCACCTCTCTCGTTCCCCCTTTGGTCCTCTTCCCTGGTTACCTTTCTCGTTCCCCCTTTGCCCATCTTCCCTGGTTACCTCTCTCGTTCCCCCTTTGCCCCTCTTCCCTGGTCACCTCTCTCGTTCCCCCTTTGCCCATCTTCCCTGGTTACCTCTCTCATTCCCCCTTTGCCCATCTTCCCTGGTTACCTCTCTTGTTCCCCCTTTGGTCCTCTTCCCTGGTTACCTCTCTTGTTCCCCCTTTGGTCCTATTTCCTGTCCGTCTCATGGTATCAGTCCCTTTTCTTCTTAGTTCCCCCATGTCCATTGGATACTATCTGGCCTGGTGTTTTGCACTCATGATCTGGTTTAGGTCCTGTCTTGTCCTGTGTCCTGGTCATGATTTTCGTTGCCGTCTCAGGTCTTGTCTTGTTGCTTTTTCCGTTGTCCTGTCTGCCTGGGCGGTGTCTGGTTAGGTATTCTGCAACCCATCTAGCAGTCCCATATGTTACATGCCCAGGTCCCATGCCCTCCTGTTAACCATCCACAGCTGCCTCGTGCTTCCCCCCTTGTTAGCCATGCATACAAGTGCTCCCTGCTCCTCTTCCCTACTTCCATCACTGTCACCTGTACTCACTCCAGTACCAGTCCCACCTGTTTATTAAACGCCCTGCAGACGACTGCTGCATTCTGGCTCGTGTTCCTTTGATTAGCCTGACGCTCAGAATGTCACAGAATAAGCCCAGTGTTACCAAATTTCATAACTTTTAACCATGCTGATGTTTACATGTTTGAGACACGAACCTTTTTTTGTATATTTACATGCAAATGCTCAACTGCTGTGTTTTATAATCACAGGAAGCCTCCTTTTTCCTGCTTCCAGTTTAAAAGTCCTTCAAATGTGTGAGTTATGAGAACTGGGAAAAAGCAGGCCTTTTGAATTGCTGTAAATCATACATTGTGTTTAAGTTAATCTAAATCCATTCCCTTTTACATAAACAGCAACCTGGAGTATCTAGTACCAGGCCTTTGGAGATCAAACATGAGCCGTGGGATGTCTTTGTTTTTAACAGAGGGAATGTTTCAAAAACAGAATCATGAGGCATAATTTGAAGCACACATCTGTATGCATGAAACGCACTGATGAGCCTCAGATATTTCTGTGGTGAGCTGCACTGTGCAGGTGTTTCCAGGAGATCTGGAATAAGTACACCTTCCTATGAAATAGGAATGACTGCATTTCATTATTCGATGGCTTAGCTGAAGTTCATCCAGAGAGATTCACACAGTGAAGCTCATTTACACCAGATATATTCGACAGGGTTCTGTATAAAAGTTGTTGCCCTAACTTCCAACAGTGTATATGTGTGTGTGTGGGAGCAAATGTCCTCACAGAGTGATTATGTGACGCTGTGGGGACCATTTTTTCGGTCTCCTCAAGGGGAAACACAGTTTTAGAAAAACCTGTGAATTCATTCAAAAAAATACAACTGTGAAAAGTCTATGTGTATAGGTGTGTGTGTGGGACCAAATGTCCTCACAATGTGATTATGTGACACTGTGGGGACCATTTTTTCGGTTTTAGAAAAATCTGTGAATTCATTAAAAAAAATACAACTGTGAAAAGTCTTGTATTTTGTTTGGTTTCTTATGGTTAAGGTTAGGGCTTGGTAGGGGTTAAGAAAGTCAATGTTGGGATTAGCGGTATTCCCATAGAAATAAATGGACGGTCCCCACAAAAAGATATGAATTCAAAAATGTGCATGTATATGAGGGAGAGAGAGAGAGAGAGAGAGACAGCATCATTCTACCCCCCACCCCGCCCGTCCCCTCTTGACGCCATTACACTTGCACTGACAGGAGGGGAATTGTGGAGAATAAGTGATGAGGGGTCCCTCCACGTGGTGGGAATGAGCTTGTAGGGTGACAGTTCTCCTGCCCGCAGTGGCCACATTCTGGCAAGTGGCCTCCTGGAATTATAATGGCCATTGTGAATGCCGCCCCAATGCTCATTAATGCACGCTGGACCCTCAGCCCCCCCAATCTGCCCACTGCCCCAATCTCCCCCCCCACCACCCATAGTCTGCTTATCCATTTGATTTCCGAACCAGGCATCCTGAGGAGGCTTTGTGCACTCTGGACCCCCAGCACCCTCCCCAGGCCCAAGGAGGGCATTTCAGAGAATTGAGACGAAGATCACAAGTGGTGCCTATACATGACAGATTTGGCAACAAAATTAGTTTTGTTTGGCACTGGTTAAAATCAGGAGATTCGGCTGAATTCTTATTTAGGGTATGTACATATACATATATATATATATATATCGCTATCCCAAAAGGACAGTCTGTTTATAGAAAGGAACACAATTATGAGATGCTAGAGGTACAGTGTGACTGAACATGACATGAACATGTTTAATCTCATTTGATATTATTTACCAGAATCAAGCAGTGCCACCAACAGGTCATTATAATAAGTGTCTTCAGAGCCATTTAAAGTTCCACAAAAGTAATTTTGTACACATTTAGTCTCAAGTCTTGTATATAGTGTTTAGTTAAATCATGCTAACCAGCGGTACTCCTGTCTTCGTAGGGCAAGCAGGCCTTTAGGCGGACCGACCTCAGTATTAAGTCTGCTGTTCATTGCGGTCAATGATCTTGACCTTAGGAATAACTCCTTCACCCAGAAGGATTACACTAAAGTACGGCAAAGTTATATATTATATATATATATATATATAAAACATATATATTTTTGATGTACTTTGTGATTCAAACATTTCAGATTTTATATTCTGATGTTCATATATTATTTTAACACTTCTTTGGAAATAAAAATAATCTCAATCTTGAATGATGTCAAATCTTCTGTAAGATTTTTCTTCAGAATCCTGAATACATTACAGATTTTAAAGAAACCATGAGAGGTTCTGTCTAGGGTCTAGGCAAGAAACTTTATCCACTAACCGTACCTGCCATACGTTTGCCCAGTGACGCATTCCAGGCGTGTGCCTGAATTCAGAGCATCTCAAACATTCTCTTACCATCCAGGAACCTGTGAGCCTCACACACACACACACCTCACCGAGCCACATCTCACATAAATACACCTGCCCAACTCCCAAATCAGCATGCAGCTAACCCCTCTAAAAATCCTAACACGCTAATCCGTGCAGCATTCCCCAAAGCTAACCAAGAGCACAATCTAGTGGGGTGAAAAAAAACAGCACATGGTTCATGACGCGTCATTTTGTCAGTCATTAGCAAAAGCCATCCCTGGATGGAGGCCAAGGCTACGAAAGTGAGCGAGAGCTAGGCTTAGCTAAAGAGGGCCAGCCTCCCCGCGGCCATCTCACCGGAGCTCATTAAGACCACATGTCCCTCGTCTCCTCATTTCATTCCTGCTCTGGGATCCTCGCCCCCCCCATTCCTTGTCGCCGTTCTCTGTGATCCAGTCTGGACAACAGGCTGTATTTTACCCCCGCTGGCTGTAAGCCACACAGCTCCCAGGCAAATACCATATGTGTGCCAATCCTGTAATATTATAAGGAGCTGCTGTTTTACTGTAAGAAGTACTTAATCCAAATTGTTCCAGTAAAAATATCCATATAATACGGGTAAGTGCTACATGTATGAATACAAAACATTCAAATTAGGCATTTATTTACTTACAAATGACAATGAATTAGTTGCCTGTTTTTTATGGATTACAAATCAATGCATGCCCTCAGTGGCAAAGCTCTAATGAGACTGTATCTGAAGGCTGCTCTTGGAATAGTGTTAAGCAGTAGCTTCAATACATATCAAGAATATTCAAGAATATAACAAATCCTGGGGGATCAGCTGCGAATTTCATATTCAACACGACCTGCTTCATTAAAATATCCAGGTGTATAAATGGACATAAACTGTAATCTACATCACTGAGACAACCACATGAAAATATGCTAATTAACCAAATCTGAAAGCTCAGATCCTGAGGGTCGTGGAAGCCACAAGCAGGGTTTGCTGAAGTCTCGGATTCACTACAGCATGCGTTACTGCAAGCATACCTGGGCTGGGGGCTGGCGAGGGATTCTTTGTCCCTGAATGCACACCTGGGACAGTGGGACATGAGCTTCTGGCCATCAGTCTGCCTGCCAGCAGGGGGCTGTATTGTTAAGCATGTGGTGGACTGAATGAAAATGAGGCTCATTAAGGCACACACACATACCAAATAAGCACCAAGTGCAGACATAATGAAACGGACAGAGCTCCATGCCCAGCTCAGGGTCCAGTAGATCCAAACATCGACCATGGAGGCCACTACTGTCGAGTAACGAGGCCGGAGCTGGTCCCAAATTAAGCATCGATAACTGACATTTCCTCATTGGCCAGGGAGGCCAGCATCGATTTTTCCATTTTTTTCCCTCTGCGAACAGGAACCGGTAATAAAGGGAGCCTGGTGAATCATTCCTTAGCTGCTGTGGTCAATATTCATTGTCTGTTTTAACCAACAGCCTCAACCAACATGGTAATAAGGAAATAATGAGTTTGTCAGAGAGTTCAGATGCTAACAAAAAAGCCAATCGATACCATTATAACAAGGCACTCAAGGTTATTGTGGTGTGCTTGATATTATTCATACAGCGACCGTCCTGATGAACACATCGATTTCACATCAGAGACAGAATATATCAGCAGACCAGTCACAGACAGTATGGCCGTTTTCAAACTTGGGAGCGAATCACAACGTCCTCTATCACTAGGATTATGCGATGTAATAGGCGATTAATTGCCATGAGCAGCTTTTTTGTGAGCATACTGCTTATCCTAAGGAGAAAAGGAACATGCTTTGTGGATTTCATAATATTGCTTGATAATTTTTCGTACTGGTCTTAGTTGCTACCCTGCTCCTTCCTGGTATGTCAATACGAAAAAGAAAAAAATAATAGACTACAAGTAGATAACAATACCCAACAGATGGCGCTGTCTGCCCTGAAACCACAAGGCAAGCTGACACATTTCAGTGTGTTATGAAGGGATTGGAGAACCACTGTATTCTAACTTCATGGGCTCACCATGTAGCAGGGTGCCAAAGGGCACAGAGGCTTGTAGGTTCCCAGGAGGATCTGTACCCCTGAGAAAGGTAATTAAGGGACTTCACCTCCATAAACACCTACGGAGATAAACATGCGGCCTAGCCCTGGAAGCAGTAGCTAGGGAGCACTCTGGAGGGTCTGAATGCCGAGTCCTGAAGTGAAGAACAGCCGGTTGCACAAACTAGCAACTCTGCCAGTGGCATCGAGCAATAATAAAGGAACAGTCAATATCCTGAGTATGAATATCACATCAGCTAAGGTTCACCCATGTACGAGACAGCTGTCATAGCACACAAAAATGTTAATTAGCTGCTTGGCAAATTAATTTAAGATAATAATATTATGCTCAAATGGATAGTTTAGTTTTCCAGCGTTCCATTAGGCAAGTGGAGTTAAATACCCGACTTGAGGGCCATTTTCAACCGCCAATCCCATGTGGGACCCAAACACTCCTCCCCTGCGATACAAGACCAGAGCCTCAATCATGTCACCCCACGTGACAGAACTCCACATACTGCCTTCGGAAATTGAATAAACCATTTGTCAGGCTGTCAGTTCGCCTCATTATTCGTTTTATAGACGGTGCTCCGAAACGATGATGGAATTGCGTTGAAATCGCTGGCTTTTTCAGGTGTTAAGGCACTCAACACCCCCCCCCCCAGGTGAAAACGATGTCAACTATGTTCCACTGCTGGGACAATAGTGAGGAAGGGGATATTCAAGGAAAGTTACTGGGGAGGATGAAAAGGAGGAGCAGAAATGGCAGGAATGATAGGCCATTTGGGGGAGGGGGGCAGCTTATTCTCCATGCTCACAGATTCACCCCCTCCCCCCACAGTCACACACACACACACACACACACACACACCGGAAAAGAACAGTTCATTTTTTCTGTCTGGCTTTCTCCTGTCTAACACAGAGATGCGCACGCGTGATGCGGCTCCCTCGGCCGGTGCCTGCTTTGCTGCTTAACGCGCAGGCGCGCACTTAGAAGCGTGCTGGTATCGGGCATTGTATCTCTAAGCAGAAAAGCAATATGCAAGACAGATAGACAGACAGATATAATTACACAATAAAATCAGAGCACCTTCGACGACGTGCGGCACTAAAACAATAAATATAAGGGAACAACTAACGCAAAATCCAGACCGGCGGGATGTGTTTACGAAGCAGCGCCAGTACATTAACCAGAGTTAAAACACACACACATACTTCGTCCTGCAAACTTTTCACCGCCTTCCCCGATGCCTTTGGTTGACGGGCAAGGCGCCACTTCTCTGTCGAGCTTCGCGGATAAATACACGTTTAAAAATACATGGCGCTAAGCAGCGGTGGTGCGCTCCGAGCGCCGCGGCCCCGCACGGCTGCCTGCGCCCTAATTATAATGATTTCTGTAATGGTCCCCGTCACTGCCGGTGGCCTAATTATCCATATTTTCCTCCTACATCGCAGCTCATTTGCATTTATAATAAATTCACAGAGGCAGGTAAGTATATCAGGAAGTATCCAGAAAAATAGACATGAAAAAGTAAAGGTTCTGTTTTAGGAGTGTTTAAGATGGATGTCTGACTCTAAGCCTCTGAAAGCCCCATCCAAAGACAGAGGAATGGTCCCCTTTACATCCTCCAGGGTATCAACAGGCACCTAATTATGAGCAAAATCCACTGCAGTGTAAACCGAGGGACAGCCCAATTTCCAGGCAACACGCAATGTTTGAAATAAATTTATTAATGGCCAAAATAAAAGTAATGTGTCTCACTATATGAAAGCAGCACTACATTTAACACGGGCTGGGACACATAAAAATACCACAAATATCTTCCAAATCATTTAACGGAAAAAAAGGAATTCAAATCTTTATTTTCTTGTGAGAGATTGCTTAAGTTCCTATTTAGTCTCTCTTCCCTTTTATTTCTTGTGTTCATCGTTTTTAGTTTACAATAAATCAGGTGCAGTCTGAAATTATAAAAATATTGTTTAATGTTTTCCTGTTCACCATCTGGTGCAAACCTACATTCATCTTGAAGGAATTTGTGCTTGGGATGTGCGGTGGATTACATTGTGTAAATAAACATCTGTAACTTTGCATCTTTGCATCAGTCTGGGAGAGAACCCCCTCCACCTGAGGCCAGTTTGGGTATTTTATCAGAAATGGCAGATTATAGTCGCCGGTTACAAAGATGTTAGAATTGCCTGTAAAATTCCAAGCAAAACCATCCCCAGCAGCGAGACCACTGCTCTGTGCAAAGTTAATTAACCAATTAAGCTTCAGGCAAACCAAATTGAGTATAAAGGCTCGATCATGAAATACTGTTGCTGGAGAAGGGTTCAGTTTTAAGTAGGAGCTTTTCTGAAGAGCAGGGCGATTACTGTCTACAAATGAAGGCTGTCAGCCCGTGAAGGCGGGAGGACTAAGGGTAGGGCTGTGACTGATAGTACTGATGGCCAAGAACCATGCTGAGTACAGGGGCATGAGGACGAGAGCTGAATAGGAGTACAGAGAATGGGCTTCCTGTTCCTGTTCTGTGATTGGCTATGCTGGGAGGTGACAACACTAAGGAATACGTGTGAAATCTGCAAACATTCCTGCCCACAGCTTCATTCTTACCTTCACACACACACGCACACACACACACACACACACACACACGCACAAGGGACACGGCGGTGACCCCGAGATGGCAGTTACCCAGCCCAGGACTCCGTGACACAAACAAGCACCCACATAATTAAATATTGATTTTACTCTTCCCGTCTTTTAAAAAAAGTTGCCCGTTTCTTCCAAACTGCTTTTCATTCCCTGTGGCAGATGAGAAGTAAGGAGAGAGAGAGAGAGAGAGAGCGAGAGAAGTATGGATTGGCAGTAAAGTTCCATTTCATCCCTGGGGTGGGCATTGCCATCGAGAAGACCCTGTCCACAGTGAAGCCTGGGGGGGGGGGGGCAAACAGAGTGCCTATCCCCTTATGAGCACAGATCCAGATTAACACCCCCCGGCTAAAGTCTGTATATGTCAGAAAGAAGTGGGCTTCACCTGCCACTGGAGGCATTTGGTGCAGCATGACTTCCCCGTAAAGGCTGTCAGCGTGCTATGCTCGCTGCTTCTGTGTGACTCTGCCCACTGCCATAAGCTGACGCCCGCTGGCATGAGCCAACACCCACTGCTGGGCATTCAGTATGGGGGCCAGATCAGACCGCAGTGACGAAGACGTATAGATGTATAACGTGTAGCAAGAAAACGTCCCCCTCACCAAGCCCCCCCAGCCACCGAGTAGCAGACATAGTCGTGTTAAACCATGTATTGATTCACGTCTGCCGCACTGGGGGGGGGGGGGGCGCGATCCTGTCAAATGCCCTGTCAGATGCTTCTCTGGGGAGGTGCCTGCTCGTCTCTCCTATCTAACCCTTTTACCGCCCTCGCCCCCTGCCCCCCCACGAGTCCCCTCAGTCCTATCCAATAAAACATTCAGAGGACGAAGGAGAGTGGGAAAAAAAAGAGAGAGCAAGGTCATGGAGGTCGCCTTCCCGGCAGGCAAGAGCAGGGAGAGAGTGGAGCCTAAGCAAGGCGGTATCCCAGCATGCCCGGCGAGATAAGGAGATGCATGGAGAGGCTGTCAGTAACGTCTGACTGGAGCGTAGATGGGAGGGATGATCGCGGCATCACAAATAGGAAGCAGGGCCTACAAGGACGAGAGCAGGCTGGCCAGAGCTAGCAGGACATCTAACGGACATGGGAAGCTTGTCTCAGGAGCAGTTAAGCGGTAGCGCAAAATGTTAGCCATTTATGGGTCCAGTCTGTATTACATCATTAATGATCAGATTAATAGGTACGAGTAAAATTAAATTATTGATTAAAATATTATTTATAAGTATGTCCTATACAGCTATACACCTTTCCCAGTCCCATCTCAATGTAATGGGAAATTCAAATAATCCTCCTTAATGGCCATAATTCATGCTGGGCGATGCAGCTTTACCCAGCACTGCAGATGAAACTCACTTTTGGTAAGCGGTGTCCCGTGGTACCGTGTCCGTGTGTCAGTGCGACTTACTACGCTCGCTGCGTATCTCCCGCCTGCATGGCAATTTGCATGCTTCGTTTTTTTAGGTTTTATCCCCCTTAATAATAATTTCTCTTTCGAAAATTTTTCTAAGGATATGCTGTAAGTAACAACATGGCTGTCGTTTGAGGCATCGCAAAGGGTGAAAACTAGTGCGGATGTGGCCTTGCTGGTGGGGGTGAAGTGAGCCCCCTCAGACTGAAGGTGGCGCCACGCAGCGCTCTGCTGAAATGACCCGAGAGCAGCCAGACAGGCACCAAGCTGGGAGGGAATCTCTTTTGCCTTTTGTGCTGGGAGGAACAGCCACCGGTGGATATTTAATGCCTCTTAAGTGCCAATAAATGCTAACACTGGCACCCCCACCCTGACTCTCCAGGACACCCATTGAGAGCAGATTTGGGTAGGTGGGGAGGGTGTTTGGCGTCAACTCCACTGCTGCTAGGTAACCAATGGGGGGGGGGGGGCACAGAGCAGGGAAAGTCAACGGAAGGCCATTCCCCTCCCCTTGGGGCTGGGTGGGGGGGCTATGCTGTGAATGTTCAGTCTCTGGCTGGGTGAGACCTGGAACCCTAGGCTCTGGGTCTCTATATTTACCTGGTGAGGAGGGGGGTCTCAGGGTGTATAGCTAACCTGAAACAGGCATGTAAACTGCTAGGGAAGAGGTCAGTTACAAGACCAGCCTGGGCCCACAAGAATAAGGTTTATTTTTCACTAAGCACTTGCACCCTGCCCTGTTTAGCAGGATGACGTCTAACACACTGGTGGGCTTCCTTGAAGAAACATTTCATCCTACAACTGAGGCCAGATCCTCAAACCCGCAATTGTGCGTCCTGAATTTTAAGGACAGCAGTCTTTGTGGCGAGAGCGTCACGGTCATTTGGGAGGATCCCACTGCCAGTGGCATCAGTATTTAGTGGGAAGACTCACGGCCGCGGAGTGCAAATGGGACGAGAGGATGCAGGACCCAGCCGAATAGGGCACCTCCATGGCTTCAGCAGAGCGGGGCTTCTCTGCTGACATGACACACCCTGTTACAAAATTACCCATAAGGCCGTGAAATTAGTCAAAGCGATTGAATCAAAATGAATACGGTATTTTAGGACGTGTTACTGTTGGTATCCCATTTGGGCCGACACACAGCAGGCTATTTACCCACCCGGGGCTGCTGCCTGGGACACCAGCCAGCACTCACACATTCGGCTACTGAGCCAGCAGCAGGGGAAGCTGTGCTCCTCTTCAGGGCCTTCGGAGGCCAGGGGGTGGCACTGTGGTCTCCCGGGGAAAGCATCCCCCTGGCGGCGGTCGGCTGCGGGGTGACAGACAGCATCGCCGGTGTGACACGGAGCGGAAAGTCACGCTCAGCCTGGATCCCGGACAGAGAAAACGGGAGGAATGACTCAGGCGAAGGTGGGAAGGGGGCTTTTCCACCACCTTGGGGNNNCCCCCCCCCCCCCCCCCCCCCCCCCCCCGCGATTATAAATCCTCCGGGCCTTTAGTCGACCACGCACGCTACACCCTGCGCAAGAATAACACTGACTCAGAAGTAATGTGTTTGTGATGGCAGCGAGGAGCAAACCTGTTACTCACGGAGTTAACAGCGAGACTGATGACACGCGTTACATCAGCTCTTAACGCACAACAAGAGACTGTGTGTCTGGAAGCGGCTGTTAATCGTGCATCTGGCGGGGGGAGAAGAGCCCCCCCTGTCGCTCGGGGTCCCAGGTCTCACTGCTGTTATGGGCTCCTCGGGCCCCTTACTGCCTACAATCTCTCCATCCCTTATGACAATGGCTCAGCCCTGCCAAGTGAGTATATGTACGTGTGAGTTCAACATGGAGTGTTCTCTGGCAGCCGCACCTTAACTGAGCGATTCCTAACACTAAAAGTTACACTTTCTACCCTTATTACTTCAGAATTTCCACTTTGTTGCTATGGTTGCAAAGTGCTTTGCGAGACGGCTGACATAAAATGTTATAAAAGGCCATTTAGTAACAAAATCAAATTAGCCTAACAAGGCAGTTAGTGGCCTGTCAGTGTGACTGGACTACACAGGGCCGCACACCTGCCTGCGGACACTTTACAAGATTATGGTTGCTACTCTTGTCATGGTTGTTTTTATATTTACAAAAGCAAACCATTATGAGTTTATTCAGAGCTGCCTTGAAAGACTGTCACTTATTTACTTTCCCAAATGAGGCCTGAGTAGGCATGAAGGAAATCAGTTTTCTGCATGATACACTATTTTGTTTTTCATGGTAGGAGAATGCTCCGGAACATTAACTTCCCCATATGATGTTTCTGTTTCTGTCACACAGAAGAGACGTCACTGAATATTTAAACGTAAACTGATTTAATTGTCTAGTGTCATTAGGATATGGAATTTGTTTAGCATATATTTGCATATTTCCAGGCAAATTAAGTCATTAATATGCAAATGCAGGGGCAGGTGAAGGCGATTGTGATCTTCAACAAAACACCTTTTTGGGGACACGTTTGGGTGCTTCTGGTGCAGGGATATACACAAGGTGCACATGCAGCTCTGGAAAAAAATAAAAGACCACAACAAAATTTTCAACTTCACTCATTACTCAGTTTATGGGTGTGCATCTGTGCAAAATATACATTTTCTGCAAAATCCTTCTCATTAATGAAGGGCTTCAGTCCTACTTATAGGAGCCTGTGACAAACTGTCCAAGCAGTGCACGTCACACCATTTAATGTTTTTCGCTTCTTTTGAAGGTGACTTTATGGGCAAAACCCTAATCCCAACCAATGACAACCCTAATCAATACACAGCCCTAAATAACCATAAATAACCAAACAAAATACAGGACTTCGGGAATTTTTAGCTTTTTGATTATAGTCACAGGCTATAAACCTGTTGGAAGTTTCCCTTTGTGGAGACCAAAAAGATGGTCCTCACAACATCAAAGTAACAGGTTTTTACCACGTTATGGGAACTAGCAGCAAAATAGGGGTTTGAATTAGGGGTCGGCCGATTATCAGCCTGGCCAATTATTGGGGGCAGATATTAGGCATTTTGCCGATTATCGGTAT
>JAODKN010000114.1:21879751-21901302 GCA_026774425.1 Petrocephalus zakoni
TCCTGAGCTACAGACTGCCACAGCCAGCACCTGCATCCTGAGCTACAGACTGCCACAGCCAGCACCTGCATCCTGAGCTACGACGCAAATTTCATGGAGGAGTAGCTGATTGTGGCCGTGCTCTTCAGCGTGGAAAGACGGGGATGAGACCCAACTAGCTGTCTGGCTTTCTTAATACCTGCCGTATGCACAGGGAGGGTGGCTTTCACATTGGGGTTCTGCACTGTACAGGACGTTCCACAAGCCTTCAGAGCCAAAAACGCTTCTGGCATCACAATCCCCCCCCCCACACACACACACCCTAGGTCCATGGAACGAGCCCGTGTGCCATAACACCATCGCCAGGCCAGTGAGGTCTACATCTGGCCCACACACCCTGTCTGGAACTGGGAACCCACCCAAAAGATTTGGCTGTTCCTCTAAGCAAGGCAGGCAGTGAATTAGGCAGGCGTTCCAACCGCAGAGCTGTGTGCTGAGCCTGGGGCCTGGGGCCCGGGGCCGGGCCAGACTGCAGCGGCTGAAGATTGTTTACTCTGAGCTCTTACACTCAATCTGCTCCCTGGCCTCTAAACCTCCCCCCCTGCACACACACCCTGATTTTATATTCAGTCTTTGAAATTATTCCGCTAGTGAGACCCTCAGAGGATGTCGATTTCTGGGCAGGCAGATGGGGCTGGGTGGGTAAAGAGGAGTGGGGGGGTGGCAAAGGTCAGGATCACTCAGGGACAGGGTTAATTAGCAGACCCCCCCCCAGCATTAACAAACCTTCATTCTCAAAGGCAAGAAGATAAAAAAGTTTGAACATTGATGAAAACTTCACTTACTTCCTCTTCTATCTCTCAAAGATGCTTTTGTACCCCCCCACCCACCACAGTGGGTCCGGCAGGTGGGAAAACCCAAACAGAGGGCTAAAGTGAAAGCTGGAAAAGAGAGGTGGCCCTTCCAGTGGCCATCAGCTCCAGTACACTGCACACTGGTCCCCCAGTCAGCCAGGCCGGGCTGGGCATCAGCTCCAGTACACTGCACACTGGTCCCCCAGTCAGCCAGGCCGGGCTGGCCATCAGCTCCAATACACTGCACATTGGTCCCCCGGTCAGCCAGGCCGGGCTGGCCATCAACTCCAGTACACTGCACACTGGTCCCCCAGTCAGCCAGGCCAGGCTGGCCATCAGCTCCAGTACACTGCACACTGGTCCCCCAGTCAGCCAGGCCAGGAGACTCCTCCGGAGTTGAGTTCTGTGCCTCTCTAGAGAAGCAGAAATGTCCTAGTAATTCGTCCTTTTGTCCCTCTACAGTGGCGTTTATCGTATTAGTTAGAAACTGAGAGTCTTTAGAGAGTAAATCAATTAACCTCGTGCCATTTCCCATGACCAAAAACAAAACTAATCATTTTTCACCTGTTCTTCTTTTATTACATGCACAAATTCATCTAAAAATTCATGGAGCCACTCAAATTAATTGGGTTAATTATATTAAGCGTAGTGAATGACCCACATTGAGCAAATTAAGCAAATGGCGTCAGTGGTGAAGTGGGTAAACTTTCCTGGCGGCCAGTGACCTTGGGAATTTCCACCGTGAATGATTTGAGCGTATCTAAGCGGCAGAGAAGAGGCTGGGAGCTGGTCCCACACGCCACGCAGGAAGGTGGGCAGTCTGTCTTGGTCCACCAAACGGGATGCAGAGAGACGGACCGGTGGGATGATGACGACCCAGGGAAGATGGGTGGCCATGGAAACCGCTGGTAATCATCCTCATGAAAAGCCACACTTCCCAGTATTACAGGGACTCTTCCATCGTCCTGCTATATATGCTGGCTTTAATGAAAAGCAGGGGCTGGCTTATCAGTGATCCACAGCAGTGCTGCTCACTCCAAGTTACCCCCACCTCCTCCACCAGCGCCTCCTCTGCCAACACCACCTCTGCCTGCGCCTCCTCTGCCAGGACCTCCTTCTCCAGTGCCGCCTCTGCCAACACCTCCTCTGCCAGGACCTCCTCCTCCAGCGCCTTCTCTGCCAGCACCTCCTCTGCCAGCACCTCCTCTGCCAGGACCTCCTCCTCCAGCGCCTTCTCTGCCAGGACCTCCTCCTCCAGCGCCTCCTCTGCCAGCACCTCCTCTGCCAGCACCTCCTCGCTCCCTCTGTTTGTCTTCTCTTCTGTGCACCATGATCTCTACCGTCAGGACCAAAAAAAAGAGATGGAGGGAAAATTCAGTTTCCAAGGTTTTTCTTTTTTAAAAAAGGCAACATGGCTGATTTAAACACAGCCAATTTTACATTTATTTTAGTGTAGAAAATTGACAGAAAACAACTATTGAACAAAATGATTTTAATATAAAGTAAACAATCCTGTTATGTATGATAATGTTCGGCACTGGTTTTATCAGGTATGAAATATGCATGAAAACAGCACCTGCCTAATTTAATATGGATCAAATCAATAATTTTATGCAGTAACTGCAAAATAAACAGCCAGCTAACATGAGAATTTTTTACAGGAATATCTATAAATGTTAACTAGTCCACCTTCTATAGCCACTTAACAAGAAGACATTCACACACAATCACCCATTGGGGGCAATCTAGAGGCATCTCACCTAGATCTAGAGGCATCTCACCTAGATCTAGAGGCATCAACTACGGACAATGGGAGGAAACTGGAGAACGCATACTGGGAACTCATGACTATGGAGGTGTGAGCCCAACAAGGCGTCTGTGCTGTACATCCATTTTTTTCTGTACCTGCTTAGGTCCTGGAGGTCTGGAGCTTATCCTGGAAACTATGGGTGCAAGGCAGGCAATAACCCAAGCAGGGGCACCTACATCTTTTGGACTGTAGGGGGGGGGGTGGTCCAGAGTACCCAGAGGAGACCTGAAGCCAGCTGAGAGTCAGAAAGTGGGAAAAAATAGATAAACACCCAGAGGAAAGAGAGCCATTGTTCAGGACAGATCTGCATATCAGGGGACTAAAGAACCATACACAAAGAGAACACAACACATAACACATGGGCTGAGCCCATTACAGTGACCACTGAAGAGATCCCACTTTCAGCTCCCTCACACTCAGCAGGAAGCAGCCCCAGATGGAATGGGTGTTTCCCGCCTTCACGTGAATCACGCTGATGTGGGAGCAGCAGGAATGGGCCGGATTAGTCTCACGTTCCAGGACGCGTCTCGCTTTGGCGGTGAGCCAGGCCAACCGCTATTGGTGGTAAGCAAAGCCCGCCCCCGCTGCCAGCTCTCCTTCACCCCCGCCTCTGGAAGCCTCTGACCTTATTGGTGGGTGGTGCTTTGAGGAGGGGGCGCCAGGCAAATAATTAAAAATCCCAAATGAAAGGAATGATTCCTCAGAGAAAACAATATGACAGGAGGTCAGCGGCGAGACTGGCCGGCTGGCCGTTACCTTGGCAACCCCCGCCAATATCACAACAACAATGCAGTCCACGTGAATGCGCCAAGGACCACCTGTTGGGGGCACATGGGCAACAGAGGGGGGATCGTGGTTGTAGACGGGGGAGATCCACGTCAGGACGGCTTCACCCTCAGCCCTCCATCTGTCACGCCAACGTGGCACGTGAGGAATAGTAACGGCCCAATGAAGCCAGGCATGTGCTAGAGCCCTCAGTGTCGATAGCTGTTAGGAGAAAGGCACAACATCACTTATATGGCCGATGGAGGTGTCACCAAAAGACAGGCATTGCATCAGAGGCTGTGGGAGCTGATGGTCTGGGCTGGTCAACCCAAATGCAGGGGCGTTTCAGGGGTATAGGTACTCTGGCAGATTCCGGGGGACCAGCACTTAACATATCATAACACTGGAGAGGGTGTTTTGTCAGGAGGCCCAGAATTTCTAGGTACACCCCAGATTAATATGGAAGGCTGTCTGAGCAGCCCAGGAGTGGAGCATGAGCACTTGGCTGGAGAACGGATGGTTAAATGGCTTGCTGGGACAAAGTTCTGGATACGAGGGATGTGGACCCTAAAGAAAGACAATTACTCCAAACACTACTGGAATATAGCAAACATGAAGAGAAATGTTGTGTAGATGGTGTGAAAGTGCAGGCACTCGTGCTGGAAGGTCTCCGCATCCATGTGCGCGTGAGTAAACGATCCTTAGCCCACCTGTATCTCTTCAGCTTTCCAAATCAGAATTAGGTCAGAGGTCGCGACCCCTGTGACCCCGGAGACAGACAGAGGAGGAGGGGTGGGAGTTACAATGTAAACACCAGAGGGTATGCCGGGCCTGGCTGGTAATGAGATGACACTAATGACTTTACAATGGCGTGATGCAGCGGGGGATGGGCGCCGGGACCTCGCGTCACTTCGTGGGAGGGACACGGCGGGGCCACCGGCCCGCGAATGTCGTGACACTGTCCTTTCACCAGCGGCTCCAGTCAGGAAACCGCCGTGCCCTCTCCCTCGCCTGGCACCCATCGGGGAGGGCTGCATTTACTGGAATTAGGGGGCAGCCCTGGCAGCACCGCTGAGCATGTCTGGAAACAGGTGACTTCAGATTGATTCCAAATGCTCTCGTTGAATCTAGAGCAGGTGGAAGCAGATCTGGAAGCAAATAACTGATCTGATGCTCAGATCCTGCCAAGCCTGGAATGTGGGCCATATATATTATACATTACATATTTGGCACTGGAGAGGCATGGGGTTACGGCGAACAGGCCCTCGTTGTTAAGGATGCTCGCTAACAGAATCCACTGTCTGTCGCTTGCCTTCTTTAGGGTGGTACTGACAGGATGAAACACACAACCCAACCCCCCCCAACTCCCCCCCACCACGTTTGTTGTCTTCCTGCTTCTCTGGAAAACCTGACAAAGCATCTGAAGAAGATCCTGGTCTGACCCACTGGACAGTCACTTGGCAGCTGTCCACAAGCTTCCACACGATGGTGCTTCTCTCAAAACGCAGATGATGAGAACATTGGTCCCGAAACTCCTATCCACGTGAGCTAATACCTAAGGATTACAGCGTAAACAAATGCCTTTGACACTGAGCGAAAATGTGTCTTGGGGATGTAACAGGAAAGATGGAAGTCAAGGTAGAACAAGGGGCAGAACAAAGTCACTGGTGTGCAAACCGATTGTTTGAATCCATGAATCTCCCATCCCCGGGGCAGAGCCGAGATTCATGTACCTACCCAGAAGCTGAATTTTTACAAAGTTAGTCATTTCTTCTCAAGTTTTGACATCTCCCTGTAGAGTATGTGGTGCGGTGAGGGAATTAAGGAAGAGGTCCGGCTGGATGCATGCGGCTCTGACGGGAGAAGCAGGAGAGCACAAACGGAACGTCGCGTTTGGGGGAGAGTCTCTGCAGGAGACCCGCGTGAGAAGCAAAGTGAGAAACGGGCTCAGACCAAGAGGCTTAAGCAGGCCGGGCCGAGATAAGCTTCCAGGATGGCGTTCCCGCCTTAACTTCTCAAAAAGAACATTCCAGACCATCGCTGAAACACATGCAGATTAGCTGGTTCTGGTCCAAGAAGACAAGGCCCGCAGCTGTTCAGAACCTCCCCTTTTTTCCCAAAAGAGAAGTAAACAAATCCCATTCTTCTTCGCGTTTCCACTCTGGAAACAAAATAGTGATGTTTTAGTTATCCGAAGACAGTAACAGTCCTCTCACGCAACGCCCTCCACGTTCCAGGAAGGCCAGAATGTTCTGAAAAACACACACTCTGTTTCCACCCATGAAAAAAAAGGCTGCTACGACGCATATTATGAAACCACTTTGCTGGACCCCCCCGGGTTAGAATCAGACAGGAAACAGTCAACAGGAGGACATCGATTTCCTTCAAAGATAATACCAACCCAGCCATGACATGCTTTCCTGCTATGACTCAAGTCAAACTTCTATGGCAGAATGCCCCACACTGAGGATTCTGTTACCATGCACAACATTTAAAAAATTTCATTAAAGAAATTTTACCAGTACAGCACTGATCTATTTATTGGGTCAAAATTTATTGGGTCAAATGCTGTTACGCCACCCTCCTTCCAGTCCATCCCTGACGGGTTCATTACAGAGACATCTTTTTACAGCAACCTGTAGACGGCGCTGCAGAGCACCCAAGTAGCACCCTGCATGGTGGGGGTCCTTCACAGCCTGTGCGGGCCCCAGTGTATCAGTCTTTCGATAGCAGCATGAGTTCCTGTTGTCCAGCATGACGGCCAAGCGTACGCCTGTTTGCGTCCAATTGGGCCGCAGCGATAGCCACGAACCGCGTCAAAAGCTGAACCGTTTTCAGGACATGAACGTGTGAGCGAAACCACGAGCGGGCACGTAAATAAACAGCCAAGGCGGCGGGGTTTATTTGGATTCGGAAATGTTCGTTTACACATTGTGCGCTTTGATGTTCCCAGTCAGGACGGGTTGCTCGGCGGCGCAGATGTGCGACGTTATGAGTGAAATCGTCGTGATTCGTAAGGGAACTAAGAAAATGCCTGTGAGCAGTAAACGTGTTTATTTTATCACTGGGAATTTTACTCAAACACAAACCTTCACCAGAGCTTTAAATTGTCAGTAATTATGTTGTCAAAACATGTAAATACCCCAGAAATCTAAGAA
This sequence comes from Petrocephalus zakoni, assembly GCA_026774425.1. Classification (NCBI taxonomy): domain Eukaryota; kingdom Metazoa; phylum Chordata; class Actinopteri; order Osteoglossiformes; family Mormyridae; genus Petrocephalus; species Petrocephalus zakoni. The sequence goes on from JAODKN010000114.1 coordinate 21,886,318, forward strand.
ACAATAAAGAAAACAGAAATGGGGCCCTGCCGTTGGCCCCACAAAGCTGGCGGCCAGGAGTTTGTGGGAGCTCCAGTGCAGCGGTAAACAGCGGCACTATCCACCTTGGACCGCACATTCGGGACCATAAGCACAGCCATCGCGGAGCAGCTCAGCCCCCCCACCCGTTACCGTGGCGAGCAGCCAGTCTGAACTGGAATGGGACAGCTGACAAACTGTCAGTTTAATTATCTGGCTGGGAAGAATGTTGCTTCTTTAAAAGCTAATTATGAAAACCATGGTTTTTCTGGTAACGCCATCCACGGATAGCCTTCATGTATAGTAATATTAATCATAGATTGTATAGCAACACATATATAATACAGTTACACACTACCCACACACAGCAAAATGAATAAGGGTTGTACTACATTATACTAGGGCTTCTACTGAAAGAATTTTTGGATTAAATTTTTACACCTAGAGCCAATAATACATTCCGCCTGCATGAATATTTGTGTGTGTTTTTGTAAAGGTGTGTTCAGAGTGTATTCAGGAGCTCGGAGTGGCCCTTGTTTGAAGCAGCGGTTGTGTGTTGGGCGGGAGGGTGACTGATGTGTCCAGAGGGAGGGTTGGACGCGAGATATTGATAAGTTGCTGGGCGGGGCAGCACTGTGGTGTGGAAGTAATTAGCGAATGAGCTAGAGGCTCATCGATTGGACCGAGACATGCAGGGTCTGGGGAGAGAAGGAGCGAAAGAGGGGGGGAAGAAGGGAGGGAGGTGAAGGGACGAAGAGCAAAACAGACAGAGGAGACACAAAGACCCCCCCCCCATATGGTGTCCTGCTCCCCGTGTTCTGCTTACATTTAAAAAACAGGCGGTGTTAGAAATCCTAGCACACCTCCCCAAACGGGCCCCGCGGAGATCCGGGACGGGACGGTAACGCCAGGGCGGGGCGCTCACATCCGTACCCGGCATGGCGACACGGGGGAGGGATCTGGCTCTGGACAGCGTCCCGGGCTCTCTGGGAAGGCTGCTTGTTTGCTTTGGCACACAGGTCCAGCGTTCTCTCCCTGAGAAAGAAAGCGTAAAAAAGGGTAGAGAAGAGAGAGGCTGACCTGGGGAGGGAGAGGAAAGGATGAGCCAGGGTCCCCAGCCACCCCCCTGCCATGCTGGGCCACGCTGCCCAGGGGTCACCTCAGAGGCAGACCGGAAGGGAACGTGACCAAACTGCAGGAGGCTGAGAGTAACTGTATGTGTTTCTAACGAAACGTGCAGAGATGCTGCGAAGTGCCGGGGGTCACGTTCCAGCTCCGCACCGCTCGCTGCTGACTTCACGGAAACAGGATCTCGCTGCTCCTCTGATTCTTGACAAAGACGACTCCAAGTGGGAGATAGAATCCTGACCCCAGGACCCCACTGCCCCCCTAGAGTTTGAAGTCAAAATTCCACAACCCCGCCGGCACTTTGAATGACGGGGAGAAGGTTTTCGAGGTGACCGCAGAAGGTTGCGCCAAACCGACTGGGGCAGCATGGCAGCCTGCTCGCCCAGCCTCTCTTGGCAGGGAGGATCCCTGACCCTGAGGCCCCGCCCCTTTGCCAGTCACTGCGAGGACAGGCTTGCCTGCACAGCTGGAAGGCCTTAGGTGCCTTACCCAGGTACAGGAGGTAGGCCTCTGTGCAGCTAATACTAATGCAGTGAATTCACTGGTGACAGGCGATTCAAAGCACAAACTAGCACAGGGAGGAACGAGCTTTGGGCTCATGGATATGATTACTGGCTTATGTGGCAGAAAGGACCTTCTCTCCATCATCAAAAGGCAGCTATTGGTGTATGCATAGATAGAAAGATGTGTTTTTGCGCGTTTCTATGGCTGCCTGTTGCTGAGCCGGATCTACCCAGTGTGGGCCTACAGGTAGCGGCCGTGGCCAGTTAACAGGGCCTGACTGTGAGCGCCCCCCCCCACTTCAGGTGCCCCGCTCATAAGCGCAGGGACTGCTTGTCAGGAGCGGAGAGAAGCACAGACGTGGGGTTTGTGGTCTTCTCTCAACGGCCGCTCGTAAATTTGGGGGGAGTGGAGGTACTGGCGGGATTTATTCTAGCCACGTGTGGAAAATGGGTGGGGGGGGGTTGGATGGATGGAAGGAAAGAGTTTGGTTATGGGGCTAGTCTGTGTGTGGGTGGGTGTTGGACTTACACAGCCCCCTACACACTCCACAAAGACGCTATATACACCCAGCTCACATGTCGGCTGGCTGAGCCGGCCTCTTCGGGACGTTAGAGGAAAAAGCGTTTCTCACTGTCGGAAAACCCTTAACCGGCAGAGCCCGCTACCCTGCGAGCGTTAGACGGAGGGTCTTTGGACACTCTAGCTTCATTCTGGATTCATTCTAGATTCATTCTGTGCTGACAGAGAGGTCAGATATCCCAGACGCAGTTTTCAGCGTATTTTTGGGTGTGAAGGGAACTCAGGGGATTGGGCACGTTGTGAAATGGCCAGCAAAGCCCTCCCTCTCTGACTGGGCACAGCCCCCATGTGGATGGCACGGCCCCCATATTTTCCTTCCTTTTGTTGCTGTGTGCTGCAATAATTATTAATACAGTTAAAAATCCCCCCCCCAGTAATGAGTGTGCCTCATCGGGGGGGCCAAGGCCCGCACCCCTGTTGCTTAGTTTCGACCGAGCTCTGTGTTTGTCGATTAATTTAAGCCGTCACACTCCATTGATTCACCACATACACGCACATATGTTCTGAAGGTAACTGACACACACAGAAAGACAAATGCACATGCCTAAGGTTGTTGTTTGTTATAAGCTCACTCCTTTTATGTACTTTTACTCTTTTTTTTTTATGAGTAATCTCTGCCCCCCATTACTTGCACTAATGCTCTGGGATTCGGAATGGACAGATCAGGCCCTGTAGCCCATACCTGTCACCCAGTTCCTTTGCTGAGGGCTCAGTTGGGGGGGGCTGACACCATGGCTATCGACTCCTGTGAGTTTCCTTTCCTGGTCTCCAAATCAGTCATTTCTACACTATTTATAACTCCCAGAAATGAGCATTTCCACAGAAGACACTAGCAAACCTCCATCCAGTCAACTTGACCCTCCAGAACCCGGCTCTGTGGGATGGCTGAACCAGCTGGCCTCCCTTTCATCCAACTGGTAAACCAAAGGTTCAAGGTTGGTGTTGGGCTTAAGCGTTTAGTGTCAGTGCTAAGAGATCATTTTCTGCACATCTACTAATAATCTCTAGGAGGCCTGGACCAGCCTGTCCTCTACAGATGATTCAGTGTTACTATAACTCATAAAAAGGTTTTTTATATTTTTTGTTGGTGGACAAAAAAACACTTTTCTGGGATGAGAAATGTTCTTGTACCCGGGAAAAGGGAGGCCTTGAAACCCAGAGTAGATGGGATTACCACAGACTGAGGAATAACCCCCTTCCCAGTACGAACATCATCAGTTCTTGTCAGAGTAGTTGCTAACAGTGAGGTCATCTTCTGAGGACACAAACAACAACCGAGACGGTCCTCCTGCAGTGTGCGGTCACGGTACGAACAGGCCACCGTTCACCTTTTTAAAGGCCTATTCAGCTACCTATTTACTCTCCCTATAAATCTTTACAATATCCTAAAAGGTGCTTTTTATATATTCCAGTTATATATGGTTTCCCTAACAAAGTACTTTTGTCCTGAGGCTGCAGGTAGGTTTGCCTGAGGAACATACAGAGAACCCTTCTTCAACGTTAACTTCATTAAGAGGATTCCTCTCCTTTTTGCTGACACCTTCAATCCATCAGCGTGATGAGCTTCCCAGGGTCCAGAGGCTCATGAACAAATGATGAAAAATTCTGGATGTGTGAATACCCAGGTTACTACTCAGCCCAGGACTTTGTTAATGTCGGCCCATTAGCTGGAAAGAGGCCCTGAAAGTATTGCTGAAAATGTGAAAGTATTGTTGCAGCTCATTGAGAAATAACAGCAGGATTTAAAACTACTCAGCAGCATTTTCCTTGGGTTTGCATGTTTTTGTCCCACTAACCTTTTAAGATCAATCAATTATCACCCATGATTATGACTTTACACATCATTATATTTAATTTATTTGGCAGAAGTTTTTATCCAAGGTGATGCCCCTTAAGGGTCAGACAGTCCCAGGACCAATTGGGGGTTAGGAGCCTTGCTAATGGGCCAATGGTCAGACAGTCCCAGAACCAATTGGGGGTTAGGAGCCTTGCTAAGGGGGCCCAAGGTGAAGTCATTCTGCCAGCCTGGGGATTCTGACCTTCTGATCAAAGGCACATTACCCTAACCATCTAGGTCACACACAACCCCCTCCAAAATCCTTCTAGCAGCAGAGGTACATCTCAAAAAGCAGAAAAAGTGGGTTCACACCTGTATAAACGAGACAAAATGTTAGAAAGTGAAAGAAAAAAAAACACATTTTTCCGCAACAGCCAATTTTAAAGCTTACTTCTCGGCCAGATGTTCGCAGATGTTGGAAGTGGTGACTTTTGCATCTGGAAATGGGCAATGCCCAGCACCCACCCCAGAAAAGAAAACATCTGAAACAAAAAACAGGCTTGAAGAGGTCCCCTGTTTTAACCACCCAGGTCTGGCCCCCGCTCATATGTCATATGTATAGCCCATATGTCTATGTAAATGTTTATAATACTCATAAACGGTGGGTCACAAATGGCTGAATGTATAAACGTCATCCTGTATAACATGATACATTTCGAATAGCGCCGATCTTAACAATTGCTTAGCAACGAAAATAAATAAATCAATAAATAAATATAACAAATATGGTGGCCCCATCTGAGGTCATAGCCATTCCAGCCAGGGGGGGAGGGTGCGTCCAATGGTTGCTCAATATGTGCCTCTCCCTCCAAGGGGCCATAGCACCAGGATCGAGCTTCCAGATCTGGCACATCCCTCCCATTCCGTGATGTCAGTGATGATGTCATCAGAGGCCTCCCATCTCTGTAGGGTGACCCCCCCCCATCTTCCTCCTGCCCGTCTCACCCGCCAACCCTTCATCCGTCATACTAACATGAGAGCCATCCGGATGAGCAGCTCATCGGCCCCAAACAATAGTCCAAGCAAACAAACACGAGAAGATGGAGATTTAGTCCACTGCTGGCCCGCTTGCTGGTTTCATTTTTATCCGACTCTTCTGCAAAATGGCCAGCAGGGCCAGATCCCCGAATATTGATTCAGCTGTGGAACTACAAATATCTTTTTGCGACTTTTCTGAAAGTGGAAAGAGTTTGCGATCGCTTCTGTCCAGCGAGTCCTGCAGGTGTCAGGTCAGGGAGCAGGTCCCGTAAACCAGGGAGTGTCTTTGATTTGCTATGGGGGCACTCTGGGACGATACAGGGATGCAGGATGCATTTCACGGCCTTGGTGTGACTATTAATGTGTGTTTAGCTGTATCTTCCGTATTTTGATATAAATGTGGGATTTCGGGACCTTTCTCCTAAAAATGCTCACGAGTTGATTATATGGCTTGTTCTCTTTGCACGGTGTGTGACTTGGTGTGCGAATGCCATGATCACAGTCCCTCACAGAGTCTGCGTGCTGTCCTGGTCTGGTGAGATTTTAGCCATTTCCCTGCTGCTCTTGACAAGGTGTGTCTGTTCTTGGGTGTGTGTGGGGGTCTTGGGTGAGTTCAGTCACATCTGGGAATCTTCAGAGCTTAAAGAGCCTCAGATCTGAGGATTGGAGAGTCCATCTCACCATGAGGCCTTTAACCCTTTAACCCACTTCAAGCCTGATTTGTCTTATACCCCTGCCCCCCCCCCAACAGACACACACACACACACACACACATGGCACTAATGCATCTATTTGGGGATGGGTGACCTGTCAGCCTCTGTACCTAGAGCTGATTGGGCACCGTCTTGAAGCCTGTATCTGTCTGGGGTTAATGTCTGCACCCCCCCCCCAGCCCCAGCATAAGCGGTGGGGGGGATTACAGCAGCCCCCCAATCCAACACACACATACATATTTATTCATATCTTTCTGAGGACTCTCCATTCATTTCTATAGGCAAATCCCTAATCATAACGACAACCCTAACCCATACCCAGCCATAACCTTAACCATAAGTAACCAAACAAAATATACTATGTACTATATACCATAATATACAAAATATGCACTTTTGGCAAAAAAAATAGTCCCCATGTAAAATATATATAACCCACACACACACACACACATACAAACACACACAGACTTGCGTACCTAAATGGAGAACTTCCATTAATTTCTGTGTTCCTAATTCCTAATCCCAGTCCCGACACCCTTAACCCCAACCCAGCCCTAACCTTAACCATTAGTAACCAACTCAAATACAAGGCTTTTGGAATTTTTTGTTTTTTGACTGTATGCACAGATTTTTATAAAATTGAGGTTATCCAAATGGGGACCTGAAAAGATGTCCCCAAAAGTAGGGAATGTGTGTCATGTGAGTCAGGAGTCACAATCTCTGGGGAAGTGTATTTCTCCAAAAAGGTCCTCAGCGAGGAAGATAAATATGTACAGACATTCATACAGATACATGCATGCCTAGTGGATTAGTGGGGGAGGGGTGGGCTGGGCTGTAGCTTATCGTGCGTTCCATTATCCTCGGGAGGTCGGATTCCGAGTCTCGAGGCTGGAAGTGACGACATGCGCGCTCCCGTCTCTCAAAAATCCGAGACAAAAGCTCGGGCAGCCCAGAGTGCCCCGAGTTGCGGATTCAAGATGGCTGCCCAGTGCAAAGACTGTAGGTGGTGCTGTGATATTTTACATTTTTAAGCACTTTAGTGCTGTTTGAGTCAACCTCATAAGCTGTGTACACCGTACAGCGTTATTGTAGTCTATAGATGTGTTGCTACGGTGAACGGCATACGCTTGGAGCTGTTCGTACTCCGAAAGAGCTAGCGCAAGAGTCACTTTCTTGGAGGCTTCTATCTTGGGTCCGAGTTCAGCAAGTGGAATGCATCCGATTCGGTTTTCCCCGAGTTTTTAGCGGATGTTACGTTATTCTGAGTTCCGTGCTCTGACCTCCGAGGATAATGGAACTCACGATTAATCTGGACCTGCTCAGGAGAGGACCCAGCTGGGTACCAGCTACTCTGATTGGGCCGGCCTCTGGGGGGGGCGGAGGGGTGACTGAGGGTCCTGCATGCACCCCACCACACAGACAGGCACACAGCCCCTGTCCGTGTGCATGTGCCACACAAGAACATAATGGGCCTTCATAAGGCCTAACATAAACAGGAGGCCTACTGCTAAAATGTCACTGGTGGTGGGGGGGTGGGGCAGCTGTTTCTGTAGTGGGATGTGGCACCGCGAGTGAGCACATGTTATGGTTGGCTGTTTATTAGCTGGAACATGAATCTAACCTTAACATGCACTACCCTCCCTGTGCTATCCATCTCCTCAGATTAGCAGAAACCAGCCTCTCCCACAAACATGGCTCCCTCAGTCAGCCAAGGAACCAGCGCCACCTTCCCACTTTTTATTTTATTCTTTTTACTTCCAGCGAGAGCCGTCTGATACGGTTTCCATACTCCGTGGCTATTTTTTTCACGAGTGGGATTTTTGGATGCGCTGTTATTTGTGCCTGGGGTGAAAAGGCATGTGTGGGTCCTGGCCAACCAGAGAAAAAAAAAAATAGACATAAGCCAGTTTGGCCATGGGGGCGTGTCCCAGACGTGCCTAGTGACATGATGCCACCCCTGCCTGCTACTTAATCACTGATGCACAGAGCAACAGGTACCATGGGGATGCCAGTTTGTTTGGCTCCTAGAAGCCCAGGACCCAGCTCTGGTGGGGGCTCTTCCAGAGGTCCAGGCCAGCACACACCCTACTTCAGCTTCGACACAGCCTGATGACTCACTGGTGGATGTCCAATGAGGGCGCAAAGTGGTGTACACATAGGTGAAGAGGTGGAGCAGAGACTGGAGGCTCCTCCCACTGGAGCCCCCTATTGGCCACCTGGGGCCCTTACCCATGAGCTCCTGAGTAACCAGCTCCACTGTCTGATTCCCAGGCAAACCTCCTGGAACCTGCTTTCGCTGGCTATAAAATTATTTCCCCTGTTGAAACAGAAAGTTGAGTTTAGAGTGCTGATAAGAGCACTGAATTTAATTGTAGTAAATTTAAAACCTAAATAATAGCAATTTAATTTTGAAGCAAACAAAAGCTATTTAAATTAGACTACCACTGATGTGTAAATTGACTAATGTAACTAACAATTTTTGCTGGGAAGTACTTACTTAAAAATGCTAAAGTAAGTCTCTCTTATGAGGGACTTCTACATAATCTACTAAATAACATGGTAATGAATTATGAATTAATGTTTTAATAATATATATATATATATATTAATTAATAATATATATTCATATGTAATACCCATGCTAAATAATACTTGCTATTTATTAATCATGTTTTACCAAAAAGGTTTATTGAAAATAAGAGACCCCTGACATTTAATAACAAGAAACAGTTTTATAGAGCTACATACTATCACTCAATAAATAAACCAAATAAAACTGTTTTTGTACATTAATTCAGATGAAACAAGTTTTATATCTTGTATGGATTAACAATTAGAGTCTAAACTGTGATCTGTAATAAATGATCAGTCAAAAAAACAACTTAAAAATAAAACACCAGAATAATGCTAATTTAAAGGCAGAGCAATTGATCAATTAAATGTGTGTCAAATTGGGCCAAATGACTCCATTATTCTTATAAGAAAACGTTTCTCATTAACATTAATGTCCTGTACGTCTCATTATGTTTTAATCCAAACTGAAAAAAGCCTGTCCCGAGTTGTTTGTTATTGTTAATAATCTTAGCTCTTGACATATAATAGATTTTTTAGGTTTCGTAAGGCACTGACATGTTGCCGCTACTCACTTATAATGGCTTTGCTTTGAGACATCGCAGGAACGTGGTGAATTGAACGGACAGCATGATTTGTGGCGAAATGCGCTGTACTCATTAAAATATTCAGTTTAGATTGGTGCGAGTCTGATCTTGATGCACAACCAGCCTGCAGAGGGCTTAGGTAGGACTAGCTGGGAGAGATGACACAAAATCAGTGAGGCTACGAGCCCTGAAAAGTGTCAGATCATTAGGGGGCATTGTAGTTAATGCACTTGTGATCAGAAAGTTGATCCACATCTTAGGAATTAAACTCTAACGCTTACACAACAAAGTAAAACAAAAAAAAACTAACAAAAAAAACTCTTTTACAACAGAATTGCCTATGCGCTGATGTCGGCTTGGGTCTGGTACCACACTTCATGGGGAGAGCTCCTGCAGAGTCAGAATTCCTGAGCTAATATTACTTTGTGTTCAGTAGTGAGGACTCACAATTAGATGCAGCAAACTTGCCATAATGCATAGAAATGAGAGCGCCGTCAGGGAGGCCCGGAACCTTCCGGCCCCTCGCGCGTACTCCACGTTCCGCGTTCCTGACGACTCAGTGCGCCTTGACGTCTGCTGTCACGCCGAGTCTTAATTAGCCGGGATCCACTCTTCACAGAACGCAGCATGGCTCTCCCCATGGCCGCTACCCCCAACCCCCCCCGCCTGAAGCTTGCTGCCCCCAGCTCTTACCCACAATTCCCCACAGCCACCCAGTTTGCATGGCCACACCAGCAGGGCTGTCCTGGATGTTGCAGGGATTGGCTGGATGACAGACATACATGTTCATGTTGCCATAAAGCAGACTGCTTGTCCGCTCCCTGGACTGGACCCCCAGGGCATGTCTGCCTTGCAACCACACCACAGACGAGGCTGCAAACCCTCACCTAAGGCCAACAGGAGGAAAGATGCAATTGAATTGAAAGTTTGGGGAAAATACTAATTTCCTGAGTTTGTAGATAATTTCATATCACCACCGTGGGGTGTAGGGAAGGTGGCGTCGTAGTCCATGGAAAGTTCCTGTTTCCTGTGTGTCGCGCTCTGCTGGCTATACAACCCAGAATGAGCCTAACAGATACGAAGGTCATCATCTGAGGACGATCACTTAATATTGGTCTGGCTCTTTGTATATCAAATAACTCTTTGTGTATCAAAAACCAGCTCACGTCTAACTGAGAGCTGGTGTAATGGAACGCCACTTCCGGCTTGTCGCTCTGTCGTGATGACATTGCCTGTGGTAAATTTCTCTTGCACATTCAGTTGTTCAACACCCCCGGGTGGGATAAAATAAGGTTGACTCACCCTGTTAGGTGGCAGGGTTAAGGTTATGCCTGAAGAACGTGAAGAGAGGAGCAACACAAGGAAGGATTTGTTCCTTAGAAAGACGGAACTACATCCACCCCTATCCAGGGATCACCCCCTGGCAACCCTGACTCACTCACCCCTCAGCCAGAGTAGCAAGAGAAGACTTTAGATATTTTACATGGTCAGATTGCATTAATGTGGGTGTGGGTGTGGTTTTACATCGATGGGCGGGGCTCACTTCATGGTTGGTATCCCCTACCAGCCCCCCACCCTCGTACGCCTGACACACCCTTTTTGGTTCTTCCATCTGTTCTCGACATCTTACAAGTCAATCAATCTCCCTGAGCGCTCCCGGCCTGACGGCTGTATTAATTCAGCATGTCTCGCTGCCTGATGTATTCTTACTTACGCTGACCTTCAGCCAGAACCTTCGGGATTCCATAAGAGTCAGGGAGAGTGCAGGATTAACGGAGTCTCGCCTGCTTCCAGAGGGTTCCAGAGGAGCTTTCTCCTCTGGGGAAGCCATAAGACCAATTGATTTTGCATGGCTGCTCAGAGCCTCTGAGGACTTACTGGAATGTGGGTAAACGAGCGACACGTGTTTTTGGGTGTGCCGTTTAAGCGTGACACTAATCGTGACCCATTACAGGTCTCCACGTACCTCTTAAGGTCTGAGATCATTGCCACAATGGTCAATCATAAGAGCGTACTGAGTCCCACAGTCCTCCACCCTGACACGCCACCTGAAAGCGAGATCCCACGGCCGCACGGCCTCCATCCCTGCTCCGTGATGATAACATCAGCAGGGATCAGCACCAGAGCACAGTGGCCGCTGCTCCTCACAGGCGTCTCAGATGACGTCAGGATTTGTGTCAGTTCCTCATGGAGAGTTTGGGGGTGACTGTGTCTGTCATTGTGTTTCGCTTCTTGGTTCATGTATGGCTCCCTTCCTCCCTGAGCACAGCTGTCCCGGAGCGCCTGAGCCGTGGAGCACCAGTACCCCAGGGAACGGCACCGCAGCTAAGCAGCTAAGCTCAGCTACATTATTTACAAAGTGAGCATAGCGAATGTCAGAAGGATGCGGAAGCACAGAATGTGAATTCTCAGGCCAAAGGGGGGGGTTATGGCCAACTGACTGCCCAACCCCCCCTCAGCCTGCTACCATTAGAAGGAAGCTTGCGTGTGATTGTCATGAACAAAATTAAGCAGTTGTGAGGAGGCGGCTACCCGGCTGGCTGTGACACCCCCACAGCCACCCGCCTGCCTTTCCCCCACTCGTCTTTTTCCTAATAGTGGGGGGGTGGGGGGTGAGGGCGGATGGATGAAAGCTGATGGCCATAGCAGATGGCCACCCCCCCCCACTGCTGCACTGATGTGGAGGACCCTGCCTCCTAACCTGGCCCTTTGTGACATCATAAGACAGTCAGTACATTTACATGCACAATTAAGTCAAGCTATGGCTATAGCTATGGCTATAGATGGACTAGCATACAAGCACTGGAGAGTAGTCGCTGTATTGGCCGAATCCACGACGACGGGTGGTGACATGGCTCCTTTCAGCTTGTTAGAATTGGCCTTTTTCTGGTCGACCTGTTATCTGGGTATGTTAACCGCATTATCTGGGTATGTTAGTCTGACTTTGAGGAAGTCGATTTTGTACGACTTCAGTTGGACTAATATACAATAATATATGTATTTTAAAAGTCTAGTTTTAGTAGGACTAATACAGTAATTTGATTTTTTCTAATGCCATGTAAACGGACTGACTGATTCCATAAGGAGCCAGGAGCCGTGGCCCCTGCTGCCTTCCATAATTACTGCTGACCCGCAATCAGCCTTTGATGAGAGGCCAATCACCAGTCACCCAGCACCCCTTCCATGGGCCTATTTATCTCAGCAATTGCTCCCTAATGACTGGAACTGTCATCATTGTAAATAGCTTGAGACTTGTCATGTATCTGTTTACCACCTGACAGGATCAATTCAGGACACTGCATTAATTACACTGCATTTAATGCATTGCATTAAGCATACATGTTGAGTACACTGCATTAGGCACACTGGATATAGGTGATAGCATTAAATGATTTGCTTGTGGGCAATTTTAATCACACTGCAAATTGGAAATTGCATTGATTGCATATGAGTCACTGCATTAAATACACTATATATGGATATTGCTTTAGTTGCACAGTTAATGGGACACCGCACTAAGTGCATTGTGTATGTAGCACACTGCATTCAGTACAATACCTATAGAGACCCCCTGTCTGCTCAGTGCTTTGTGTATGTAGCACACTGCATTCAGTACAATACCTATAGAGACTGTATGGACCCCCCACCCCCTGTCCACTCAGTTCAGTTTGGAGGGGGGGGCGGCTATGGCTGTGAGGGGAGTGCCAGTGCTCCTCAGCCTGGAGTGTGAGAAAGACACATCAATCATGGACCTGAACTGGATACTGAAAGACGCGGCCGAGCAATTTGAATGAACAGAAGTGAAACAAGTGGAAACTACATATTCATGTTTTGACAGATAAGTTGACACTTAAGCATCATCAAGGTACACATGATGGTCACCTGCCCTCTTCTGGGGTCCTCAGTCGCTTCTTCATGTAATATGTGAGACCAGCTAACAGTGTGCGCTATGTGCGTGGCGTGCTTGTGCTGTGTGTGAGACTGTGCGCACGCATGTGTGTGTCTGAGTGCCTTGTCACACCTCTCCGGAGCTCTTACCCCACTGAGAGATGCTTCTGCTCTATTTTTAGCCCTGTCTCCATTAAATCGGTTCTTACAATGTTAGTCTGCCACAATCTTCCCTGGGATTTGTTGGGTGGGGGGTTCTCTGTAAGATCTGGGTAATTAAGGGTGCAGACACCTCCTCCTATGCCACCCTCGAACCCTTGCTGTAGATCCCTCATCCCTGTTTGCAGACGCACTGGTAGCCGTCTGAACACCAGCGTGACTGCGGCCCGCAAGATGACAGCAGGGTAACCAAGGCGATGGTGGGGTGCAGGGTGGGGTGTGTGGGAATGGGCGTAAGAAACGTGGCCGGAGGCGGGGCAGCGGGAGGCGGGTCAGAGGGAGGCGGGGCAGAGGGAGGCAGGGCAGCGGGAGGTGAGGCAGAGGGAGGAGGGGCAGCGGGAGGCGAGGCAGAGGGAGGCAGGGCAGCGGGAGGTGAGGCAGAGGGAGGCGGGGCAGCAAGAGGCGAGGCAGAGGGAGGCGGGGTGAAGGGAGGCGGGGCAGAGGGAGGCGGGGCAAAGGGAGGCAGGGCAGTGGGAGGCGGGGCAGCGAGAGGAGCCAGTCAGCCATGTCTCAATTTGGCTACAATTAATGAATATCAGTTCTTCTGCCCCCCCCCCCCACACACACACAAACACACAAATGCCTTGATTTTAAAAGGCTGGTAATTAATGATTTAATTGTGCACCAACTGACTTTAACAGTTTGTACACGCTGGCGGCGTATCTAGAGGTTTCTTGAGGGGTAGGGATCTGTAGCCCTAATTAGGATCCCAAAACAGCAAAGGGGTGCCTGAGGGAAGAGTCACCTGGCAGGGGTGAAGTTGACATGACACCAAAGTCAGCGAGTTGCTGTAGGCCTCCAGCCGGGAGGCTGCCGCATGGCTGACCGCCAGTCATCAGATGGCCCGTAAAGACGGGGGCGCGGAGGCCATATGCAGGTCAGAGGTCAGCCACCGCAGGTATGTGTGTCACATGGTGAGCAGGTGGCTGACTGCTGTGCTGGATATGTGACTGCGGGTGTGTCTGCGGGTCGCAATCCGGGAGAGGAAGGGGAAGGTGACGCTTTGCGTGGATATAGTGCATTTTTGTTTCTGGTCATCTTCAGACATAATGGTGAGCAGCGGAGGCATGAACTGGCGTTTGTCAAAAGACGTCATGGGTAAATGCACATGCCAGTGACACCAGAGAGTACTAGTTAAGATAAACGGCTTGCTTGCTAAAAGAAAGCTGTAATCTGTGATCAAAGTCAAAGCAAACGTCCATCAATGTTTCAGTTCTCCACACTGGCCAGTGCAGCGTGGCAGACTGAAGACCTGTGATCTGTGACCTGAATGGATGATGCAGCTTGGAAACATGACGTAAGTCTGTTAGTTAGGCAGGTGCTTGACCTTCAAGTGCCTTATATGTAAGTAAAACTTTGAAGTTAGTGCTGAACCTTACAGGAAGCGAGGGCACGGAACTAAGAGCAGAGGTTGTGTGCACAAACTTCCTGCTCTGGGTGACAATTTCAGCTGCTGCATTTTGAATACACTTAAAGGTATTTATTGTGCGGTGTGTGCTCCCAGATAACAGATCATTACAGTAGTCAAACCTACTGTATATAAAGACATGTATTAGTTTCTCAGTGTCTTGAATATTAAGGAAACATTGTTGCATAGCTACACGAAGCCCACCTTCAACACTGCATTCATATGCAATTTGAAAGAGAGGCTGTATCTAATTCATTCAAGGTCCCCCCTCCCCGAAGTCCACCCATGAGCATAGAGACTCAACTCACTCATAATCCCTCTGTCTATGCGTCCTCTAACCACTTACTTTGGTCAGAGTCGGTGGGGGCACGAAGCCCAGGTTACGCGTCCTCTAACCACTTTCTTTGGTCAGAGTCGTTGGGGGCACGAAGCCCAGGTTACGCGTCCTCTAACCACTTTCTTTGGTCAGAGTCGGTGGGGGCACGAAGCCCAGGTTACGCGTCCTCTAACCACTTTCTTTGGTCAGAGTCGGTGGGGGCACGAAGCCCAGGT
>JAODKN010000114.1:21906730-21920874 GCA_026774425.1 Petrocephalus zakoni
CCGCGGGGGGCGCGCCCCCCCCCCCCCCCCCCCCCCCGCCCGGCCCCGCCCCCCCCCCCGTTCGCGTGCGGCGCGGGCCGGGGGGGGGGGGGGGGGGCGCCAACGCAAAGCATGCCAGGCAGGCGCGTACGTACGTGTCCATGAGCCGGTAGAGGTTACACAGGGCACCCACCAAAGCAAAGGGACGGGACATCTCGGCTTTTTTATCCTGTCCTGCTGGCAATATCAGTCAGACATACAGGTGTCATTCCCTCGGGGAGTTTTTGAAAAAAAAGGAAAAGATAATGTAAAAATTCTCCTGGAGCGAAGAACTGAAAAAAATAGGTTTTATTTTGTTCAAAATAGCATCACAGGTGCAATTGGGCGACCCTGGTCCATTTAGTTTTGTTACCATAGGAGGGAAAGGGCTTGGACAGGTCACATGGGCAGGGAAGGACTAATCTGCTACAAAGAAAGGGTAAACAGGAACCACTGAGAAACAGGAAGAGCACAAATATCACATGATTTGTGACGGGTCAAAAAGAGGTTTCATTTGTCTTCTCCGGATGGTGTGTTTTAGCCCCTCAGTTAAACGTGTAGCTTAATCAGTAGGTCTTTGTTGTGGAATTGTGAACCAGGCTGTGTGCCTGGGCCAGAGGGGAACCGTCAGAGTGTCATTTTAAATGCAGCCAGGAGGAGCCAGAGGCAGGGGCTGAGAGACAGCCAGGAGGAGCCAGAGGCAGGGGCTGAGAGGCAGCCAGGAGCAGCCAGAGGCAGGGGCTGAGAGGCTGCCAGGAGGAGCCAGAGGCAGGGGCTGAGAGGAAAACCAAGTAAGAGACAATTCACCACGGCAAAGACGGGGGGCTCATTTCCTCTGACACTAAAACCCATTCACTAGCCCCTCGCCCCCCAAAGCTGGGTTCTGCGGGGGTGGGGGCAAATGCAGAACAACAAAGAGAAGTTTGGCTAGCTGACCAGTAACCCCCCCCCCCCATACCTTCCTACAGGTTGTCTGCTAGTTCAGGTCCACGACCATATCGACTACAGATCGAGCACATTCCAAAGCCGGCCCACAGACTCTCAATAAACTGGAGATGTTGGCAGGTTCAGCCCATGGAGGCTTGTGTACCAACCGTCAGCTTCACAGCTGGAGCTCTCAGAGCTGAGGATTATGGGACGGGAAGCCACGACCGGCACGTTATGGTTAGCGTTCCTAAGCGGGATCTGGCAGGGAACGGTGGCCCGCACTGTTTGTAAGTAAAGGGGGCTTATTGATTAGGTATGATCGGGGGTGGTCCCAGGATGCATAGCAGAGCTGAAGCCAGACCAGAGGGGGCCACAGACGGCAAGACGCCAGCGCCAGTACGTAATGCAACCGCTGAAACGTAATGAACTGCATGGAGGATTCGCTGAAAGAAAGCAGGCTTTTCCCATAGATCTAAGCCTGGCATTCGCCCGGCCCGTAACCACCCAGATCGGTCCTTGGTTGAATATGAAATATCACCCCTCCAAGTGCCTTGAGTATGAAAGAATAAAGGGACAGCAAACAAAAAGGGACACAAAACAAAACAGTCATTCAGAAGCAGTCTAGCAATTATTGATTTTTCCCCCACATAGAAACAGGGCAGGAAGCTGGAAGTGTAGATTGCAGGGGGGTGGTGGCTCACAATAAGAGAGTGAATCTCCGGGTGGAGGGGGCAATGTGTCCAGAGGGGGGCGTCTCCCCCCTTTGGCGCGTCTCCATTTTGCACGCCACTGCTGCCAGACTGGCTGGCTTGGGTAACAGCCAGGAGATTTTGGACGCCGGTCCCTTACCAATGCCCCCCGCCCAACCCCTGGGACTGCCCGAGTGGGGGGGCACACTGTTGGCACACACTCTAGCTTTCCGTTCCCCTGAACCCAGTGAGGCCCTTCAAGTTCTTACATTACTCTCACTCTTATTTTAGCTGTTTACACCTTTCCGCCGTCTGGCAGATGGGCTCCATCCCCCCACCGTGGAGGGAGGCAAATTCCGACCCCTCAGAACTCCACACACCTCATAACACGAAACAAGCGTCTTAGCAAATGTTCTCCTCAAAACCATGGGAATAACATTCACTGCTAACCTGTGTATTATCAGCTTGCACTAGCAGCAGTAGAAAGTTGTAATACAAGCTTCGCTCATGGGACTCGAACCTCTGACACTATGTTCACAAAGGAAGTTCTTTATTCAGTTCCCCCATACCGCTTCCCTCCTTCTTATGCCATATTTTTGTCATCGTGTGTTTTAAGAAAAAGTGTTGTTCCGCTCAAGAAATCCCATGCATCTGTCAATGCCCTGCGTGTTATGAGTCATTACTCCCATGACCATCATCAAAGTGCCATTTGTGCCACAAAAGCGCTGTGGGTTTGTACCAGAGGTGGAAACTTCAGGCCCAGAGAGTACAAATCCAGACCAGGATTTTGTTTCAACCAACCAGTTGAGCATATAGAGTAACAGTCACAAAGTACTGAACTGGTTGTTTGAAACCAAATTTTGGTCAGGATTTGTACTTTCTAAACCTGAACTTTCCACCTCTGGTTTGTACCATACAGGATAACCTTCATTAACATCTCGCATCATCGAGTGATTTGGCCTTTGTCAAAGTCACTCAGATCTTTATCCCTGCCCATTTCTTATGCATTCAACATGGTTGCTACAAGTCTGGTGAGGCTCTCACGCATCTGGCGTGACACACACGCGTCTGGCGTGACTCTCACGCGTCTGGCGTGACACACACGCTTTCTGACTCTCATGCTCACGCAAGAAATGTGATGGCAAATCGATATTATTCCATTATAACCTAAAGTTAGCTACATTAAAAGCATTGGGGTAGTTTCTAAACCATAGAGACTATTAACAAGGTAATAAAACTGTTACATACATGTAATTGAACTGAATTAAAATTCAATTGAACTGAATTCAATTTCAAATTGAAATTCTCACGCCAGCCAGCTGACCAAATTTGGTTTTGGTTTCAGTACTGAGGCCAGACACAGTTCACAGGACCTAGCAAGGGCAAGCCAGAGAGACGGCCTCCATTTTAGCCTTGGAGCTCGGGGAGGTCCTCTAGGCTTCCCAAGCTCGTGCGCTTAACCGGCTCCTTCGGGACTCGATCCCTGGAGTTCGGGCCATTGACTGGGAAGTACAAACAAGCAAATCCCTCCTTTCCACAGCCATCCACCCAGCATTTCCCTACTTTCCCTCGTCGTTGAGTCGGCATGCACGCCATTCTGGTCAGGGGTGTCTGTTAAGTAAATAAACGAGGGAAGCATTCGACCCAGTCCTTCCCCCGGAGGGGGCCCTCTCTCTCTCAGGCCTGGATTGTTTGATGTAGTCGTCTGCGGTTATGCCTGATGAAAACGGCTGACCGCCAGATGACAGGCCACTCCGGCATTTAACGTAAACACCCCGAGGAAGAGAGGCAGGCGAAGTGGGGCAACTCTACTGGCACCAGGGTACAATTAATGAAGCACTTAATTGTGTTTATAACCACAAGCATAAAGCACATATACAAAGCACTTAAATGAAAGCGCCTGTGTCCGAGCACTCGAGCACCTCGCCACGGGTAAGCAGAGCGGGGCTGTGCGGCACGGTGAACACGTGGGCCGCCTCCCCCCCAGCACCGCTCTGCCTTTTCTCTGTCCACTTTTGCAGCTCGGTAAGAATTGTTTGAAAACACATTTTTAAACCCCTATAATTAAGAGGAGTACAAGAGTAAGAGAGAGAGGGAGAGAGTGATGGGGAGAGAGAGAGAGGGAGAGAGAGAGACAGATTTCAGATTGTGAAAGGGAAAATGCAATCACATTCACAGGAAGTGAGACATTGATTAACAGGGAAATATACTGTCAAATGGGTGCTGTTGAGTATACTAAAATATATAAAATATACATAATATATAAAATATACTGTTTGAATGCCTGTCTTCAGGCAGATGGTTCAGATCCTTAAAGACAAAACCAACACACAGTTGATCCTCCAGCCATCACCATGCTGAATGCTGCTAAGGTGTAACCTGAACACCTTCAATTCTGCTGGACCCTCGTCCAACTTTAGCTGCTATTTTTTTCATGTGCAGTTGGTGAAATGTGCAATGCTGGTCTTTGCGTTATTTATTGTTTGTTTATTTATTGGATTATTTGTTTTGTTGTTAACTGTATTGTTTTGATGTGACACCGGAGAAGATGTACTTTCAAATTTCGTTGTTGTGGAAACAGCAATGACAATAAAGCATCTGAATCTAAATCTGAATCTGAATCTTGAGAACAGCAACGTAAGCACAACAGAACTGCAAGATTTATGCTGCTAATGCTAGCTTAGCAAGTTGCTCAACTGGATTTAAATTTACGTTTGATATAAATTCTGATTTCCCACTCATAGCCTCGTCGGAAGTAATGAACAACATCAATCAAGCGCCTGAGTGGCTGGGCTTCCTGAGGACTGTTACCAGCCACCAACGTACCTTTGTTTGAAAGTGTCTAGCTGGTCTCCCATAGCTTAAGCATGACCAGCCGGCAGAGATGCACTCTACGGTCGCAACGTTAAAATTAGACCGTAAAGCCAAGCACTTCATAGGGGAACGGGGGTAAACAGCGAGGTTAGAAAAACAGCCATCAGTGACAGATGGCTGGGCTGGAATCGAGATCAATTTAAACAAGGCCAAATGAATTTAACTGAGATCTACACACACGCACACACAGTGACGAGCAGCTCTCGCGAGGGGATGTCGCCGGGGACTAGGCTTCCTTCGGTGGAAGCTCAGGAATCATGTCTGTTTTCGGTTTTAGCGGCTTAGCGGCTAAACGGCTTAGGGAGCAACTGGCCACCTTGCTGCGGGCTTGGCACCATGCCAAGGCCCCATAAGCAGGGGGCGGGGGGAGGACTCGAGAGAGGGGAGAGGAAGTTCAAGAACACCCAAACCCATTCCTAGCACGATGGGGAACACAGATTCAGGTCATGGGAGATGCACAGCAAGTGGTCATGGCTGGATAACTGGAGGTCCTGTGACCCTTCAGAAGCTGCCTACCACAGGATCTCCCTTCCCTCACTAATGACCACCATCTACAACAAAAAGTCGATTTAATTCTTACAACACACCAGCACTATTTAACTTTTACAGATTTACGTAACTATTAATCTAGGAAAAGTAAAGATACAAATACTAGTCTCTGTCAGGACGTGTCACCTCTGCCCTATTCACTTCAGGTGCTACAGATCCTTTGTTTTTGGTGTGTATATTATATAAACGTTTCTTCATAAAATTGCCCCCGGATGCGAGCGGCACACTTTGCTAATCCTCTCAGCTGCCGTCTCAGCAGTCAGAGGTGAATATGAGGGCTGGGGATGTTGTGAGCAGGCTCCCTTTTGTTGGAAATCCGGCATCACCAAACAAAGCTTATCTGAACTCTGAAGGTGGGAGGTCAGTGGGAAGCTTCCCTAAGGAAACGTACCTGCGCACACATCAGCCACTCCACCCTGCACTCTGTCTGCCAGCTCTCATTGTCCCCCTTTTAAAAAAGATCTACCATCTTATCCATGCTCTTATCTTCACGGCAGCGTGGAGGCTAAAGTACGCCTTTCTGTGCACACCCCAGCAGTTGGGTACGCAGGGGTCACGTCCTCAGGGTGTGACATTTTTTAGATCTTTGCTTAAAGGAACAGAGAACCGAATGGGACAGGAAAGGCCGGGGCTGGAACTCGGTTGGCTTCTGGGAGTTACATTCAGGGGAATGTGACAGTTTGTACCGACCAGTGCTGCTTAAACAGAAGCCTAAACGTGGCCTGTTTCTGCTGGAGTGGTTTCACAAAGTGCCATTTCCTCACTGGTCTCCCCTTCAAGGAGCAGCTGACTTCCCACCTGCCTGCTGCCCACCATGCAGACTGGCCCACCACTTACCCCTCATCCCCCAACCCTGAGAGAAGTGGCACAGGTCCTATGAGACCAGATCTACTGGTGATGAGATTCTCCCACAGTTCTAGATTTTTCCTGAGCAGAATGACGACCTGACATTCTAAGAAGCATTAAAACCTCATTCATAATTTCACTGGCCCACATAAGTCCTTCCTGGTAATGGCTCACTAAAAGACACACACATGTTCAATATATACCCCCTATATGACGATCATCAAGAATTCAGCCCATAGAAAATGTTTACAAACCTCTGGCCAGTCAAACTTATATAGGCCTGGTTTGTGTCCAATCAGGGCACCAGAATGTTTCTGATCAGGCAGAAGCTGGAGACATCCCAGAGAGGCTGAATCCATTGGGGGGCTACATCCTGCCCCACTAACCGATACAAACAATAACAATCCAATTAAACCGGTCATACAACTCAATGCTGGCCATTTGACTGTACAATAGTGCAAGTCCTGGGTGAATGGCATCACTTCTCTAAAAGAGGTAGTGCACCCCATTTACATTAAAGAAAGACCTTTTGAGGACCCCCCCCCCGCTCATTCTCATGCTGATACGTACTGTTACGTGCCAGCCTTCCTGCAAGGCACATCCAGAGGCAATTAAAGAACGAGTCACTGGATGGAGAGTTCAGGGAGAAGAATCTGGTATTTTCGCTGCTTGTTTGTCATGTTTACTGTAGCTGAAGTAAAAATGTGTTTAATTTAATTTCAGCAGTTTGTTTAGTGCCCTTCATAGCTGGAAGATGCCAGATTTGTACATTTCTAGGAAATGACCAGTTTCTCTGTTTAATGCATCAGGAAGACAGTTTTCCTTCAGATGGAAATGGTCCAGTGATAAACTAAATGAACTGAAGAACTTTAAGCTGCTCTGAGGATTAACTAAGCCACATGTAGCTATGTTAAGGCCTGGTGATTTGGTTAGGGCCATGGTGAGCTGACCATTCTGATAGGACCAGAGCTACTTTGGCTTCAGCGGGACACAGGGCCCAAACTACCCCCTGCCTCAAATCTCAAATCTCTGCTTTGCACCATTTGCAGCCGTCCATCCATTTTTAACACTTCATGGGCATTCAGCACTGCAAGCATCTGGTGCAAAGTGGGGCGGAGCCAATGACATGACACAGACACTGTAACACTGTAGCACTGTGGCGTAAGTAACGAGTGAACCCCACAAACCCCACAGGGAGCAGGTAGATTACATGATTGAGGTGTCCGATGCATTTCTCAAGATATTCCATTATATTCAGTTTTATTTGTACAGTGCATTTTCACAATATCTCGAAGATTATAAGACTATAAGACTCAAGGTTCTACGGAGGGCAGGCAGGTGTTGGTGCTGCTTCTGACCACAAGATGAATGATGGTAGTGGCAACAGAGCGGGCAGGAGAGACGTCAAAGTCAGGAGGGCAGGCAGACCAGTAGGATCACAGGCTGGAAGGAGGGCAGGCCAGAGGGGCGTTACAAGCAAGAGGGAGAGCAGACAGAAAGGATGTCACTGGCAAGAGGGAGGGCAGGCCAGAAGGGCGTTACAGGCAAGACGGAGAGTAGGCCGGAAAAATGTTATAGGCAGGGGGGATGACAGGTGGGAAGGGCCTCACAGGCAGGAGGGAGGGCAGGTTGGAAGGGTGTCACAAGCAGGAGGGAGGGCAGGTCGGAAGGACGTCACAGGCAGGGGGGAGGGCAGGCCAGATGGATGTCACAATTGTCATACATATAGCTCTGTAACTAGCCATGCAGTTCTACGATTATGGGGCTGAGAGAGGTTTAGTCACATTCAGTAAGACAGGGCATGTTGATTCTGGTGCTCTGGAAAACATCAGTCTGAGGACTGCTCCTCACAGAACGGGTTCGATAAAAAAAAAAAACACACTCACACCTTAAATGGCATCTCAAATCTTCCCACTCCTATTTCCGTGATCCTCTCAGAAGAGCTGTGTCACTGCACTGCGGGGCAAGGGTCATTGTTCATCTGTCAACGGAGGAAGTGCACACGCAAGCACACCCACACTTTGCAGGGGGGGGGCTACATACCTGCTGTATTGTGGGGCCCTGGTTCAGGCCCTAACACCACTGCAAGCTCATTGTTACTGCTGGGGGTGGGGGGGTATACCAATTACAGCCAGGCTGCTAGTCCTCACAACTCGATGGGCTAAATGCCATTAGCTCTAATGGCTGCTCAATAGCCCTGTAATTGGAAGGCAGGGTAAGGGGGAGGGGCAAATTAGGCTAATTTGGCTGGCAGCATCTGTTTGTTTCTCCCATTAGCCCCTCCCCCCGGCCTCCCCAGCTTCACTGTCTGACGCCCAGCAGTCGGTGGACAAATGGGAGATCCTCCAGCCGACCCGTCCCCCTATCAGCTATCCTGCAACCCAGCTTCATACAAAGGCTCCTGTCAACACAGGACATTGTCAGACTCACAGAACACAAGAACCCCTAGAAAAGGTACACAGCCTAAGATCTTACTTCAACTCCTAGGTGAGACTTGCCTGTTTGAATCACCTCCTGAGTAACACAGTAACAAAAGAGGCTCAATCGCTCAAACATTTAATCTGGGATACTCGCCAATTTGTTAACAACTCCCGTCAAGTCATCCTGGGGTTTCCCCAACCTTAAAACGAAATGGTCAACACTGAGTTAACGGGAAAAAACTCGAACTGGGTTAAGACTGCTGCAGGGAAAGCTTGCTTGTGTGTTTATTGCCTGGTGATTAATGGTAAAGGACCTGTGGCTGGCAGAACAGCACCAGCATGCATTCCACACACAGAGGCAGACAGGCAGAAGAGCTGGGGCAAGACCACGGGCCCATGGGCCCACGGGCCCACGGGCCCACGGGCCCACGGGACCACGGGACCGCAGGCTGATCCATATGAGGTCACTATATTCTCCCTCCTTCAAGACAGCCAACTGTCCAACTGCAAGCTATTTTGGTAAAAGCCAGTTTGGTAAAAGTTATTGACTGCGGGAAGGGGTGGGGGGGTTAAAATTTTATCAAACAAGGGTAGTTGAGGCCCCCTGTTAAGCCAGAGGATTAAGGAGACCTTGTCGTGATCTTTTTCTAGATCAAAAACTCTCTGCGATCATCAGTCTAGAGAAGCTTCTGCCCAGAAGCAGACCCACGGTCCTGAAGCTCATGTCCCCGTCCCCGTCTCCCCCCAACCCACCCCACCCTCCTTTTCCAGAGAGCTAATGGTTTGATGGCAGGCAGGAGCTTCACAGCTTCCACAGCTAGTAACCGGCTGGGCGAGTTGCTGAAGCTTTGGGACAGACAGGCCAAGGGAAATAAAACTCAGACTGGCTTTAAATGGGCCGTCCCATGACACAACAGTACCAATTTTGTGCCACTACTGAGGAGCTGGGGATTCCTGGTCGGAGCGGCCAAATGATGGTGCTGACAGAAGAGGCCTTCGGTGGGAATTAGCACTGATCCGATTCGGCACTGGAGAGCCAGCTAAATAAGCGGCGCTCCAGAGAAATTCCCTTCCCAGGCAAGTGGAGACTCTACAAACCTAATGCTGTCCGCCTCATCTCAGCCGAGGCTCAGGCGTCCGGCAGCATTTTCTTTGAATCGAATGTTCTTTTCATTTGCAGCTTAGATTCCAGAGTAGCCTGTGATTTAAGCACGTATGCCAGCGGACGTGCCGTGGATGGCTGTTTCCCCCGTGCGCCAGCGGACGTGCCGTGGATGGCTGTTTCCCCCGTGCGCCAGCGGACGTGCCGTGGGTGGCTGTTTCCCACGTGCGCTTTGGTCCAGTGCGTCTGAGGAACAGAAGAGCACTGCTGGCAATGTGCTCAGTGTCCATTCAGATGTGCCCAGGTCAGAGCCTCTCACACTCTCCCTCTGATGCCCTCTCCGCCCCTTTAGTTTCCTCGAGCCCCTGCTAGCTCCCCTTAAGAAAGCGCACAATGGCATCATAATGGCGATCCACACAAAGAGCACATTTACACAGTAACGTTTTGTTTAAAGCAAAAAAGAGCACTATTTTGGAAGGCTCCCAAACTTTTCCCCTCCAACCCTAACTCCCCTTCACCCCACTCTTCTCTTCCTCATGAGAAGAGAAAGGAGAAAAAAACACAACAGTACCACTGGGCCGTATGGGAGAAAAATGCACATCTTACCCCCCTGAAGTCGCCCCAGCGGCACAGACCCAAATCCCCATCTTTGTGAATGATAAACACTCACAAAGGGAAAGGACACATTTCAGTGGTGGGGGAGAGGCAGCGGTACGACAGCGGCTCTTTGGGCCTCTCGTTTGGCTGCACGGAGACCGGCCCAGGCCCTCTTCGTGTACAGACGGGGCTAGCCCGAGTTCACATACCTCGAACGGTCTAGGAGTCACGGGGGAGGCAGGACGTAAATCAACACGCCGGTATTTTCCCAAAAGATGTGTATCGTTTCTTAAACAAATACAGGCTGTATTTATAGGGCCTCGCTTGTCTGAGGAGGAACCAGCAACCGAACAAACTGCATGAGAGAACATGTTTCCCAGACACTGCAAGTGCCCTTCCTCTCCATGCCGTGTCGTTCCAGGCTCTCAGATTGGTTTTTACCCCTGTTTTTGTTACTTAGTCTGTCAGGGTTTGCGATGGCAAGGAATACGGAGCCTGAGAACGCAAAAGGCAAAATATTTGGACATATCAGCAGCGCCATTCTCTCAGTAAGTCCCTCCCTGGACCCTGGAGTTTAAGTAAACTTTCCCAGAAAGGCTTGCGTGCTCCAGCATAACTCAGCCTGCAAGCCAGTAGAGCATCCCGGCTTGAGTCGCCTCGAGTCGTACGATGGGCGCTGCTTCCTTACCAAGTCACCGCTAACTCATGCTAACCCGGTCCAGTTAACGACAGAGGTTTTAAAAATCCCTCGCTCCAGTCACCGATCATGGCTGAAGCAACACAAATATCAGTGGCTGTAGAGGATTTCCCCGATCCCCTTTCCAACACCTATGCACCAGGAATCATACTCAGGAACGTGAGATTATCAGATGCCACTTCGAGTCCGAAAGGCAACCAGTTCGATAGGAATTAGACGTCTTGTGTTTGCCTGTGAATAAACAGGCAGGAGGAACTGAAGCCTAACTCCATTACAGAAAAGTACTTATACACTCAGATGTTCCCCACTTAGGACTAGGAGTCCATAAGCATGTAATCACATCACCTCATTCTCTTGTGTCAAGAGTCTAGGCAGCCAGCTCGCAGAGAGGACGTGCCTCTACTCCCCGCTACCCCCCATCGATTTTTCCTCCCGAGGGCTGGTGGAGATAGAGGTATTGATTATGGTTTGCAACCTATGCAGATTGGCAGTAAGGAAGAGTCATACAGTATGAGGACACAGGCAAAGATGGAGTGAGAGAGGCCAGATGGGATGAGATGCGCTGTCAGCCCAACAGGGAGGAGCGGACTTACCCACCTCAAAGGCTAAAACTCAATAAGAGACTTAATGAGCCTCCTTCTTCATGGGGTCTGAGTGTGGTTTCATTCTAAGACGGGAGTTCTCGAGGGGAGCTAGACGGGGACGGTCTTAAAGGGCCGGAACTGGGAAGGCCGTTACTTGCCAGACAGATTCAGGTTTAAATCCCACAAACAAGGTGGATTTCAGCCCAGATCACCTGCCTTTGTGCACTGTACTTAACCAGCCATGGCAAAAATGGTGGAAGGCCACAAACATGATTTAACATGATATCATTATCTACATGCTGTTAGGCCCTAGACCTGCAGGTTAGAAGCAAAATGCTTAATCAGCAACAAGTCCTGATGTTAAGCATCAATGAACACCACCAATTCACAATAAACTTAAAGCCAGCTAAGTTCTGGCACAGATAAGTCATGGAAAACATGCTTTTATTACCCAAAGATGCTTGAATCTAAATTCACTCTATTTTCTTTGGTAAAGTGCTCAGGAAAGCAATATGGAAATACGTAACTCAAGGTGCTTAAAGAACAGTGTATGACAGCTTTACACAAAGATACTCCCATAAGTCACTGTTACCATCATATTTATTGTTATTTAGTCACTCATAGAACATGTACAGATATTTACAGAGGACTGTGCTTTACATTCTTTTACAACTAAAAAAAATCGTAGCAGCCACCATCCTCCCCTGCTGTTTGAGGTCATTTTGAAGCAGGTTTGTCCAAAGAGACACACAGCAAACCATCTTTACGTCCCCCATGTGCAACACCAGTAACATTGTGTATTTTAATGCAAGCAGTCTGGTGAAAGGGAAATCCTGGGGGGTCTGCAGGCTTGGCATCGTCCGGGGACCCCCCTGATGTGGGGGGCTGGGCCACAATAACGTCCCGTCCAGGGCACCCCCTAAAGGTCCAGCGGGTCCGCGCGCAGAGCGCACCTTCAGTTCACCTCCACGGCATGGCAAACCAGCAGTAAAGCCATTTCTGAATTCCGGGTGGAGGGGGGATTCCCCTGCTCATGTTTCAGCGGTGGGGTGTAGGTTTAAATAAACGGCAGATGTGCATAGAAATATAGAATATGGGGATGGCCGGGTGAGGTCTGGGGGCATGCTGGCAGGAGTGGTCAGGCCTGCCTGGGAGGTGATGCGACCAGAACCACACTGTTAATGGATAGAGGGCCTCAGATGGAGGCTGGATTTACCCTGCAGGACCTAGGGGTCTATTCCCCGGCAGGAGCCAGCCAAGGGGGGGGTGGACTTTCACACTGGATTTCAGGCAAGAGAACAGCATAGTTTTTTCAGGGAGGGGGACATTGATTGTGGGAAGTCACACAAAAACCTGTCAAATGGGGGCTTGGGTCTGATGATGGAAACAGAGGGAGAGTAATTAGAGAACAAAGCACCCCCCACAAGAAATTAACATGGGAGCTTTGGATGGGAAGAGGTGATTGGCTTTTAGTGCAGAAGAAAAAAAATAAATAGTGACTATCTTATTAGATGAATATAAATACTAACAAGGGAGCCCAAATAAAAGAACTCTGAACTGCTGGTACCACGTAATGCTATCTACCCTTTTTAAACCCTTGCTTTCACCTAAAAAAAGAACAATCAGTCTGAGGTGTCCAGGTGTACCTCCTCAGTTCGCCATCACATCAGCGGGTGGGGGAGTCGGGGGGGTGGGGTCAGGTGAGGGCCGCCACATAGGTGCCGAAGCGGCCAGAGATGTCCGAGTGCAGCGAGTGCCAGGCCCCCCCGCGGGGTCCCTCTGCCAGCTCCTCCGTGCAGTGGACTGCCAGGCAGGCTGCACCCCCATCCGAGCTGGGGTCAGTGCCTGGGGGGGACACAGGAAGGTGGGGGGGGCGCATAATGAGCCCAGGGAATGGAGCAACACCGAGGCCATGACCCCCCCAGAACAACTCCACAGATCCACTGCCCACCCAAGCCAACATTTTGGTTCTCTCCCCTCACTTGCACACCTTAACCAAGTAATTAAGAGAGAGGTAATCGGTAAACTAGTACAATCAGAGGAGCAGGTGGTGGAATAGATTAAAAAATGTGGAGTGCGGGGCGTGCGAGAAAG
Organism: Petrocephalus zakoni; assembly: GCA_026774425.1. Classification (NCBI taxonomy): domain Eukaryota; kingdom Metazoa; phylum Chordata; class Actinopteri; order Osteoglossiformes; family Mormyridae; genus Petrocephalus; species Petrocephalus zakoni. The sequence goes on from JAODKN010000114.1 coordinate 21,920,128, forward strand.
CATTGGGTTGAACACCTTAGACGTTAGTGTCAATGGTCAAGGATACACTCAATCCATCACCCACTCATACACAGCAGAAGCCAGCTCCAAGCATTACAGCCACTGTTTAGGGGCAGCAGAGATGCCCTCTCCAGGCGAGGAGAAGCCCTCATGCTTTCCAGGGTCTACAGCAGCAGGCTCACGATCATGTGAAGGTGACGGAGGTGGATGCGGCAGAAATGAAGCAGCCAGCCCGCCCTCTCACGCCGACCAGGCTGGCATTGGCTGGAGGCAAAGCGGCACGTGACAGACTCATCCTAGCCCAGGACAGTGGGGGGAGGAGCCGCTGCCAAGTGTGGGCAAGGCACGAGAGCAGGAATGCGACGGACAGAGCGGCGCACTTCAGGAAGGGCTCCTCTTCACGGGGACTAGCGTTCCTCCGGCAGGGTCGGGTCGCGTGGCACCAGGACGAAGAGCACAGCAGCCCCACACTGCGGAGGGCCTGACAGGGACATGGCTGCCCCAGCCCTAACACTCACAGTGGGGGCGGGGACTGTGGGGTGGGGGGCGGATTGAGGGATGAAGGCCGTGCGAGACACGGAGAGATGTAATTTCACCCTTGATGACCTCCATCTCCATGACAGATTCAGCTCCTTCATGGGGGGCAGGGTTTGGCGTCTCCCTCCACATCTGATTTTTTTTCTCTCCCCCTACCCCCAACCACAGTTGGAGCATTCCAGCCGATCCAGCAGGCTGGGGGGGGGGGGG
>JAODKN010000114.1:21926878-21945977 GCA_026774425.1 Petrocephalus zakoni
GGAGCGGACGGGCCTTCGCTCCCCGGCCGTTACGGAGCGGACGGGCCTTCGCCCCCCGGCCATTACGGAGCGGACGGGGCTTCGCCCCCCATTACGGCGCGAACAGGGCTTCGTCCCCCGGCCATTACGGAGTGGACGGGGCTTCGTCCCCCATTAGGGAGCGGACGGGGCTTCGTCCCCCATTAGGGAGTGGACGGGCCTTCGTCCCCCGGCCATTACGGAGCGGACGGGGCTTCGCCCCCCGGCCGTTACGGAGCGGACGGGGCTTCGTCCCCCATTAGGGAGCGGACGGGGCTTCGTCCCCCATTACGGAGCGGACGGGCCTTCGCTCCCCGGCCGTTACGGAGCGGACGGGCCTTCGCCCCCCGGCCATTACGGAGCGGACGGACCGCCATCCCGCCAGAAGCGGCCTGCGGGCCACTTACGCTTAACTTCATTCATAAATAGTCAATGTTTTTTAACCTAAGCACCTGGGTAATTGTACAAAAGATCCATATAGCAGTTTCACTGACTCCGATAAAACGAGCCACTTAGAAGGTATTCAGACATTCCTTTGTTAGTATTGCAAAGAAAGGACTTTGGCACAGTGGCGACATAGAGAAGGGCTCGGCGCTCAGTGTCCTCTGCGGCGCGGTCATCTGATTGCACACAGATGGTTTACGGTGCAATTTAACGCGCGGAGCCATTTCCACGTCTTTAAAATATCTGAGACAAAGCTCGATACATGCATTGCTTCATTTTTTTTTATTTTAATGTGGACCAAATTTCCAAATATGTACGTGTTCCTATGGCATGTGCACGGAAAGGTCAGACCGTTTCAGGCTTTTTCGAAAGTTTTACGCCAATCTAAAATAATGCTTTTTATTAATTGCGCCGTGCGCCAGATAAAATTGCTCATCCAATTAAGGGTAAGGGCCGCGGGTGTGGGGTACGGTGTAAGGGGGGCCGCGCCGAGGTGGCATTAATACTAAAGGGGGAGGCGGAGAGGAGGGGAGCGCGGGAAGCGGGCGACACGCTCCACGCCGCAGCCCCTCTGCAGAGCCCGCAGGCGTGCCAATGCTCAGTGCGGCTAAAAGCGGCTTTCTATACGGATTTGGGGGTTACGCTATTATAGATCAAGGACGGTGTGCCGTATTTTAATTTCCCTTTGGAGTATAACACACTTTGAAAATGCTTCGCGCAAAATAATAAGCACAAATAAAATACTCAGAAAGTGAGCTTGGTTTGCTTTTAAATTAAACACAGACATCTGTAAATTATAGATGTATTATGAAAGACAAGGATAATCTCAAAAAATAATTTTATATATTTTAAAAAGAAAAAGTGAATGATTTCCCCCAGTATGTCAATGAAATTAGCCATATTTCACAGAATCTTATAGTTTACCATTTGTTTTTATTACAAATAAAAAGTCAGAATTTTAAAATGGAGCTTAAAATAAAAAGCTGTTTTTTTATCTTAAAATATTATCTTAAATATTTGCCCAGCAGAATAAAATCCCTGTTACACATTTACACTGTCTTTTCATTTGTGCTCAAAGCCGGTTTTTCTCTTTTTGAGCAGATGATGAGTAAAATGAAGACACCCCCCCACCGATCTGTAAAAACACCCCAGGGGAAAATAGTGGGCCTACACCTAGGCATTCTTCCTGAAAGTCCTGCAAACCCATTTTACCTTCTCTGTGGTTGACGTGAGATCCCTCCTTTTCCCAGGATGCCGTGGTGCTGCTGTCGTCCTCCATACTGCCCCCCGCGGCTTTGTCGCCGGGCACAAACCAGGCAGCATGCTGCTCCGCCATAAGGGAGTCCAGATCAATGGTGTCGGCGGTGGCCTTCCTGCCATCAGTGTTGCGGTGCCGCGGTGTCTGTGTATCTCCATCGATCCGCCTGCCGCCCTTCGCCCCTGCCGTACGATCATCTGAGATGTTGAACTGCTGTCTCTGCAGCTGGATCTGGGCCTGCAGGACCTCTAGGGGGTGGAGCTCATCGTGGGTGGTGGTGGTGGCCCCGGGCGTGCCCAGCGCGTAGCCGGCTGGTGCCATGGCCGGCGGGTGCTGCCCTCCCAGCATCCTCAGGGGCCTGGGGGAGCCGCTCACCAGCGGGCTGCACGCAGGCTTGCAGGTGTCTGAACTCGAAGAAACTTCATCCTCATTGCCGTAGCCAGAGGCACCAAAGCCCCGGCTTGTGTCATCGGGGAAGTCGCCCCGTGGAGAGCTGCCGTCAGACCTGGGGACACTCTGGATGCCGCTGTCCAGTGAGGACATGAGGTCGGGCTGGTCCCCCAGGAGCAGGTCATCCCCTTTACCCCAGGATGTCAGAGGCTCCTCCTGGAGTTTATCTAAGCCCCTCTCCCCCCCACTAGCAGACGGGGTAACAGTGGGGGTGCCACCTTCAGGGCTAAAGAAGTCCCCCGGGCTCATGCATCCCCCCTCCTCCTTCCTGCTCCACCTCCCTCTCCCACAGCCAGGGTGTCCCCTCCCCTCGGCCCCCGGGGTGGCATCCACACTGAAGTTTGGGGAAGGGGCATTCACTTCCCCTGGCCCGGCCTGGATTGCCTCACCCTGACCCAGATGCTGACCACTGCCTGGCGACCGACCGCCCTGACCAGTGTCACCCTGGAAACGATCGCTGACCACACCCCCCACGCCGCCGCCAGGGTTCTGTTCCGTGGGGCTCGGTTTGTGTCGGGCCTCACTCAGGCCCTTCTTGTTGAACGTCACATTGAGATTGGGGGCCCCCAGGCTGGCGATCATGTTCTGGCAGGCCGTGGAGAGCGCCGCCAGGCAGCTCTGACCAAATGCCCCCTCCTTCCCGCTAGGCTTGCCCAGGATGCCGAGGGACAGCGTGCCCAGCTTTCCCAAGGACGAGCGCTGCCCGTTTGGGAACTCGGGCTGCCCGCGGAAGGTCCCTGACAGGGCGTTGTTTTGGGGTGTCCCTGCCTGTCGTTGGACTCCCCCGAAAGGGAAGCTGAGCTGAGGTCCCATGGGAGCTCCCGTGTAATCAGCATGCCTATTCGGGAGGTTGGGCACAGATCCAGGAGACCTCATTTGCTGGTGACTGCCTACGCTGTTCCCGAACTGTGATTGGATGCCAGGGGAGATGAGGGCCTGGCAGTGGGAGTGGCTGTTGTGGGACAGCCTCATCGGGTCCTGCAAGCCCATCCGGCTGGAGCTTGGCCGGTACAGGGCGTCTCCACCGCCGTGCTGCAGCCCCATTGGCATGGGGGGCCTCGCCGCACCACCCAGTCTGCAAGGTGGAATGTCTCCCCTAGGGTGCATGCTCGGGTACCAGGGATTCTCCTGAGGGGGCAGGGTGGCCTGCCCATCCACAGTGGCCCTCTCAAAATTTGGCCCCTCATAGTCCCCCACTTGACTCCCAAGCACTATGTTGCTAGGAGGCAGGTTGCCGTGGCGATCCAGGTGCTGTGGGCCAGCCGGCCTGATCCTGTGGTGCTGGTTCCTGGAAGCCATCTGTTTGATCATCATGGCTGCGTTTTGTCGCTGCTGCTGGGGGCTGCCGTGCTGTAAGGGGGGAACCAGGGGAAAGCCGTCTGTGGAGGGATGGGGGAAGTCCCCAGGGAGGCCCGGATAAGCGGAGGGGGAGATGTGGTTACTGCCCCCTGGTGGTGAGTGCAGACTGCTGCCCCAGTTGCCACAGCCATCCCTGCCAGGGATATCAAAGCGGGCCCTCTTGGCAGCGTTTTCATAAGAGGAGTCAAAGTGCTGCAGTCTTTGACTGGGTGGAGGCAGCGGCTGCATATTAAACATGGGATCCCCATAGGGATGGACTCCATGGCCTTCCAGTCTGCCTGTGGGGTATTCAAACTGGCCTTGCTGGCCGGGCAGCGTCAGCCCACCGTCCTGCATTCCTGGGTGGCTGGAGCTTGGAGACTGGAGCAGGCCTGAGGAGCAGGGGCCTTGCCTGCCAACTGCTCCTGCTTGAGGGTGCTGCATGGAGGGGTGCCTGGCTCCAGGACCAACCCCTGGATGCACCTTCCTCCCCATCCCAAACCTGTCGTAGAAACTGGCAGGGGGCGGATGTTGTGCCTTGGGGGCACCCGCCCTGGGGATGCCGGGGTTACCGTGGGAACTCCCGTCACTCATCACGGGACCCCCCATGCTGTACTGGGGGAGGTGGGCATCTGAGAACACAGGAACACTGAAGGGCCCTGAGGGTGCGTCTCCTGGGTAACCGTACTCAAATCCTTTTGCCCTGCCTGAGGGGGGCAGCCTATGAGCGTCCAGGCAGGGGGGTTCGGAGGAGGAAGAGGACGATGTGGAAGAGGGCAGACCGTGGAAAGAGGCAGCGCGGTTAGGTGACTGGTCCAAGGGAAGGCATGGAGCTGGCACCACATGACTCCTGTCAGGGGGGCCATGGGATTGGAAGTCAGGCAAAGCCCCCGACCGCTGGGGAGGCTGACTGAAGCCCTCCCCTGCCGGGCCCAGGGGAGGCGGCTCAAAGCCGTCAGCGAAGCCCTGATGGAAAGCGGGCAGCCTCCCGCCATGGATACAAGAAGCCCCGGCCCCAGGGGCCCCCAATCCCATCCCGAAGTGAGAGTGGTGTGGACCCTGGCTCAGCGGCTCGCTGAAGTACGCATGCATCTGGGGCATCTGCTGATGGTGCTGCAGGCCCAGTGGCCGCAGGTCCGGGTGGCCCTGTGGGTGGTAGCCAAACGCGCCCGGCTCGCTCAGGGGAGCCATGCCTTGGTCCGTGGCCACTGGAGCCCCTCCGCCATGGAAAGCCGGATTCTTGTAGTGGGGGTTCATTTTTGGATTCTGCTGGATTGAGTCCCCCTCCCTTTGGCCAGACTTTCTGCTGTGAATCTGAGACCCGAATTGTTCCAGCCCAAACATACTTTGCCGCTATCAATCCAGCATGACAGCCAGCTCGCCAGGGCTGAGAGCGGCTTCTGGCAATCTGCTTTCCGAATAAGTCCCCCTTTTTACCCGTTAAAAGAGAAAAAGAAAGTCGAGGAGTTTCTTATATAAAAAAAAAATCCACGAAAAAAAGAAGCGTAACGAATTTCCAAACAATCGCGGGAGAAATCAGCAGGTGCGGGAATGCGGGTTACCGTGGTCCTCCTTTGTCGTTTTGCAGACACACACTGCACCTTTCCTCCAGCGTCGCACACAAACTGGGAGAGATGTTTTCCAGTTGCCTTACTGTTCACGGCTTAACGCAGATAGCGGGGGAAACCATCCTTATTTCCACCGGAGTACCTGTCTGTCCAAGTGGAACGGCTCTGCCCCCGGTATCACAGCTTGTTATACCTTATTATTGCCTTTCGCAGAAGCGCTCCCCGACTCACTCTCCTTCTTGTGAAAAACGTCTTAATTAAACACGAAAGTCCAGGAAATCATCTTCTGGGTGGAAGGAGCAGGTAGGAGGAGGACGGGAGACGCGGCGAGGGCGGGTTAGAGGCTGATCTGCCCCCGGAGCTGCCCCATGCTGCTGTCAGCTGCCCCGGGACGTGCGCTCCCGGCTGCCGCGTACAGACCCCATCTGCGCGCAGTCCGGCTCCGGGCGACCGGGGAATGCGCGTCCCTGCACCAAACGCTCCTGGAACGATCTGATACTTAGAAACACGTACAGTGGCGGTCAGACGTACTTGTCCTTATCCATGGGATCCTCTGGAAGGCGATGCGAGCGTCCGGCGAGCCCGGCCACTGGGCTGAGTCCTAAAAAGCCCATTTTATCCGCCACGCGTGTGGGAAGCCGCGTCCTTTGGGTCCTGGGCGTTTGGGAGCCGAGTCCCATCCCTCCCCCGCCCCCCCGTCTCTCCTTAGTCCTGGGGGCTTTCGTTCCTTTGCTCAGCCGCGGAGTCCTGGTGTCGCACCTCTCTCGTCAAGGGGGCATTTACTGGAACATCGCACCGGCCCCCGCAACAAGTCCGGCGCTTGTGCCACGCAGCCCGTCGGAGAGGGTGGGACTCCCCCCCGCGGCTCCGCCGCTCCGCCGCCCTCTCCCCGGCGCTTCCAAGTCGGACACTTTTTAATTGCCGTCGCTCCTTTACACTTTTTCCTTTAATTTTTTCCGAGGGAAATTCCCAGAACAACAATTAAACCTAAAGTCCTCATTAATAAAATACGGTCGAGAAAATCCTGCGGTGCGGCATCTCAGTGGGATGTATCATTAATTTAACTAAAATTACAACAATTGTGGTTTGCTATGAACAGCACAGTGTTTCCTATTTAAAATAAAAGGATTCATAACCGGTGTATGTTTATAATGCACATACACAGAATGATCATTTATATTCAAATGAATTAATCGATTAACATAAATCGGTTTGCCGTTTAAATTAATCCTTTGTCTCGCTTTTTATCTGCTCGCGAGGGGATGGGAGGACGAGACAATAGATCGCAGGCAGAAGTCATGCATTCTAAGTATTCCGTATCTAACGATATAACGCTGAAATAGTGAGATGGGGACTATAGAGAAGGACACATAAGGAGGGGGTCGTTTGCTTAAGCACCGCATGGAAGGTGCGTCTCAGTGCCATTTTCCTCTTCCCAAAACATCCGATTGTGTAGTCGATTTTTTTCGGAAGACCAGTGTTAAAAAATGTTTCATCGGTGACACACACGGGCTTTGACACCCATTTAAAAATCAATTAGGGAAGTCGGAGAGGCCATATCAAAATCAATATAAATTATGTAACAGTCCACCATTCACATGTCCTGCAGAGAAGAGTTGACCCCAATAATCCTTGCTAAAATATTTAGACCTTTCTGACATCTACTGTAGGCTACAGACATCTGTCCAACAGTGGACAGATGTCCAGTGACAGAAAATAAATATCTCATCGTAAATATTTTTAGGTCTGATGCTATAAAATTGTTTGTTGAAAATTATTACAAAAGAGCGCATAACGCCCGTTTTAAATTGTCCGGGTTAAGCTAAATATAAAGAGTAATTGATTTGTCTACGAGAAGTTTCTATAGAGTCGGAAATTAAAAATTCGGTATTTGAGGAAGGGGCTGGCGCGATGGCGATATGGGGAGGAAGGGGATCATCTTTCCGAGGAAGGGGATCATGCGAGGCCATTACTGCAAGCTGACGGCGGGGGGTGGCTGCTAATGGCCAGCGAGACCATCTGATGCATAGACCTCCTCCAAGTAACAGCACTCTAACTTAGCTTTCTCTAAACCGACTATAAACGACACGGCTCCAGCAACACCCACGAAAGCGTGAATTAATAGAATTATTATATCCACGGTACGTCAACATCATCACGCATAATATAAACAATTAGGGTATTACATATCTCGCCATAATAATAATTTCCCCGACTGCTCTCCCCTGGTAAACACCAGCTGGAATCATTAGGCATGCACCTTATATATTGTCTTGCCCACTAAAAGGGGGTAATGTCTTAAAGCTACGAATTTTTAAAACTGTTGTAAGGTGCCTGTGATAAGTCATATGTCCTCCTACAAGGGGAAATTCCCGCGGGTTTGAATGTGTTTAAATTGTTAAAATGTAGCAGCAATAAGACACATTTGTGGAAATGACATTTTGGGACTTGGTTATATGCATTCTAACGCCACAGCACAGAGGCATAAATGAGGCTGGGGCGGGACGGGGGGGCGGCTATTCACGCCAAGCTCAATGTAGGGCCGAAACACACTCATTAACATGCATGATTGGGCTGCGGGCGTCTCTCGGAAGCGCCCTTTGCTTTGGAAAATGGCCAAAGCAGCCCGTCGTGGTCAGGCTGCGGACCGCAAGACAGGCGTGAGGCTGGGGGAGGCGCTGCGGAGGAGAGGGCTCGGTGTCATGGAAGGACAGCTGCCCACACTTCCCCCACCGTGTGGCTCACGTACAGCGGGGAACCTACACGAGGGAGGCCAGTGGCTTCGCTGGCTTTGGGGGGGCCAACAACCACATTACCCCCTGAGCCCGACCAGTTTTTGTTTGGGTAGGGGGTGGAAGGGCTTCCTTTCCAGGTTACTCAACATTTTGTCAACCTCTTGGACAGATGCTGAGAACCCGCAGGTAAGGAAGCATGTCCTCCTCGCACGGGCAAACAGTGCCACCGTGTGGCTGCAGGTGAAAGGTTTTGTCCCGTGCAGTTATACACGTACACCGTGCTATGGCAAGCCGCTTTAGCGTCCATTCATTTGTAGAGGGTATCACAAATTCCGTTCTAACTAATTATAACGCCAATGCTTGATATCGGAAATTCTACTTTACCTGTTGGAATTCACAACGTTTTTCTCATTCATTTGAATGGGAGTTTGACTAGGTGAACTAGGTAAAATTCTAGTCTCTCATGAGAAATTCAGTCGCAGCTAGTCACAACTAAAATTGAATTATAACTAGTTATAACTGAATTCTTGATATCGGAAGTGTTCAGTGTTTTTCTGAGAGAGAAATCGCAATTCCTGACCTCTACCGTGTTTCCAGCTCGCTGACAGCACCCCCCCCCCCTTATGCCTGGTGAAGCTTGTCCTCAGAGAGAGTCCACACAGACACCAGCAGGGCCTCCAAACCCAGCCTGGTGTGTGGAGCCATGGCTCCCAGAGTACCTGCAGTTTGGCTTGCGCTGCCCCCCCCCCAAAGAAAATGTAACCGCTTAGGACGAGGCTGCACAGGGCTGCTCCTCTCAGGGAACGGGCAGTTTCAGTAAACGAGACACAGCCAGCTAAGTGGCATGACACATGGCTTACGTGGAGAGCAGAAAACAAAGATGTCCAGCTCATAAGAGAATCCAAATGGAAACAAGACATTGTAATGGAGCTACAGATCAGCACGTCCCAGCGCCACATGCACTTTGTGCACTTTGAAAGGAACACAAAGAGGCATCATAAAGATAAGGCAGCCCAAACACAACTCACCTGCCTTTGCTGTGGTACCAAAAGCTGCCATCTCTGCTGATACCATCATCTGAATATCTGATAAGACTGGGCGGGGGGTGGCTCAGGATACCAGACCAAACAAAAGCATGCAGAAAATATATATTTTTTAAATGAGCCTTTATTTGCCATTTATGGAAGAACATTAGAATGCTTCTCTTTAGCTTCCCCATCCTCTGTCCATGAGAAGCACTTGGGGGTGACGGCACAGGGCCGGCCAGCGGATAGAAATGAATCTGATGTAAGCATTTTGCTGGAGCCGGGCCTTGAATCGGTGACTTTCCAAGGACAGGAAGAGGAGTTTAGCCTGCTGAGCCCAGAACTGGTTAATGCAGATGGCCCGGGTGTGTATTAAACCAATAAACCATCATATAACTTTCTTGTCCTCACTAGGGAACTATGTATGAGTGGGATCTCACAGCCATCGACAAAGTTTCAATAAACAAACTCCAGGTAGTTTTGTGTTGAAATTTATTTGATAGTTAAAATGTCATTGTCTAGACCGTTTGCGTGACAGCCGAAAAGCTGCATAAGTTCATAGCACACATACACTACCACTGCCCCTGAATTTAAACAATCAGACAAAAAGACATTGAAATGACTTTTTTTTTTTTTTTTAGAAAAATAACAGTAGTCAATTCTGCAATTCAGGTGGTAATCATGATTACATTGTACAGTTTGTTCTCCTTTCTCCCTGGAACACAATCCTACCAAGGAAGGCTGCTGTAGGAGTATTAAACTAGTAAACCACCACTAAGGAAACGACGGCTAGCGGCCGGCTTCTGAAATCATACATTGGTCAAACTGGATATCTGCTAAAACATTTATATTTAACAAATAAAACAAACACAGAAAAGAAGTATTTCAGGTTACTTGCTGTGCTGAGTATGAAAAGAATGTCCAGTAAGAGCAGCCAAGGAGCACTAAATGCAGGTTCATGTCGCCGCCCTGCTGGCAAAGTGGTGTAGTGCATTTATATCACCGCACAGATATGACGTGGGCAGGACAAAACGAACAAAGGAAGTCAAGTAAAAAATATACCGGACGGTTCTGCATCTTGTGTGTCGGTATAGACCAAGCTGCTGTCGTGAAGGCATCACAGCCAACCAAGAACTCAAATATAGGCCACGACTCCAGCCTGCCACATATGAATACTCTTGGTTTGTGCTACCAGCTAACTATAGCTGTAAGCACATGGAGAATCTCTCACTCGCTCACTCAAACAGCCACACAGCTGAAACCGCACAAGATGAAGAGAATCCAGAAAACTACAGGCAACTGACCAGGTGTCCGACAGGGACATGATCGGCACACAGCTGAGGTGAAGGAGGCGGGCCCTGATGAGGAGCGCTGTCATACTGCAACCCCCAGGGGGCAGCCTGTTAAAAGCATGTGGCAGCATTTACACATATTTAAATGGAAACAGGGCAGCCCAACGGGCCCACAGACCATCACTGATACAGTACTGGCAGGTCTGCAGCCTACACGATGAGCACGCCCTTCACCCTGAACAACGCTCACAGTGTGGGGATTAAAACCTCCCACACAAGGAGGGGTGCGGCCAGCAGACTAGCCTGTAAACAGCCAGAGGGGGCAGCATCGTCCCTAGCTCTGCCATCACCCCAAACCAGTCTGCGCAGAAAAAGATCAACTATGATGACCTTACCCTGCTCTCCAAGCAATGGTTCACCTGAGCCTGTTAATTGCCACGTTAAGCCCCACCCGCCATGTTTTTAACCCGTGTCTGTGTGTGTGTGTGTGTGTGTGTGGTGACATTTGGTTGCTGGGTGGGAGCAAATATCTTCCACTCCAATTAAGATTAATACCTATAACAGCCAAAGAAAAGTGATGGATGAAAAACTATATATTAAAAAGAAGCTTAGAGAGGTCTAACACTCCTGGAAACTGGGAAGTCACCAAGCTTCAGAGCACTTAGTACAGAAGAGGCTTTGGGGGGACAGGCATGACAACCCATTTACAACATGTACATCCAAAAAGAAAAATTGGTCCGATATCTGAGATTAAAACATTGGAAATGATTACTAAAGGATGCTTTAGAGAAAAATTATAGTAGATTACGTTTAAATTTTTTTCCAAGTTCGCCATCACTGCATGTCAACACAGACCGGCAACTTTTATTAAAAATAATTTTCCTTTTCCATCCAAGGAGATTCTACTCAGCAGAAGTCCTGATTATGCTGAGGGTGGGTACAGTACTACAGCTGTGCTGAGAGCCTTCCTGAGCTCAGAAGCGGCCCGTTCCCCAGCCCGGTACCGCCTCATCGCTCCCGTCACGGTGGCTTTTCTTTTTGCTTCCTTTTTTCATTGAAAATGTTGTCATCTTATTGTTCGTTTGCAGCGCTGGTGCCTCGAACCTGGCCTGTTCTGCGGAGCTGTGAGATGGGGGGGCAGAAAGACAGAATGAGGATAAAAGCTCCTTAGAAACGGGGGGCGAGGAGCATCTGGGATGTGTGCCTCAAAAGAGTAGCCTGTGTGCGATACGGGGGGATGCGTGATATGGGCGGACGGGGGCAACTTTCTTGGTTTGCAAGAAACTATGGCTGACCAGCGCCTCCTGCTGGGGGGAGGGGGGGCATTGCCATTCACAAACTTTCTAAATTGATTCCCCCCTCCCCCTTTCGCTCACACATACTTCTGAGAAGCACAATCCCAGTCTTATACTGCCCCTCTCATTAAGCACCTCCCAATCCCAACCATGCAAGAGGACATGCAACAGGAGAATGATGATGGCAAGCAGGGAACTGGGCCAGGTGCACAGGCCCACCCCCCAACAGAGCCCCGGGATGGGGCCGCTTCCCAGAAGGGCTGCAGCTGAAACAAACATGCAAGCATCTCTCCGGCTGCACCGCGAGCATGAGTTTCTCAGGAAAGCACTGAAAAGGAGCACATGGTAAGGGATCCTCGAGGTGTGACCTCTACCCATCCAGACAGCAGCAGGCGTCTTGGGGGCGGAGCTCACAGGGTTAACTGGCTGACCCATAACATACCATAGGACAGAGATGCCCACAGACAGACAGACACCCCAGAAAATTATGGCACAGATGAAAAAAAGAAGGTGCAAATGGCGCCCCCCAGGAACTGGCATAAGAAGCTGGCGAGTAGACAGCGTGGTTATCATGGCGAGCAGGGGCAGGACGCGCTGCCTCCATCACAGTGAGCCGGGCACAGGGCGCTACCCCAGGGCTCCCATCCTAATACAACCATAAAAGCAGGACACAGGCGCCCTCTGTCTGATGTGGAGGGAAGCAGCGCAGCATTGGCCCTACGCGGAGAAGCTGAGAAACCGCGACGGCGCACGTGGGAGGGTGCGGCGGCCGCGTCGCCGGGACCACGCCTCCTCTCCCCACCTGGAGGACTTACTCAGCCTGCCTCTGCCCTACACGGGGGGGCGGGGCTAGTCTTCTGCAGCTTTTGTGCCCCGAACGGTGCCCCTCCGCCGCATCTAGACGCAAAACGATAGAGTCAGCAGGTCAGCTGGGAGCCCCGGCCAAGGCCGGCAGGGGTATGGGTTGGCAGGGAGGCGGGGGAGGCGGGGAATGTCCTGGAATGGGACGGCCCTCAGTTGGTCCCAGCTATGCGACCCCAGCTGTTAACAATCATGGCGCTATAGCATGAGCGGATGGGTGGAGAACAGGGAGGGGATGAGCAGCATTATCTTGGGTGGAAGCATCTGGGAAAGAGGGAAAACCTACCCCCTTCCTCAGGGGAGCTCTTGGTTTCCATCCACGTGCAGCTCGATAAACAGAATCATTATCTGGCAGAAGCCGTGTTTAAGAATGCCGAGAGCATTACAGGAAACTGGTACAGGCTAAGAGTGAAGCACAGGAGACCACTTTCAGGGGGCCCATATTTCTGGGCACTCTGGGCCTCAGTGGGACCTTGTGATCAGAGCCTGGAGGAGGAAGCTACTCCTAAAAAGGGCAAAAAGGTCAGTGCAGCTTTCAGAGAGCCTGCAGACAGGGTCACACTGAAAACGAGGGAGAGAGCAGAGGCTGGGAGTATAGAGCCAACTCCCCGGACGGGGAATGAGCCAGATAAACCAGGTACAGAAAAAAAGAACAATCACACAGGAACCAACGTGTGTAAGATGGCACCGAGTCAGCAGCTTCCTGGCCATCTGTCTGAGTAGGGACTGGGCGCCACACTGGGGCCTCTTTGTTGCGGGTGACCTTTTCACGCCCAGGGCCCAGAGCAGCGCATACCTCCTCCAGCTCCTTCTGCGTCTGCTCCTCCATCCGCCGGATGTCCTCCATGGTGAGGTCCACCCAGCCGTCGATCCAGCAGAACAGCTGCCGGTGGAAGTTGGTGAAGATCCTCTTCTCTTGCTGCAGGGAGGAGGGATTCACACGTCAACCACAGGCCGCGCTGACCAGGCAGAGCGTAGCCGGCAAACTACCACAATCCGGCGTTCGTTTCTCTCTCCAAGGTGCAAACGAGTTTGAAGTCGGACAGAAATTTGTTGTCCGAGATTCCCGTGACGTCATTTCAACATGGCAGTTTACACTAGAGCTGGGCGGTATGACCAAAATTCTATATCACTGTATTTTTCAAAATGATGACTTTCATGGTATTCAGCGGTATTTTTTCCCATGCATCATATTTTCCACTTCAATTATTGCAGTAGATTAGGTAATTCCTAGCCATTCTACCGTCATGAGAATTATACCTTGTACAAATAATAATAATTTGCACACAAGTAATACAGGTTTGCATGGCCCCATAAAGTGATACAGTTCTCAAGCGGGTGGCACTAATGAAGAGAAGGAATCGCACTGCATGACAGTTGCAGTCAAAATATAGAACCTATTTATTGAACAAATTTTTCAAACTAAAATTTTCAAGCATCCAAAGAGGCATTTAGATTTAGTAAAATATCCAGAGGTGCTTGTCAAAAGTTGTATTGCACTGAACAAATCTTAGAAAAGTTAATAAATAGTAAATATTTTTGTAAACCAACTACACTGTTAATGTAAACAATACGGTGACAACTTTAGCTTTAAACCGAAATATCTCCAGAGAACAGACACGGCTCCTTTTTCAATGTTTATATTATTAAATGTATTACTAGTTATGAATGTAATCGCACGCTGTCTTATGTGAAGTAATAAATGTCTTTCCATGAGCTTTTGTGCTCAGATCACGACAATAATAGTGCGTTTGTGGAGGAAGCCATATTTGTTCCGAGTAGTGTAGCTTGAACAGGAAATGGTCGGTTGTGACGTCTCGCACCTCGGAATAAACGAACGCACTACAAGTCTAAGGGGGGAGCGGCAGCATCATGTGTGGGAGGAGGAGGGAGCGACACCCACACTGTGAATGAAGTTCTCCACCTTGCTCTGTAGGCCCCACCACTTGAACTTGACGGTCACCAGCTTGTAGGCACACATCCGCGGGCAGTCCGGGCTATTCATCAGCTCTTTCTGTTGGATGCACGCACGCACGCACGCACACACGCACGCACACAGATACACAAAGACATACAGATGCAAACAGGCATACACAGAGCCTGAACATCAGCATACTGCCTCACGAGTATACACCCCCCGATTGATTTAAAGAGAAAAAAAAACATGGCAGAGGAGAGAGGACACAGCCACCCATTTCCACTACAACCGTACCTTCCAACTAGGCCCCAGAGGCCCCCGGCCTGTCTTCACAGACTGAAACAAGGCAGGGTCCTCTTCTGGTTTGTAGTCCTGCAATCAGAGAGATGTGCATTTCTACTACATAATCCACAATGCAACACTTTGCTTCTCCCTGTTTTTCCCTACTGCTCCGGTTGGGAGGGGGGGGGGCATGCATCCACAGTAACTAAGCCTGAATCACTCAAATCCAGCACTAATCCCTTTGCACAGATGGCCAGTGAGATTAACAGAGTCCAGTAATTAATCCAATTGTGCAGTTAAAGGTCTACTATGAAAAATGTACCCTAGGGAACACATCACTCCTCAGCCAATGAGCTAACAGATCAGGGATCATTACACCCAGGTGCCCCAGCACTGGCACCGCACCTTACGCTTCTACCTGACGTGTGCCAGGCTGCAATGCTATCCGGAAGCAATCTGCCGCCACCAATCACAAAAGGGCTGGGTTAGAGCCCAAGACAGAGCTGGCGAATCACAGGCAAGGAGACTGACACTTTGCAGTTTGTGAGGAAAGGATTCACTATAACAAAACCCGACCTAAGAAGTCTCGACCCTCGATACACCACACGCTCCTGTTCAAAGGAGAAACTCCCTTCGGATATTGACCTGCCATATTTGATAGTTTTACAACAGGCCACTTAAAGAGCACAGGGCAAACTGCTGATGGCAGTAACAGTGTCAGACTCCAAACTGTCTCGTCATTGGCCCAGCGCTTTAATGATGTGTGACAAAGGGGGCGCCAAAGAGTCTGCTCACACTTGCTGACACTTGCTCCCTGTCTGCGATGTCAATGGGCACCACCTCCACCGTCTTCCATGTGACCGGGTCGAGGCCATGGACCTGTCATGTGGGGGAAAAAGGGGCGGCGGCCAGGGTCAGCAAGGGTGATAGGCAGGAGGCGAGACGCCGAGGGCTCCGGCGACCGGCGTCAGGAGGGCAACCAAAAACAAGCAGGACAGTCACTTACGTTTTCTAGGGTCCCCATGTCCGGTTTGTGCCACGTCTCGATCTTAATGAAGAAGTCATCCTTCATGTACTCATTCTAGAGAGAGCAGCAAAAACAATCAGCTACAAGGACAGGAAGCTCACCAGCTGACTCTCCGACTGAGAGCCATTCGGTTACCCAGGCGCTTTGCTGAGGGCTGTGTGTGCACAAGCAGCACAGGCTGCCCGCTGCTTTGGGCTCCACACGTCGTCCCAGACGCCTGTGCATCAGAGCGCTTTCCCAGCACACCCCGTTTGCACTGGCAGATTAAGCCAGGGCCCTTATTCTTAGCAAGCCCATGCAACAGCCCCCTTTTTCCAGGAACACGTAAAAATAAACAGGCAGAATGGCAAAAGGCTCAAGAGCTCACAACTTAAGCCCCAGCACTGATCCAATTAAACAATTAAGGCTTCGCAGAACAGTACAGGTATGGAATCTATCAAGCAAGGCTCAGCAGTGAAAAGTGTGACAGAGCTGCCACCTCCACTACTGGGTTTCTATTCCCACTAATCAGTCTGTAAACCGAGCCACTGAGAAACAGGAAGAGGAGCTAATTAATGTTCCACTGAGCAGTTAAGAGTAAGGAGGAAGTTAAGGCATTAATGCGCCATAAACTCACCGTTACAACTGCAGTCAATGAAGGATGAGCACCGGCGGGGGGGAAGGAGACAAGAGGAAAATAAAACTGATTCAGTACAGATATTAGCCACAAGGACATAACAGGCCACAGTCTTAACAGATTAACAGATTAACACAGTGTACACATGATGATAACGACCATTTCTGCAAGCATTTGTGTCCAAGCACAGGATAGGCGTGTGTGCCCAAGCACAGGATAGGCGTGTGTGTCCAAGCACAGGATAGGCGTGTGTGCACAAGCACAGGATTGGCGTGTGTGTCCAAGCACAGGATTGGCGTGTGTGTCCAAGCACAGGATTGGCGTGTGTGTCCAAGCACAGGATTGGCGTGTGTGCACAAGCACAGGATTGGCGTGTGTGCCCAAGCACAGGATTGGTGTAAAGTGCCAGGAAAGTGAAAGGGTGCAGCAGATACAAATTTATTCAGAAATCATATATTTTACCGGATAAGTAAATGCTTTCACATGGCTTCCCAAGTGCTATTTTGATGCTAAATAAAAATATTTTACATAGCATTTAAAAATAAAAATGAAATAAACAATTTGCATAAATATGTATAACCATTAATTGTGGCAAACTTTCTGATTAGCTTTTAAACTTTCTGATTTCTTAATTAGCTGAGTGGCCTATGGCAGCACAGAACTGTGGTTCACAAAAAAGACTAAATATTTCAAGAGCAGTATAAAATGTATATAGGTGAGGATGGAATGGGTGGAGCACAGGCACTGGCAGGCAGAGAGGGGGATCTGGGTGGGGCCAGGTGGAACTCACCGGTGCGGCAGTATGGGTAGGCATTCCAGGCCTTTTCGTGGAACACCAGTGCCCCCTCTGGCGCGATCATCTTCACAAACCCTGGAACTTTGCTGAGTTAGAGGAACAAGGTGGGACAGCGCTTCAAGGATCAGTCATCTCAGCGCATACACAAGATGGCATTTACTTAAAAGTTAGGCACGGGTCATATGACAAGACGGGCTGATCTTTCACGAGGATGGAGTTTGGAAGGCTTTAAAACGGTAAACAGCTGTGCGCGTACTCTAAATCACCTCAATATATCCTCCAGCACTTTGAAACATCAATAAAATTGCCTTCCAATTGGCCTCTGCACTCATCATATGATTTACTGATCACTGCCAGACCAACAGGTAGAAAGTGAGCACCAGCAACTGTCCAGCACATTAGCCAAGCTTCAGTGGCGTTTTCCAGGTATGTAACAGAATCTCACTTCCCAGAACTAGTGCATGCTGGGTATTAACATGAATCAGTATCTGCAAATTCTGTGATATTCAAAAAAAAGTGTTAGGCGCCCCAGCAAACCAAGCTGTCCCTACAGTAACACTGTGAGCCCAAAGCACGAAGCACAAACTTCCACTGACTGTCAGACTAGATGTCATGTGTAGGCGGCATTCTGGGCACCCGTCCTCACCTCTTTAGATGGTAGATCTTGTGTGTGTACTGGCCTTTCTCGCCCTCCTTCTCGTAAGGCTCATTCTTCAGGACTTCTATTCCCTCTCCACCTCCAGTCTCATTCTTGCTGGCCTCCGCTACAGAGTACAGCTGTCCCACTTGGTACTGTAAACGGAGGTCCAGTGACTCACAATCAGCCATCTACGTACCAGCATCACCTGTAGCAAAACAATGGCTTTGCCTACCGTTGCCCATGCCTGACTACTTTGTTGTGATGAAGTTGGCCTAAACAGATTAAGAACATATGGGTAAAACACTGCCTGTGAGGTCCAGGCTTGTCTGAGCCTGGCAAAGCCCAACAGCACGAGACTGTACCGCCTCAGACAGCTGGCACCCAGGAGCCTGCTGTCCCACACGGGACACCTCCTCAGACACACTGACAGCGATCACGAACCTGAAATGTCAAGGGCCCGCAGATTTGTGCACACTCCGCCTCTCACATGCACATCACGTAAAGTCTATGTATAAAGTCTTTATATGCGGGCGGCTTCCTCTGGGGCCAATAAGACTTCACCGGGTTTCGCCTTTTAAATGTTAAAAGCAGTACAGGAAGCAGAGGGTCTCCACATCCCACCTGGTCCCAGGTTCCATCTCCTAGGCGAACACTCGGTTTGAGTCCCAGCTCACCCCCCACCCCCCAGTGCCAAAATCAAATTTCTTCCCAGTTCCAGCAGATGTCACAATTCCACAAGTCAGGTTTTGGTGACATTCAACAAGAGTGTGTATTTGCTAAGTAAATGCAGGGTAGTAATGCAACAATCATACGGCAATTCAAATATAGATAAGAAGCTAAAGATACCAGAATATCAAAACTCAACACGTGTTTGCAGCCCAGGGTCAAGGATAATTCTAGGCCATTTTAATCATTCAGCTATTCTTTTTTACTGGGGAAGCTTGAAAAGATGAAGCCACATTTTAAAGCTTCAACTGACCTCCATAACAGATATCAGAACCTGGGAAGTCAACTTATGATCCCAGGAAATGCACCATTCAAGAAGAAAATGCCATTTTCATAAATGGTAGCACTTTCACACATGGGACCCCCCTGCAGAGTAGTCAGCCCCGGTGAGGCAGCCGGCTGAGCTCTCGTCACAGCACTCAAGCCTGACCTTTCCAAAAGTCCCATCAAGCGGCCCCCCACCCCCCTTCCCAGTCCTCAACCCATTATGAATGGGAGGTAATGAGTATGCAGAAGTCCTGGGGACCCAAAATAATACCCCAGCCCTCCAACACCACCAACTCTACAGCCCCACTGTCATGTATGATCAGCACCAAAATACACCACTGTTTCCATCCAAGCCGCTGAAGACCCCAAAACTATGCATACAAATAAGGGCAGCAGGAAATCTAGGAACGACGGAGCTTAGTAACAGAAACCAACAGTTTTCTCGGCTTTAGCCACAAGTGCTGCCCCAGTGCAGTGTCAAGGCAAACTGGGAGCAAATCCCAGAAACCAAGGGCATGGCACAACCAAGACAGTGTCCAGTGC
>JAODKN010000114.1:21948023-21961161 GCA_026774425.1 Petrocephalus zakoni
GTTAATATTTTTAATCAGATTAATCACGATGCTGGATTAATCCGCGTTAACGCGTCAATTTTGACAGCCCTAGTAATAAGTAATATTGTAATAATTTAAAAAACACAATTTTATCGTCAGCTTAGCGACTTTGTCTCTAGATCTAACAACTTATTCTTCAAAAAGAGCCTAGCGACAAATCTAGTGACATTTCTGACAAACCTTAGCTACTTTCTGAACAATGCTGTTGTCAATATGGAAGTGAGCTGAACTCCCTGCTACTACGCTCGGAGTCCTGCTACGCATTTTACGGTTTATATGGCGAATGCGTACTTGCATACCACCTGCTTGTCAACCCCTGTTTACAAGCCACTTTATGCTGAAGACGATCTCATCACATCAAAATAAATCATAAAATAAAAAAAACACTTTATTTGGCATTTTCACAAAGTAGAGTAATCAGCCCTCCAGGCACACAGGAATGCTTACCCTGCCTACCCAATCTTGCGCTCCATAGCTTGGGGGTCACAGCGCAGGGTCAGCAAATGTCTGAGCTACACACTGCAGTAACCAGCTAATGATTGCCAGCACTTTCTACCCTTTTTCAGTTGCAGAGGATAAGGGATTTCAAGTACAGTCAGGCTCTTAATCCAATGTACTGTATGTTATTCTAAGCAGGAAGCACTCTTAATCATCCCATGCCTAGCAGAGGCTTTTAGTGTTGTGACTGACTGGTGTATGTGCCAGTCTGAAATAAGTGATTTTAAGTAGGGATGCACGATATTTATTGGACAGATAAATTATCGGCCGATATGACATAAAATCTCATTTTTATTGCTCCAGTAAATAAATTAAATCCAATAAATAGATCCGATAAAGTAGGCTAATATAATTTGTGAAATTGCTTGCTGGCAGGTAGCGCCTTTTAAAACGGGCAGCAACTGGAGACGAGCGCCAGCACACCATCCACATGTCTTCGCCAGTCTGGATGTTTTTTTTGGTGGCAGCGGACTACAATGCCACTGCAAACCAATGGGAATGCAGAAATGCTCAGCTAAAGAGAGCTCCGCGGGACACCTTTTGTTTACAAAGGTAGACATGCATTTATATACCGCGTCAACTCGGTACAAATACACAAAGATGTTAAAAAGGGGCTTTCAGTACTACGATCTAGTATATTATTACTACAATATTTATGATGTGTTGCAGTTTGCATAAATAAAATTATTTTTAAATAAAATGAGGAAATCAGGAATAGACTAAGGTGTCTGAAATTATTGGTGTTCCAGATGAGTTGAACAGCACAATTTTGTGAAAAAGAAAATAAATCATAATTAATACTAATTTTGGCACCATAGCATGCAAAACAATGAGAATTGTCGGTAACTTTATCGTTACTTATTTATAATAGTAGTGTTTGTCTTAATTTCATGTGGTTTGACAAATGACATCCTACCGACAGTCGGCACAAAGATAAAAACTACACAGCTGGATGAGTCTTTCAAATCAAGGAATCTAGTCAAAGCACACGAAGAAGTGAGCTATTTAGCCAAGCATAGGAGCCTTTCGGGTTTAATGTAGTTTGTAAAACCTGAAGTAGCTCAAAATGTCTGGGGGATTATCTGGTCACCCTACGCATGGTAAAACTAAAACATGGAGCATCAATGTCCCCATTAAACAGGGATTTGAAAACAGTAAAAAGCTTTCCAGACAACGAAAAGGCTAAAGCCACAAACGACAATGGAATGGAACAGTCCTTGATGACCAGCCTTTTTCCGTGCTAAGGCATCTGGGTTTTCACAGGTTAATAGTACATTTGGAGCCACGTTACACCCCCCCAAGCCGTCGCTTGTACAATTTGGTCGCCATACACATTCATTATTTGATCGGCAAGAACGAACTAAACATTTTTTGTTGAGGATGCACTTTTCTTCTGAGGCTGACAAAGGTCAATGCATTTAAAAAACATTTAACTTAAAACGTCTGCATAAATACCTACCTCATCCTCATGCGCTCAAGGCTGAATAGATACATTTCTTTATTAAGCATAAAATACTTGTATAAGAATAGAAATAAGAACGTACCAGTTATCAGTATCGGTCATGATCAGGACTTAATTATCAGTATCGTTTGAATTTTTCATATCGCGTATCCCTAATTTTAAGTGGAGCATAGAAGAAAAACGGCAAATTAAATCGGAGTTCAGATTTTTTTTTTCCCAAAAGTTTTTATTGTTAATACTGGTTTGTTACCATTACAAATGTTTATGATAAATGGCACTGTAATTAAACTTCTCAAGTTACAGGAAGAACTTGACCATTTATTAAACATTTAATTTCAAGGTGAATATTGATCTCTTATAGGGTTTTAAGAGGACAACTATATTGAGCAGGTGTTCATTATTCCTACATACAATTACAAATAAATGTATGCATTCTAATTTTGATTGCTACCTAATCATGCTACCAATATACAGTCTTTCTAACCCAGACGGCAGGTCCTCCTGGCTGAGGTAGCCTGGCTGATGCTGATAATCAGATGCTACTCACCATGCTTCTGCTACATGCTACAGAGGGTGATTAGGGGCCAACGGGTGCAAAATATACATTCTAGATCGGTATCAAATCTGTTCATGCTGTAAGTGGTCTCTCTAGGCTGAGAACTGAAGGATGCACTTGAGAAATTTGTATGTGAGGAAGAAAAAAAAATCATCTCAATATAAACCTGTGCAATTACTTAATCCAAAATAAAAGAGGATGACTGTCCGTGACTTGAGGCCAATGAAAGCCAAACCCAACCCAGCCTGCCGATTCAACAGCCGTCACTTTGGTCATTATAGGAATTACCTCCTTACCCACATGTGACACACAGGTGAAGGAACAAGATCTAGACTTAAGGTTAAACTGTATATGCAAGGAACACAACTACAATCAAAAGACAGCACGTCCAGCCAGCCCCAGACCGAGGATAGTTCTAAGCTCATTCAGCTATTCAGACATACATTTACTAGAGACGATGCATTTTACATAGCAACATAACAAAAGTACAGGAATGAGAGCATGGAAAAGACTGCTAATTTAAGCTAAAGAAGGGACTTCATCCATACTGTGGTAGATGCTCATGACCTGTGAGGCTAACAAGAGCCAGACCAAAAACAGGCTGCCCATTCGGCATGGGGCTGCCATGTGGCTGGGCACTCCTCCTACAAACAGCACTCAGATTCAGGTACTGATGGGCCCGAGTCAGAGAGATAATGGAGCGATTTCAGGGTACAGGAGTTCTAAAAGCCTGGAGGCCTGACTGGAAGAAAAGTGTGCTCTGGCAGGCTGGTGCTACTCAAGCATCGCATGTTGGCAGCTCTCATTACACTTCAAACGAAGAGAGCCAAACACGGGGTGGGGGGGCGCCTCTGTGTGTCTGACTTAAGTCCTTTGGCCTGCTTCCTCTTCACAGTGCACAATACCAGCCAACAGGGAGCAGCAGCGAGCCCACAGCAGGTGGAGGGTGTTGCAGTCTGAGAAGTTTGCTCTACAGCAAAACGGCATCTGGCAGCGACCAAATCTGGGAACGCACACCCTACCTATCCTTACTCCGACCCTACTCTTCGGGGAAGGAGGCCCAACTGAACTCAACTGACAAACCTACTTCTTTCAATCTGCCAATGAGGAACAATTAGCCACTTAGATTATGCAAGCCAAAGAATAAACCAGGCAGGTTCCTGGAAATCCTGGCTGAGGGGTCATTGTTCTGTTCAGTGCAACCACAGGCCTTGGTCATCAAAGCACTTACAGTGGAGGAGTTTTGTAGCACAACAAAACAAAAGTTAATCATCGTTTTCATTCCCCGAAACATTAGTAAGTTACTCCAAAATGCTAACGAAGTGTAACACACTGCTCATGTAAAGAATGTTCAAGGCACACCCAAATTTACACTGCAGATTGTTAGGACCTCTCCCCTGCCAAGAAAAAAAAACACATTTAGCATCACAGAAATGGCAGGAGAAGTGCAGTTCTCTCACTGGACTTTTAAGATGCACTAGCCAAATAAAATGTAGAGATTAACGTCAGCTGACAGAGTTAGTTTGTGGATTGCCTGCTCAGCAGGACATGTGTCAGTTAAACTAGTGAGGATTTCACCTGAGCCCAAGGCACAAAGGCAAAAGCACACTGAGCTCCAAGCAGTTACCTCACATGCTCCAAATGTGAGACAAGGAGCAGGGAGAACCTCAGTAACTCCAGACCAAGTGTACTTTGCCACCAAATGCAAGCAAGGCATCTCAGAGTGCTAGATTATATGCAGTGATGTGAACCTCCACCAGTATACCCAAAACCCCATCAAGTGATAAAAGTTCAAGCACAGATGAACAAAAAACCTCAATTATAACCTGCAGACACACAAGACCAAACATACGGATGATATATGCACTCAGTAAACAGTGCGTGATATTTTTCTGCTACATTTACCTTTGGCATATAACACCACCTCACTCACTCAGTCTGAGTAAAAGCAAATCTATCAAAATAAGACAATGGAAGTTCTGGGCTGGCAATATTTTAAATGCTCGACCAATGAAATTGTTTTAGGAAAAAGTGGCCAACAGGTGCACCAGCAGCATGGTAACGTTTGAGACAAGGCCCTCACCAATCTTTAATAAAAAAAAAAAAAAAAATCACCACTGCAAACCACTTCCCTCCCATCGAAGTCATCCTGAACTCACACACGTTTCATTCTCGACTTGAGGTAACCAGAAGGGTAGGAGAAGGACCCACAGATAATGTCGGCCAACTACGGTTGCAGCATCACAAATGCAGAGCTGCAGGTCAGAGAGCTGGGAAGCTTCCGTTTGGTCAATGGTGTGAGCTCCCTTCCTGCTTAAAAGGAGGCCTGCACCCAAAACTATTACTTCACCTTTATTACATCCAGTTTGAAAGAACTGGCTAGGTAAACAAGCCAGAAGAACACACAAGTCAGGACAAGTGGGAGTGCAAGTACTATCATCGCGTGTGTATGATCAGTAAGCAGTGTCCATCGCCTGCAGCCAAGTTTTAAAATATGACATGGCAAAATATAAAATGGAAGCTCTACAGCCTCTCAGAAACAAAGAGTAACAACAAAACTGGTTTCTTTTAGCAGACACCCTCTCTCTCCACCTGCCAGCCTTTTTTCCCAGAAGTTGGTGGAAAATATAAAACTGGGTCACAAATAAATGCTTCCAGGGTATCAATGTATAAAGAACAATTATGGAAATAACTCATACTCTACTTCACAAACAACTGTTCTTTTAGCGATTTGAGAGAGAATTAAGCGGGAGCAATTTTTTTAACCAAGGAGAACCCTACATTCAGAAGACTTACTCTTGAAGAAAAAAATTCGCTGTGTCCAGTTTCATAGCAGTAAAACTGTGCTGCTGATAGTCGAATGAGCTCACAGCTGTAAACCTCTGCCTGCAATTAGTCTTATATATTCCACAAGAGGAGGTAGAACAAATTAAATACATGTGTGGAAACAAAAATGCAAAACAGTGAGATGATGTTATTCTCAGCCACCTCCTACCATAGCAACATGTCTACTTGACAAAGCACAGTGAAGAGGAGCCTTCAGTTAAAAGGCAGGGACACCAGCCGGACGCCCACATGCATTCCGCACCACGGACCCACACTCACAATAACCCCAAGCAGCGGTCAGCGCAGCACAATGCGGCCGCAGTGTTAGCCCCTGATCCGCAGCGCCTCGGTGCCTCCGAAGTGACGGGGAGACATGGACCTTCGGAGATGCATCAGTACAAAGTACGGCGGCGAAGGGAGAGGCGGGCGCCCACAGGGGCGGTGATTTAGCGGGTAACCCGGCCGGCCGGCAGCGCTCGCTGCCATTTTCAAGGAAAAAGAAACTACTGTTCTTCCGTCAAAGCCGCAGAGGCCGCCCGCCCCTTCCGAGCCCCGTGTAAGCAGGGCGGCTGGTTCCGCGCCTTACACCCGCTTCTGGCCCGCTTCTGCCCGCAGAGTAACGCGGACCCCCCGAAATACACGTTATTACAGAACATGCAGGAAGAGACTCGGACACGTTACCCGGCGGCCCGGTACGCCGTAGCGGCGCTCCTGCCGGCCCTCCGACACCGCCCGCCG
Source organism: Petrocephalus zakoni (assembly GCA_026774425.1). NCBI lineage: Eukaryota > Metazoa > Chordata > Actinopteri > Osteoglossiformes > Mormyridae > Petrocephalus > Petrocephalus zakoni. The sequence continues at coordinate 21,954,125 of JAODKN010000114.1, forward strand.
CGGCCGGGTCACACGGCCACTAGCTCCGGGGCCACGAAAGAAAAGTTTCCAGAAAGTCGGCGGGGCGGAAAGGGAGCGCGGCGCGGGGGCCGGCGCCGCCCGCGTATTCGGGGGAGCCCGGGCGCGCCTAACGCGGGTACGAGCCCAATAAACCCGCCTCCGGAGGACCCTAACCAGCTAACCAGCTAACCGCACCCCGGCCGGGCCGGAGCCGACACCAGCCGGCAGAATGCGGCCAGTCACATCCCGTCCGCCAACGGAAGCCGGCCTCGCGCGAAGGCGCGCCCCCGAGAACCGACGGCACGCGGCAGCGCCGAGACCAGCAGAGCGACGCGCCCGCGAAGTGCGCGCGTCGGCCGGGAAGGAAGGACAGACGTCAGGGTAAAACGCGCCGGGACTCACTATTCCTTGATGAGCACCATCTTTTCCACCGCGGCTGCGGATGCCTCCGCGCATGCGCGACGACGTACCCCTGGCCCGCCCACTCGCTGACGCTGATTGGTTGGGTCAGGGCGCGGCTGGCTGCCGCTGGGCCACTAGCAAGCCGACCGCGGAACTTTGCTGATTGGCGATCGACCGGGATCTCTGTCAATCAAGAGGGGGCGTTGCTAAAAAGTCTTAATATCTGAGATGTGACTGTATGCAATATGATTGGTTCAAAAACGCTTTTTATTAAATTACCCCGGCTTCTGAATCTCTTGATTACATTTGGGGTGTCCTATTTTTTGTAAAATAGGTAGACTTTAGTTAGCGTCTTTATAAATCAAGCGGCAATTTGTCAAGGGTCAATACACCACGTTTCCTTAATATCATCGTAGAACTGATCTTGCGGGGTAATTGATTTTTAAATACGGTGTAAGCAGGACATGGTAACGATGTAAATTTCCTTAGCGTCTGCATTAGATTTTAGCAGCTTGCCATGAAATCACTAACGGGGTCTTACGATGGCAAGCCGTTTTAGCTTATAGAGGATATCACATATTCAATTTTAACTAGTTACAATTTAATTTCTGGATATAATTGATATAATAACTAGATATAATTACATTTTAATCATAACTAGTTACAACTGAATTCCTGATATCAGAAACTGGATATTCAACTAGTTGAAATTTTATTCCTGATATCAACAATTGGCATTTCGAATAGTTCAAACTGAATTCCTGATATCAGAAACTGGAATTTTAACTAGTTACCCTTAACTTAAATTGTAACTAGTTAAAATTCCAACTCCCACTGAAATAAATGAGGAAATTGTTTCTCACTAACCAAAATAGAATTTCCGATATCAGGAAACTAGTTAAAATGGAATTTTTGATATCAAGAATTACCATTCTAACTAGTTGGAACTGAATTTGTGATATCAGAAATACACATTATAACTAGTAACAATTGAATTTATGATATCAAGAATCTCAATTCAAAGTAGTTTGAATTGAATTTGTGATATCCTCTTAAAACAAATTAAAGCTAAAACGGCCTGCCATGTGTTACTGGTACTAAAAACCAAGTAGACTTTTCATGTCCTTTTTTGACACCTTGTAACCTCTTCCTTCGAAACCTTACGCTACACAAATTGTACTTCAGTTTCCTCCTTTCCTGTCCGATACTGCATGCAATAACTCTGATAAGTACAATAAATACCCCAGGTTCCTCCTGATGTCCGAGAACAGACAGTTAGGCAAGAAGTAATGTCTCAAATCGCCCATCATGTGTAATTGTCTCCTGCAATAGATTGGCCCTATCTAGTTTGTCTTCTACCTTGTGCTTAAAAAAATGTTCCAGAAAATGGATTTTGATACAGGGCTTCTGAGCTACAGTAACAAGGTGTAACCTGTTTTTAATGTGTTATGGTGTTTACTTTAATATGAGGACCTCTTCATGACACCGCACATAAACACAAACCGCTGCAAGACAGCAAAACTTGATCTTTATTGAAACCGTTTTCCGATAAATGACTACGAGATGTCCATTTTTGTACCTTCTCAATTGATAAAACTGTCTTTCAAAAACCGTGTGCTAAAAAGACCTTGAAACAGAAGAGCAAGATAACCCATGCTTTAATGACACTGAATTCACAAAGATGCCAGGCCAAGTGCCTTATCCACGTTTCAAAAAAATATGAAATATTTTCACCGTTTCATTTTTTTACATGGTAGAGTTCTGTTTGATTTTTCAATAATATAAAAAGGTTTAATGCTGATTGTGAAACACTGGATTTAATTTACAAAACATAAGAACTATAATAACAATAATAACATTAACAATTATATTAAAATGAAATTAAAACAACAAAACAGTCCAGTTTTGGGAACACAACACATTTTTTCAGAGGAAATACCACTTGGTATTTTAAGTCTTTGTCTGACACCCACTAGGTCAGATTTAGCGTTCTTTACAGTGTAATTGGAGGCATACAAATCACATGCTCACGTCTGTCTGAATCAGTGGAACAACAAACTTTACTTATACAAACATGTTCTGAGGGCAGAACAAAAAAAAATGATTTGTTCAGAGAGAACCAATCAGATCTTGAGACAGGTGTCAGATCAACCAGTCAGATGTCTTGGTCCAGCCACCTCTGCTATCTGATTGGTTATCTCTCTAAACGAATCATTTTTCATTATGCCTTCAGAACATGTTTGTGCAAGTAAAACTCCCATGAGCCTTCTTTTAGTCTTTTTCAGCCTGCGTGATCTGACCTGCATTGTGTTTTTCAGCATTTCAAGAAGAGCGTCCAATTAGGGAGCTCAGTGTAGTGCAGGCTGCTAATCATCAACTGTGATGGGAGAAGCAGAGAATAGAACCAATCAGAAAGTAGGTCTTAAGTAGGTCTTAGCACTTGGATGAGGGGAAAAACCTCCCGGGAGAGAGAAATTTGTATCCATTCCCAGTGGGCAGTCTGATGGGGTATGTCCCAGGGCTGCTGCTGATGGAGGTGCTCGGGGAGGCGGGCGCGTTATTGGGGTCATGCTTACGATGCCCATTGGGTAGCTTCCCGCCGAGATGCACTTCCGAGTGCTGGAGCTGCAGGCTGTCGGCTGCCTTGTCTGGCTTCCCGTGGCGCGGGGAGAGGTTCAGCAGGCTGAGGACATCGCTTTCTGGCAGCGTCATGGTGCCGGGACCTCTGTGAAAGGCTCGCATGGGACCCGAGTTCTGCCCCTGGTGCTGGGCCCCCAAGGCCCAGAAGGTCTTAAGATTGTGGATTGCCTGGACCTTCTCATCTATTGCAGCTAGCTTGAGGCGGTCCAGGTCAGGGGCATCAGTTGGGCTGGATCGGGTGGAACCAGTGGAGGAGTAGGAAAGGGCCGGGGAAGGGGCACTGCCGGCAGGGGACTGGTGGCCCGAACTGGGCGAGACATTGCTGGGGGAGCAGGAGATGTGGCCGCTGTAGGGAGAGCTGGGGTACTTCAGCTTGAAGTGGGTGTGGCTATCTAGGGTGGGGGATGGGTGGCCTGCGTCCTTGAGCGAGATCTCAGAGGTGGCGGGGCTGCTGTAGCCAGAGCTCACCTTCTGCAGGGATGAGGTACGTGACGGGGGCCTGGGGCGGCTGCCGAGGGTGGGGGACTGGGCCTTGATGGCCGAGCCGCAGTGGAGCCGGCTAAATGCGCTGGTCTCCGAGGAGCGGAAAGCGCAGCTTCCCGTGGGGCTGGGGGCGTGTCCAGGCCTGAGGTTAACGCCCGTCCGCTGCAGGCTCTCCACCGCCCGCAGGTGGCTCTGCGTCTCTTCCAGAATCTTCTGTGCCAGCTCTTGGGGGTCCAGTTTGGCCTTGTCCTCCTGCGACTTGACCGTACTGTCGGTCTCGGTGCTCGACTGGTCTGACTCCGCTGTGTCCGAGTTGCTGACCTTGCCTGCTTTCTGGCATGGCGAGATGCGGGTGGGCGCCGGCATGGCCCTGACTGGAGAGGTGGGCGTGCTGACGCTGCCGCGAGAAGAGACAGAAACCACCTGGTGGCGCTGGAGGCCCCGGCAGCCCGCACGGCCACGTGGTCGCCGGTGGCCGGCAGGCAAGGGCAGCGTGTCACAGTGCCCGGCACCACCCAATGGCTCGCTGCTGATGATGGAGTAGCCCTCATACTCCTCGTCGGCCTCCCGGCTGTCGCCACCGTGCGGTGAGGAGCGGCTCCGGGGAAGGGGAGTGCGGTGGAGTGAGCCCAGGTAGCCCGCCCGGCCGCGGAAACGCTCCTGCTCCCCCAGCCGCATCCTCGGGCTCAGGAAGTCGCTGGCGCTCTCCGATTTGGACGCAAAGCTCATGGACGAGGTCACCGAGCTCAGGCTGTAGACAGAGATGGCATCAGAGGCGAGGCTGTCCAGGCAGGGTGGGGAGAAGGGCGGGTTCACGTAGCCCAGTGGCAGCGGGTTCGAGATGGACTGAGCCGAGGCCAGAGACTCCAACGAGGAGGAACTGTCCAGGCTGAGGCGTTTGGGGACCTCGGTGGAGTCTGAGAAAAACGGAATTAGCAAAGAGCAAATCAGACCTATTAATGTAAGACAATAGTCCATCTATTCAGCCATCCACACTTTGCAGCACAGGGTCATGTCACCCTCTCTGGATGGATGGCTCCATGCCTTGCTGCTTTCTGCCGCGTCACCTGACACCCCTGTCACCTTGGATTAAGTAGCCTTGCCCAGCAGTTTAGATGCAGACACTCGACAGGCTGCTGTGGGAAGAAGCGAGTAGGAGGTGGGGGGGGGGGCCTTACCAAACAGAGCCAGCAAGGACTGCAGGGCGAAGTGCATGGTCCTCCGGTTAGCCTGCTTGCCCGTCTTCAGGATCACCTCCTCCTGGCCCACCTCACACAAGTCAAACCCTGGTGTGTCAGAGGCGGCTAGTTCAGTGCAATGTGCAATGATAAAAATCACAGCATGCAGGGTACTCAGGAGGCCAGGAACACGGTCAGAGGGTGCGATCGGCTGATGGTTAAGTACCCATATCAAATAAAATGAGTGCAGCTATTGTACCTTTGAGGTCCTGTGTAGCTTTATCTAAATACATATGCAATGTCACAGTTATAACTACAGTGCCACATATGATCTCATTCTATAATACCAACAATAATTAAATGTCCCTCAAACACAACACGATTGGAAGATGGGAAAGCACAATGCCAACTGGATGCCTGGACGTTTCACCCACCCACTGCAGCCAGGAACTCGTGGCAGCCAGGCAACCTCCAGAGCTGGACGCTGATGGACACCTGGATGGGTGTTGAGCAGAAGTCCTGCTCCTTCTCCCCAGCGTGCATCTGAACCAGGACCTGGTGGAGCTGTGCAGATGGAGGGTACACAGTGGTCAAGGGTCACAGTGTTTATAATCTCCTAATTCAGTGTTTCCCAATCCAGTCCTCAGGGACCCACAGCCAGGCCATGTTTTTGTTTCCTCCCAAACTGTCCACATACAATAGGGAACTGGGAAGGAGCAAAAACATGGTCCGGAATAGGAAACACTGTCCTAAGTCATAGCAAGTGAAACATCCCATCTAGGGTCTACTCCCACCCTTAGAGACAGCCAGATTTGTTTGAAGATTTCAGTCTGTCAATATTTATCCATGTGTCAGCCAGTAGAATAACTCTGAACCACAGAAGGCTGTGGCACGTGATGAGGCTGAGCCTGAGGTTATGGTGTGGTGAAATGGAGCCGGGAGTGGTGGCTGGGTTCGAATACAGCGGGAGACGGGACTCAAGCTACAGCTGACAACACTTACCATGCCCACCACATTTTTAACAGCCTTCATGGGGTGGGGTTAAGCAGGGGAAGGAAAGAGAAAGAAGTTTTAGCGCCAAACACAGCAAGCATTTACAAAAGAGCCAATGCGAGGCAGCCGGGGCACATCACGTGGAGAACACGCAGCTACACGCAAGCAGGATACACACCAAAGCCGTGCAACGGCAAGACACAACAGCCACATCCTCACACACAGCGCTGCCCATCAAAGACCATCCACTGCTCATTCCCCTCTTTCTTCCTGTCTTCTGATATCCATCAGAACAGCAATCTAACAGTAGCCTATCAGCAGAGCATGGCTTTGTAATCATGGCGACACGATGAGCTATTAATGAATTACTGGGATTATCTGAGCACTTCAGAGCAAGCAGCCAGGCTCTTATTCCCGAGGTCAGAATGACTAAGGCTTTGACCACTTGTGAATCTCTCCTTGCCAACGCTGTGACCAAGAGGCTGCACTGGGTGGCTGCAGCATGGAGATTCCGGTGCCTACCCTGCTGATGAGCTGTTCCCCAGTCTCAGAGGCAGTAATCAGCTTGCATAGGGCCTGTAGGGCAGGGGGGGGCAGACCTGGGGAAGGGCAGGAGTGTAGGCGTGAGATATTCATATTTTGCACTATGCATCGAGTCCTTGTTTTAAGCCCCACCCTAGCTCCACCCATCTCCGGCAAGCCCCGCCCCTTGCATACCCAATAGCGATTGCAGGGTGGTGCTGCACTGGTGCAGCCGATCCCCGGGATCGGAGGTGGGGAAGAAGACGGCAGCAGGGAGCCCGGTGCCGGCCGATTCCAGCCGGAAGCCGACAGCCGTCAGTAGGGCCTGCCATCCGGGGATCCCGCCCACTTTGTTCTCTACGCTCTGCTGGGATGTGTACATGGAGTTACGCTGGCCACTCTGGATCCGCTGCAGCGACTTCTCCACCTGGGTGGGGTCGATGGAAGCGGGTGGCAAGGGGAGGTGAGGGGAGGTAGAGAATGGGCAGGGTGGCAAAGGAGAGAAAGAAATATGGTGAGGGATGGAGAAGAGGAGCTTAGGGCTTAGAGCTTAGCTGGAGACTGGAAGTGGATCTCACCAGGTGCAGTAAGACCCTCAAAGCGTCCCGAGCCCTGTCGGGATACTGCAGGATCTCTGCCAGAGCCTGGCCAATCAGAGATGAGGGGCTGTTCAGCTTCACGTCACTGCCAATCAGCATGAAGCCTGTAGAGACACATCCCCAGAGAGAGAGAGGGAGACAATGGGTTACAGTGTGTACTAACTGGCCCAGCTGTAGGGATAAGGGTTACAGTGAGTACTAACTGGCCCAGCTGTAGGGA
>JAODKN010000114.1:21968365-21978495 GCA_026774425.1 Petrocephalus zakoni
ATACAGCAAGCCACACCTCCTATACAGTGAAACCACACCCAATACAGCAAGCCACACCTCCTATACAGTGAAACCACACCCAATACAGCAAGCCACACCACCTACACAGTGAAACCAAGCCCAATACAGCAAGCCACACCTCCTATAAAGTGAAACCACGCCCAATACAGCAAACCACACCTCCTATACAGTGAAACCACACCCAATATAGCAAGTCACACCTCCTATACAGTGGAACCACACCCAATACAGCAAGCCACACCTCCTATACAGTGGAACCACACCCAATACAGCAAACCACACCACCTACACAGTGAAACCACACCCAATACAGCAAGTCACACCACCTACACAGTGAAACCACACCCAATACAGCAAGCCACACCTCCTATACAGTGGAACCACACCCAATACAGCAAGCCACACCACCTACACAGTGAAACCACACCCAATACAGCAAGCCACACCTCCTATACAGTGAAACCACGCCCAATACAGCAAGCCACACCATTATACCAAATGTGCCAAGCCACACCCCCACACTATTAAAAATGTTGAAGTCACATACTAAGTCATAGTATGAAATAGCTCTTGATACATCGATCTAACTAGGTAGCAGTCTTCATCTCTGGTGGGGGGAGTAGGAAGGGGGTTTGAAGGACACAATAATAAAAAAGGTCACAGCGAACAATTTGTGTGTATGAGTTCCTGCTGTGCCAGGAGTGATTTTTTCATTACATCCGGAAAGGTCGGAGAAAGAGGGTTTAAGAAAAGAGCAACGCGGCGACAGTATGGGTAGGACAGCGATACGCAGGATAACGAGCAAACATGGGCAGGCAAATGCCGCTGCGGAGCTTCCCGTGGCTGGAATACTAACGAGCTCCACTCTGGTTTTCGGCTGGACCCTGGGGCGTAGGACAGGGGCCAAGGACAGGGATGGCGACGGCAGCAGGGGCTGTCCGTCAAGAACCGGCACACCGAGCCACCCCCCGGCTGGGGCACAGGGTGTCGCAAGATTGCGTGAAGACAACGCCAAACTTGGGGTAGGGGGCACTTCAAGAGGAGAGTATATGGGGGGAGGGGGTTCACTGTTCTTTTTTACCAGGCACCGAGGATGGCGCCGGGGTGGTCTGACGTCATGGCGGTGGTGTGAGGACTTTGGGTGTGTGTGTGACTGTCAGCCTGTGCCCTTCAGTATGGTGGCGGTCTCCTCCCCGTAGCTGCAGATCTGCCTCTGTGGTGAGTCTGACTGGTATTGTTACACTAGACCACGATAGAGCGTCTCTACACGTAATGCCGTAATAATGAGTGAAGCTCTGCAGGGGGTGCTGATTGTAAGCCTGGAGTGATTTTACTTGTAGTTACTTTGACAGGCAGAGTGAGACTCACAGCCAGCTGTTTATTAAAACAAAGACTCAAGACACTGAAGACTGTACAGTACGGCATAGACCAAATGAAACTTCTGAGCAGAGCCCCACACTGTCCAAACCACACTAGTGACAGATCTCCATTCAGAATGAACTACCCTAATGACCACAGCTAAAAACCAACCAAAACCCATTAATCTTTTAGCGCTTAACAAATGCCACTAAAGGTTTAATATGACCCTAAACACATACTGCATGATGCTCAGATAAAGGCCCAGAACACACAGCTGCCTTATAAACCTCAACGAGCAAGAATGGCCAGTGCTGTACCTCCTGGACTCCTGGCTCCATCATGGCCCTCACCTGCTCCGGGTGCCAGCAACCAGCTGTACAGGGACCCAGCGGCCAGTGAGAAGTAAAGCACAAGGGATCTCTGGCCGTTCACCGTGTCCAGGATGTGCTCTACCGTCACTGGGCAGTAGGGATCAGAGTCCTGCTGGCCTGTCTGCCGCTCCACCAGCAGATCGGCGAAAGCCCGGGTTCGACCTCGCTCTGCCACAGCGAGAGCCTCATCGTGGTGCCCTGGGGGTGAGAAATGGGCTTAAAATATTTCTCATCCGGGGCAAAGGGAAGCATGCAAATTAATTTAAAAATAATATCAAATGACTATTCAGATAATAACAATTCCCATAATGCATCATGCCTTAGCACTAACTGAAGGATCTCTCTACAAACTGACAACCTTGTGGCTGTTGTACTAACTGCTTCCTTGCAGGTGTGATTTCAGGTGAAAGCTGGCAATAGCTATCCAGAGAAAGACTGAGCTATAAGGATATTGCCAAGACAGTTATACCTACCAACAGAAAGAGGACAGCAAACCGTCATGGGAAGGTAAACAAGAGTTAGGATAAATAAAGGATAGAAAAGACACAGTGTCAGGGTTGAAGGCTGACCAATAGGGAGCGGGAGGGACTGATGCAAGTGCGAAGGAGGCTGTACCAAGGCTAACGAGGACCCTCTGGAGAGCCTGGTACGATGAGGTCTGCAGGTCGAACAAGGAGAGCTTGTAGTCCGTGCTGTGCTGAGCTTCGTGGCGAATGGTCTCAAAGAGGGCCGATGCCCGGTATAGCTGAGAGACAAAGGAAGCAGACAAGGCCTCTCAAAAGTCACTAAAATAACCAACACCAGCAACCTCAGAAAACAATGACAACTGCAGCACATGGTTTAGCCACCAGGGGGCAGCCATTCTCTTCACAAGTTGCAAGCAGCTGGTTTGCAATTAACCTTCCAAAAGACTTCAGCAGTAGTTTTCTTTAGGTTTACAAATAAATGTTGATGTACCTAAACACATTCAATACTAATAAATAAAACAGGTGATACAAACTGAGATCAAAAACTAAGTGAATTTAATATTTTGGTTATTGTGTCTTATTTTATACATAGTTCTCATGTTTCATCTCAGGGACTTACGCAGCTACCCAGGAGCACGCAATTGGCCAGTAAAATAGCAGCTGATGTCACCTGGGGAATCGGTGCATTTCGGGAAGAGGAAATCACCTAATTATGAATGGCTGAAATAATGGTGAATTTGTACCGTGTCTTCAGCAGGAGTTGGAAATCTGAGCATAGCCAATCGAAGCAGCCTATTTTCTCCCACCCATCTTATTTAAGCCAATCAGAGAGCTACGTCCCTTGCCTACTTCACAGAGGAAGCCAGCCTCCATCTGACCTATTTCCTACTAACTGCAAATCACTAGAGGAGAATGGGGCTGGGGGGGGGGCATGTCACACATCAGCCCCTTCTCTGTGAGGCAGGGTGGGGCCTGAAACATGTTCCTTTAAAAAACACACACACACACACGCGTGCGCACGCAGTCCCCTCCCACCCTGCAGTATGGTCTCAGCTGGCTGGACTGGGTCGGTACCTGGTGCTGGGCCTCCTCAAGGTTGCCGCTGGCCCAAAGCGAGAGTCCCAGCCTGTGCCGGACCTTTGCTTCATCCTCTCGCCGGCCAAGCTGCTCAGCCAGGCGCAGACCTGCATGTGGGGGGGCATTAGTTTGGTTCACCTCCTCAGCGTGGTGACAGTAAAGGAAAAGCCTACACAAATGTACACAGCAAACACACACACACAGCAGACACACACACACACACACATACACACACAACAGACACACCACGTGCTGCGAGCTCAGGAGCCCAGTGCAACTAAGCGATCGATATTAAGGATCAAGACTACGCCAGTGGAGAAACGAAAATATAAACTACCCTGAAAGCTGAAAACAACCAGGGGACTGGCATTTGGACACACAGTATTACACAGGCGTGTACACACACACACACACACACTTCCCTATCCAAATGGGGACCTTCCATTCATTTCTATGGGAAAAACCCTATTCCCAATCACGAGACCCTTAACCCCTACCCAGCCCTAACCATAACCATAAGTAACCAAATAAAATACAATACTATGGGCTATTTTAATTTTTTGATTGCATTCATTGATTCTGTGAGATTTTTACGAACAAAACAACAGTTTTTTATAATATTAATAATAATAAAAAAAAAATTATGACATAATTTTTTCGAAATTTGCTATATTTGTGAGGTCTTTTGGTCCTCACAAGTATAGTAAAACCTGTACACATACACACACAGCTACCCCTCGCCCTCTCCCTCACTCGGTTTGCTATCCTGCAATTGCTGTCAGAACATGATGCGACTTGGATTTCATTAGACACTGACCCAGAAAAAAGAAAAAAACATAAAAAATTAAAAGCCTCCTGTGAAACGGCAAGTCTCCTTCCCCGCGTCTCCTGCTGCTTTAACACGTGGGGGTCACAGGCACCGGCTTCCGCTTTTATATGCGGGTCACAGACACCGGCTTCCGCTTTAATACGCGGGGGTCACAGACACCGGCTTCCGCTTTAATACGTGGGGGTCACAGACACCGGCTTCCGCTTTTATACACGGGGGTCACAGACACCGGCTTCCGCTTTTATACACGGGGGTCACAGACACCGGCTTCCGCTTTTATACGCGGGGGTCACAGACACCGGCTTCCGCTTTTATATGCGGGTCACAGACACCGGCTGCCACTTCGCCCCACACTTTCTGAGGTCCTATGACAGCAGCACTCGACAGGAAAGGAACTTTAAGATCACACAAGATCCCCTCTGGCTCCCGGTGGCAGTAGGGCACGGCGCAGTTTCTCCGAGTCCCTCTGGACCTAGGTCGGGACAGCTCAACGGCCTCCCAGGGCCCCAGCCTGCTGGGAATGTGGGCCGCTTCCGTGCCAATGTTTACGCACAAACGAGGACTGTGTAGGGATATGCACATGGTGCAACGCACTAGGGACATGCACGCACACAAGCAGACCTGCAATTTCTTTTGACACACGTGCCTTGCACCCGTATTTGAGAGGCGTCAGTGTGAATGTCAAATGATATCTTTTTCTGGCAATTCCTCTGCACTGGCACCTGGGTCACTCCTGAAAAAGGCGCCTTCCAATTAGCCATCCCGAGATGTCCTTTATACCTCGAGCAGCACTGGTGACATAGCAGCAGGGGGGGAGAGGAGGGAGACGCCTCACTGATGGAGACACACCACATGTGCTGCTGTACATTCAGCTAATTGGCTGTCAAGACAAGGCAGAGGGCTTCATAAAGGAAGTTCAGACAGGGCGGCGTCAGTCGGCGTGCCCGGCCTTTATAAGGGAGAGTTTGGGGGGTTGGGGGTGACTGTCAGTCAGCGCGACCGGCCTTTTTTAAGGGGGTTTATATGGGGTGGGGGGATCAGACGATATGGCCAGCGTTTATAAGGGGACTTCTTGTGGGGGGGGGGAGGTGATGTCAGTTGTAATGGCAGGCCTTTATAGGCAGCACATTCACTTTATACAGGCAGCACATTCTTCAGAATGGAGCTTTTTGGCTTAATTCAGCTGGCCTTTATTTTGTTAAGACTCCCTTGGTTAGGGGGAGGGGAGGGGCTGGTCATGCAGGAGATGTGGACAGCCTCCCCGCTTTGTCCCTGAGGATGGCAGCCTCCGCTGAGAGTGACAGCGCGTGTACAGGAAATACATCTGTCACTGGCCAATCAGCTCGCAAACACAGCTGTCACTGGCCAATCAGCTTGCAACAATGAAGAATGTCATCATCCCCCTATGTTTTCTATAATATAACAGTGTAATTCATCTATAGGTTGCTCTAATAAGCTTGTACTTAAATTGGGGGGGGGGTGCACAGGAGCATGCATGTACACACAGATACCTGTATATACACACACACTACTACCCAAAGACTCCGAGCTTGCCTACCTTCCTGCAGGTACATGACAGCCTGTGAGTAGTTCTGCAAAGCATGATGGGTACGGCCCAGACTGCTGTAAGCCAGTGTTTTTGCTGCCAGGTCGTTCGTCTCCGCGGCGATACTCAGGTGCTGCTCTTGGTAAGCCACGGCCTGCTCGTAGTCGCCCAGCGACTCGTAGGTGAGGCCCAGGTTTCCGTAGGCGCGACCCTGGCTAGCTGCGTTGCCCGTCTCCTCTGCGATCTCCAGGTCACAGCGGTGGTGCCTCAGCGCGGCCTCGTACTCGCCCGTCAGCTGGTACGCGGCGCCCAGGGCGCTGCTGGCCTCGCCCTCCAGCACACGGTCCCCCGTGTCGCACGCTACGCCGAGCTGCCGCTCCAGGCAGGACAGCGCCTGCTCGTAGTTGCCCAGCTGGCTGTGCAGGCCCCCCAGCTCCCCGTAGGCCTGAGCCTTGCCCCCGCACTCGCCCAGCTCGTGGGCCACCACCAGCCACTTCTCGGAGCACACCAGCGCCTGCTGCAGGTTGCCCATGGCTCTGCAGGGAAAGAGAGAGGTGGATCCTCACAGTAAGACAACAGTCTCCTGTTATGTCGTACTCTTAAATTTTCATATTATACTTTTGTTTGGATTTAATTTAACGTCACCTCCCCGTTTCTTAGAATAATATTGAAACAACGCTGCTCTTTTCTCAGATAATGACACCAAAGCTGTATTTTTGCCTGTGTTCCTAAACGGCAAAGCTCAGTGCCTACGGACGATTGTGACCTCCTTAGCTGCTCAACAAGGCAAATCACGCTGCTCTTTTTGTCTGCCGGGTCGGATGCCTTCAAATGCCTGGGAGCCCGGTTGATGCAGGTCACGTGACACCCGTCTGGCTCGCTCCCGTGCCACAGTCGTCACCCCACGACGGGAACTCTGCTGGTGCGGTGCCGGCCGGCGTGGCTGGTTACTGGCGGTTAGCATGCGCGCGTCGCCACGGCGCCCACCGATCCGGCGGCAGAATCCCACTGACAGCCCTCTGCCTGACAGGGCCTGCCTCATTTCAATATAAATGAAGCTAACGGCTTTTAATCCCTTCCCTTAATTAGCTGGTGTTTATTTTCTTCTCCGTCTCCGTGCATCCGGCTTGTACTGCTACTTGGGGGGAGTCGGGGCCGTATCTTACGTTTGACAACATAATTTGCCGTCCCGTTGCTCCGCAGCGGGTAGCGGGCGCGGGGGTGGGGGGCTTTGGTGACATAAGGCCTCCCGCTACAGTCTGCCGGTCTTCGGCCCTGATGCCCTTGTCGTCTTTTTCTCTGAGGCTTTTTTCATGTGCTTAAGGCAGGACTGGCAGGCGGAGAGCTAACAACACAGCGGGGGAGGTAATTGACGGAGAAGGGACGGCACGGGGGGGGAGGGTGGTGGTCAGCTGACAGCGAGGAAGCGCGAGGGTATACTTTGGGCAGCCTGGCGGGGAGAGTGCTGGGGAACTCGGAGTGCAGGCACTGGCCTGCCTTGAAATGAGCTCTCAGATGAGGCTGAGCTCACTACTTTACCATCAATACAATATTCCTTCTATTACCCACTCTTCAACTAAACCTACACAAAGAGACCAGGCCACAGTGCTGAGATGTCGCTGGTCAGGAAAGGGTAAATTCCAATATAAAGGCAAATCTAAGCATTGTTGTGAACACTTAGCCTTGCCTCGTCTCCCTTAACAGCTCAATGGCTTTCAAAAGCCCCAATTCATCAGTAGTGAGTTAATATCCCTCCTTTAATTTAAAGCTGCTTGACTCAAGCCCAGAGGACACTCGTTAAGTCTGTTTCAGACTGTGAACACAGAGACGGCATGCCTGCAGCCCCCTGTGACGGGATCTCATAATCGCCACATACATGCCAAAAAGCGAGCCCACGCTAGGCCAGTGCAGCCGCTGCCACAGCCTCTCCACCCTTCCAACCATTGACAGAAGTCAAATTGTGCTAACGTCACGCTAGCTACATGTTGGCGCTATCAACAGACTCAGAGCTGAAAGGCTGAAAGTCCATAGATTCTGGTCCTCGTGATGAGAGACCAGCCATCACTCACCTGTGTCCATTCCCTAGGCCCCTGTAGGCCTTCTCCTGATCCTGCAAGCGATTCAGGCTCTGAGCTACGGACAGGTACTGGTCGTAGTACTTGATGGCCTCCTCATAGTCGCCCAGTGCCTCGTAGCAGTCCCCCAGGTTGCTGTAGCCGCGGCCGCGGTCCAGTAGGGCCTCATTGCCGCTCAGCTGCTGCAGCAGGGCCAGCTGCTGCTCGAAGTAGCCGATAGCGTCCTCCACAGCACTCATGTTCATCTTGGTGATGCCCATATTGCCGTAGACCCGCGCCTCTACACTGGGATCCCTCAGCTTCTGGGCCAGCTCCAACTGCTCCTCATAGCACTTGAAGGCCATGGTGTACTTTCCCAGGGACATGTAGACAGCTGCGAGGTGCCCGTGAGCCTGGCACTCACCCTGGATGTCCCCAAGCTCCTGATAGACCTCCAGTTCCTGAGTGTGGTATCCCAGAGCCTTGTCGTGCTTGGGCAGCAGCCGATGGCTGGCACCCAAGGCCCCGTAGGCACTGGCCTCCATCTTTCGCTCTCCGACTTGGTGAGCCAGAGCCAGCTGCTGCTCGTAGAAGCGAATGGCGCCGGGCACGTCTTTCTTGCATACAAAGATGTCACCCAAATTGCCGAGGGCCCGGAAGCGTGCCTGGGAGTTGTCTAATGACTGTGCCAGGGACAGCAGGTACTTCTGGCACTCCTCGGCCTTTCCAAAGTCGCCCAGCGCCTTGCAGGCCAGCCCCAGGTTGCAGTAGGCCTTGGCCTGGCTCAGCTTGTCATGCAGGTCCTTAGCCAGAGCCAGGTCTTGCTCATAGTACTTCACCGCCTCCTGGAAGTTGCCCAGGCAGTAGTGGGCATAGCCCAGGTTGTGGCAGACCTTGCCCTCGTTCTCCATGTCCTGGAGGTCCGGGGAGAGGCGAAGGTACTGCTCGTAGTAGGGTATGGCCTGGGGGAACTCGCCGCGGGAGCAGTGGAAGTTCCCCAGGTTTCCCAGGGCACGGGCCTCGCTCTGAACGTCCCGCAGCTCGCGGGCGATGTTCAGGTGGTTCTGGTAGTGCTGCAGGGCACGGTCGTGCGCGCCCAGGGCCTGGTAGGCAACGGCCAGGTTCCCGTGGGTGGAGGCCTGCGAGGCGCGGTCGTTGACCTCCATGGAGATCTGCAGCTCCTGCCTGTTGTAGCGCACGGCCTGGTCGAAGGCGCCAAGCGCGTTATAAGCATTGCCCATATTGCCGTAAGCTCGGCCCTGCGCCGCGTAGTCGTTCAGCTCCTGAGCAATGGCCAGATGGGCTTTGTGGAGTTTCAGTGCAGTCTCATAGTCTCCCTTCATCTGGTAGATAATTCCTGCAAGGATAGAGGAGCAGTCAGCACACCCTATCCTGGTATCCATTCACATGGGTGAGCAGCCTGTTATACATTCCTACACTTACGATGTTTCTCTAGCTGGCATTAAAAAACCTGACAGAACCATTTACTCTGACCATCTGCTGACCATTAGCAAAACCATAGAGCATCACCAGGAACAGCATTTTAGGATGGTTCATATCCCTTCCAATGGTTATTGCTGCACCCAAAAACGCTCGGAAACACTCAAAAAACACGCGAAAGTGGAAGGAGCCAGCAAGGGCCTTGGAGGACAGCCTCGGAGTCTGCTGAGCAATCGGGAAGCTCTCCACAGCAACACAGTAAGGACGGTGGAAGAATGACTGAAGAAGAGAAGGAATATTTTATACCTGAAGTGCACGAATGAGAGCAGCATGGTGTATTCCTAATTCCTGCCTTTACGCAACATGAAGGCCTTTCCGGAGCAGGCCGGTACCTCGCCGAGGAGAACGAGAAAGCGCGTCTCCCTCCGAGCTCCGCTGGGATCACTCGCATCTCCCTCCGAGCTCCGCTGGGATCACTCGCGACCTCCTCTCGACTGTCACTTGGCTATTCATAAAGAAATAATTGTGCTCTCATAACTCCAACCCACCCCATTTCCTTTGTGGGCGGGGGGGGGAGGATGTGGGACACGCCAAAGAGGGGAGGGCATGGGCTAATGAACACTTACAATGGAAAGTGGTTTGGAAGGGAGGGCATTGAGACTGGGAACTCCCATTGCCTCCGCCGGCCTTGTTTGCTTTTAGCCTAGGCTAATCGGGCCCCTTTTCTCCCAAACTTCCCGAGTGGCGTGCCGGGGATCAGGAAAGCGCTAGGCTGAGCGGAAAATGAGACATGAGGGTTGGCTTTGGAGTGTATGTGTGTGTGGGGGGGGGTTTGCTGGTAAATGGTGGCGTATGTTTATTACAGGGTCTCTGAGACCAAAATGTGCTCCACTACTCAGAATCCGCGGGGCAACAAAATAGCGGCTGGCTGATTTCAGGGGTTATTCAGTGTTTTGAGAAAACACG
>JAODKN010000114.1:21990096-22002596 GCA_026774425.1 Petrocephalus zakoni
AGGCCGAGGACCGGCTGCGATGGCTGCCCATGCCGCACGACTCCCCTAGCACTGGCAGCGGCCTCAGGCCGAGGACCGGCTGCGATGGCTGCCCATGCCGCACGACTCCCCTAGCACTGGCAGCGGCCTCAGGCCGAGGACCAGCTGCGATGGCTGCCCATACCGCACGACTCCCCTAGTACTGGCAGCAGCCTCAGGCCGAGGACCAGCTGGAGTCAGCCGAGAATCGGGTTCTTCACACTGAAGGCACATCGATAGCGAATCCTGGGCACCTAATACCCCATGTGGGGGGAGCCCCTATCGATGATCCCTACCCCGGTCCCCTCTCACCAAAAAAAGCCTGATACACATTGACAATGGCTGGCTGTATCTGAAATAGGTCTTCCTAAGAGAGAGAGAGCGATCAGGTCGGTTGTGCCAGGCTCAGATTAGCACCGGGCCGCACGCAGGGGGGCGCTGCATAGCCAAGGATTTAAACATGCACACGAGGAAGAAAAAAAAGGGGTTTGTTCCGGAAGCACATCTGCTGCCATGTTCCCACGTCTGATCCACAGCAGCGATCCGGAGCCACGTTCCACAAAATTACAGGCCTCTAATATAGTTTGCTATGGTATAAAGGGGATTTGGGGCGTGTATGAGGCTAGACAGAGGGTGGGCACTGACGAATTATGGGAAGTCTCCCGATGGGATTAATCCACAAAGTAGGCATATCAAGGATATCATTTTTGATAGGGATCAATGTGGTATTTTAAGGCTTAGACCTCCTCTTAGAGAGTGAGGGGCATTTCAAGGACAACATCGGTGCAGTGGGGATCCATGACCAGCCATCATACCTGAAAGTCATCGTCTACCACAGCACCCACACCAGGGGGCGCTCTCATCCTGCCAGCCCACCAGGACTCCTGGACTTAGAAGGACTTGGCACCCCTTCCCAGTACAAGTAGGGCAAATCAGCTCCTGAAGCATGATCACATTACAGGCGGTGGGGAGGGGTTCAGTGTGGGGCTGTATCACCCTATCGCAAACCCTGTTCCTGTTCCACACAATGGCTTTACAGACCGCGTCAGCCAGAATCATACACTTTCCTGACGCGACTTTGTTCCTCGCCGGCCCCGCCGAGCCCCGCCCCCCGGCCGTATCCCCGACTCCTCGAGCGAGAGCGTGTCGGATGCTGAGAGCCTTTTGTTGTGTCCCGCGCTGATGAAAAGCTACCCACTGTGAACTTCAATCACGCCAGAAAATGAGTTCCAAACACTTGCACCCTGCTGGTTCATTAGGGCCGCCTGTCATCTTCCGTGAGTACAGAGGGAAACGGCATCGCCCACCAATCGACTTCCCGGCGTCGGGGGGTGGAGACAGAGGCGCTGCTTGGGAGGATGCTGTCATAAGGAAAAATAAAAACGGAGAAGATACACCTACCTGTAGGAGAGATACGAGGATCTACAAGCGATTTGGTCAGCGCAGTCTGGCCTTAATGACCCACAAATACGACAGTGTAAGTTAAGCCAGTCTAAGATAGTACTTAATACTGTGCAATCAGCCCACTGAAAAAATCCTTTAAAGGCACATAATCCCCTGACAGACTTCGGACAGCGTCTTCTGCCGTGCGTTGAAAGGTAATTCAATCGTAACCTGGGACGGCAGTGATGAAACACACAGAATGTGACGCACCCCAGAGCTGACAGGACAGCTTCCTTGATCTGAGAGTTACCAAGCAACAGTGTGCCCGATCCGCACACAGCTCCCACTCACAATGGTGCGGGGCTCTCGGGACGCTAGGGAAGCTTCTGTTGCATTCTGGCGTGCTTTGTGTCCTCCCTCGCGACCTATACAGGGATCTCTGTGCGCGATGACCACAAGCAGAGGGAGCCAACGGAGGGCCAAGTCACACGCACATGCCTGCACAAATCGGAGGAGAAACTGTAATGTTTCTTTGGATGCTGTTGGATTCTACAGCCGGCTCTCCAGGGAAACTGAAAGGCCGATGTTGTTATGTTGTGTAAATGTGCGCAGGCCTATCTGTTTGGCTTTGGGTGCAAACACCCAGCCACCTGTCCTGGCATGACCGCGAGCTCCCGCTCGCTGGGACAGTTCCTTCAGCTGAGTGTGCACTGTGAGCAGATGTCGCTCTTACTCGCCTAGGTCAGTAATCAGTTTGGAAAAGCTCCCCCCTGAGTTGAGTGTGCTGCGTCGGCCAGGGCATGTTTTTAAGCTACGATGACAGCAGCTGAGGTGTTTATACAAACTGAAACCCACAACCTCTGATGTGAGGGGAGGGAGAGATGGAGAGAGTGAGAGCGGGGTGGGGAAAGCGGAGGGAAGATGGGGGAAGAGGCAGAGAGAGAGAGAGAAAAAAAGAAAGGCAGAGTGAACAATAGAGACCGAGGAAGAGATTGGGAGGGGTGGAAAAGTAGAGGGAACCTGAGAGACAGAGAAGGAGAAGAAGAAGGAGAGAACAAGGCAGAGAAATAGGAAAATGGAAGCAGAGAGAGAGACAGTCAGACACAGACAAATAAACACAGAGACGCAGACAGAGACAGACAGACAGAGGCAGACAGAGACACAGAGACACAGACAGAGACAGACAGAGACACAGACAGAGGCAGACAGAGACAGACAGACAGAGGCAGGCAGAGACACAGACAGAGACACAGAGAGACAGACACAGACAGACAGACAGAGGAAGACAGAGACACAGACAGAGAGACATACAGACACAGACACACACAGAAACAAATATACAGACAGACAGACAGAGACACAGAGACACAGACAGAGACAGACAGAGACACAGCCAGAGGCAGACAGAGGCAGACAGAGACAGAGGCAGACAGAGGCAGACAGAGACACAGACAGAGACACAGAGAGACAGACACAGACAGACAGACAGAGGAAGACAGATACACAGACAGAGAGACATACAGACACAGACACACACAGAAACAAAGATACAGACAGACAGACAGAGACACAGAGAGACAGACACAGACAGACAGACAGAGACACAGAGAGACAGACAGAGACACAGAGAGACAGACACAGACAGACACAGACAGAAACAAAGATACAGACAGACAGAGACACACAGAAATAAACAGCCACACAGAGACAGAGATCCAGGCAGATAGACAACGAGACAGACAGAGACAAATAGAGACACACACAGAGAGACCGAGCTACAGAGACAAGCAGACAGAGAGACAAAGCGAGACGCAGACAGAGGGAAGCAGCGAGAGTGGGGGGAGAGATGCAGCCTCTGCTTACCAGCACAGGCGAACTGGGACCCCCAGCTGAGCTGCTGTTTGGCAGAGAGGCAGGGATTCTTGCGCAAGGACGTTTGCTCACCCTGAAAAAATGTCATCTTGGAGACACGACCCCCCCACACCCCACCCCCTCGCTCTCTCTCTCTCTCTAAATCGAGGCTTTGAACTCACATACACATCTCGTACATCAAAAGCGACCTCCACGACCCTGACCTCAGCATCGGTGAGCCTATGAAGGTTGTGAGAGTGACCCATACTCCCCCTCATGAAAAAATCTGCGTGGTTCCTGAAGGGGGGGAGGGTCCTGAGGAATGAGGAGCTGCCCTCCTCTTACACATAAGCACATTCAAGGAGTGGCAAGATAAGGCAGCTAGTTAGTTAGCTGATTGATTTGATGAAATAAAGTGCTCTCCTTGTGTTAAAATAGGATTAAGCTTTTATCAATGGGACGCAGGAAAACGGCACAGGCTGGGTATGCTGCTGCTGAAATGTGTATTACAGGCCCTGATACTGAGGCTCCTGTGTGCCACGAGTCCCAGCTGAGATCTCATGCTGGCCAATACAGCTGGGTGAACAGCGTTAGCAGCCGACATTTCCCAGCATGCAGAGCGGCGGGTGCAAGTACTCAGCTGACAGAGGTTAGTGGGAGTGTAATTCTTCTAAGGGGAATGGGCGAGCAAGGTACATGCAGGTCCTGAAAGTTACCAGCTTCTGCGGGCTTCAGACCACATAATCAATACCCATCTTGGTAAGTACACCAGGAATAATTAGGAGCAGTAAGTGATCAGGAGAGAAATCGCAGTGCTGTGATGAGATGAGATAAGACCCACATGGCAATTCCGCAATCCCGTCCCAGTGCCGGAACGCCGTCACCTTTGGCCTGTCCAATAATTACGGATAACCCCCTGGGCTTTACAGTGCCACCACAGATACTCTCTGCACTCACACACACACACACACACAATGGCCCATGACACATAGCTAAGGGGCTTATCCATCGCATGGATGCCAAGCAGCTACGCAGCGTCACCACAGGCGGTGTTATGTCTACAATGGGGGCACCTGACTGCGAGGAGGGGGGGTACGGTAGGTTCTAGGCCCTTGATGCTACCCAAGAAGAAATGCTTTAATTAGTAATATGGCCTTAGTTAGGGGTCTAAGTGCATGGGTGCACACAGGCTGCGATAACGAGGCAGCCAGACAACATTAATAGCAACAAATATTCACAACAGCTTGTGAAAAAAGGGGAGAAAGCTTGTCTCTCGTCCAGCCCACAGGCTCTCAACGGGTCCGGCAGCAGAGTAACGAGGAGAAGCCGGGGAAGCCGTCCGCCACCACGTACCGGGCTCAGCGTCAAACACAGACACACGGAGAAACCCAGCGCTCAGACCGGCGCCATTAAAACGGGCCGCAGAGAGCCGCCATCCGTCTTGCGGACAGCCGCGCTATCGATCGGCCTGGGAGGCGGCCCGATTTCAGCCCTTTTAAACACGAATGCTGCAGAAGGCTGCTTCCGTAGGGCTGTGGGGGGGAGTGCAGATCAAGGGTATTGTGAAAAAAACTCTGATCACGTAGTGTGGCATTTAGCAAGGAAAGCCCCCTGGTGGCCATCTTGGGATTACACCCTAGCCTGCCACCAAAAATCGGGAAAGGCGGGGCTGGTGAATCGAGCGAATCACACAGAGTTACAGGTAATTCACTGGAGTTCACCACCTGGTGAACGCTGGCGTGGTATGAGCAAAGCAAGCGGTTCTCCGGTCAGCCCTCACTGGCAGTAATCATCCGCAGATTGATGCCCGTTTGCCCCTTCTGGTCTTGTTACCCTGTTTATCTGCCACTGGAGGAGCTGTATTCCGCTAGAAGGTAAGACGCTCCCACTCAGCAAGCCATCACTAGCAGGCGGAAATCCCGCCCCATAATCCTGGGTTTCCCCTGGTAGGGGACATGCATAACCCTGGGTGTCCCCTGGTAGGGGACATGCATCTTACAGCCACCCCGGATTACCGTGGCCAAATACATTTATAGATTATGAACACCCACTTTGGAAGAATGCCATCGTTTCAGAAGGAAGTCAAACAGGGGTGTCCTCACACAGTGAAGGTGGTGGTGAGGGGGGGCTATGGTTCACGCTGTCATTACCGCATGCCTCTGTATCAGCAGCCTTCCCCCCCACCCCCCTACAGCGGAGCACACAGTCGCACCTGTGACACTGAGATTATGCTGTAAAAGGAAAGGCATTGGGTAGGAGGTTGGGGGGTGAGGGAGGGAAAGAGGGAGGGAAAAGGGGCACGGCGGGTCCGTTAGAAGTGGGACAGAGAGAAACAGTCAATATGGAAGCAGCCATTAATCCCTGTGACAGCTTGTAGAGCATTTCACTGAGACGACAGCCACTCTGTGGGGGATGCAGCGTCAGCACAGACGCACACACAGACACACAGCACAGACAGATATACACAGCACAGACACGCACACAGACAAAGACAGATATACAGCACAGACACACACACAGATGGATACACGGCACAGATGCACAGCACAGATACACACAGCACAGACACACAGACTGAAACACACAGCACAGACACACACACACACACCACACAGCAGACACACACAGACAGATATACACAATACAGACACAGCATAGACTCACAGAGAGACAGATACACAGCACAGACACGCACACAGACACAGACAGATACATAGCACAGACACACACAGAGAGATATACACAGCACAGACACACACACAGACACAGACAGATACATAGCACAGACACACACAGACAGATATACACAGCACAGACACGCACACAGACACAGACAGATACATAGCAGACACACACACAGATGGATACACGGCACAGATACACACAGACAGATATACACAGCACAGACACGCACACAGACACAGACAGATACATAGCACAGACACACACACAGATGGATACACGGCACAGATACTTTCACAGATACACAGCACAGATACACACAGACAGATATACACAGCATAGACAGGCAGACAGACGGATGCACAGCACAGACACGCAGTACAGAGACAGAGACACAGTACAGACACAGACACACACACAGATAGACACACAGTACAGACACAGACGGACAGCACACACACTCACAGAGCCATATACACACATAGATATAGCTGTACATACATACATACATACATAAAGCTGTACACCAACAGTACACACCCATAGTTCACACATATAGTACACACATATAAACATCAGTGTACACACACACACTACATGCATAAACACACAAATACACACATCCCCACAGACGCGGCAGTCCGTCAGCACTGATGTAAGTGTAATTAGGCAGACCACAGACGGAAGCAGCTGCCTGCTGATGCGTTACTCCCTAACGAGCACAGTGTGCAGATACCGCAGCTGATGTTAAGTATAGAGCGCATGGTACCCTAACCGTCCTGCTGAGGTCCTGCCAAATGGCAGCCAACACACCGCTCACGCTAAGAGGGAATCCTCTCTCCCAATTACCTTCCAGCTCGGACGGAGATAAAGCAGAGCAAGCTGCAGCACTGTGCCACATCAGCATCGCTTCCCGGGATGTTCTATCCACAGTTTAATTACATGGGGGTGAACGACTTCTGACCAAGTAAGGGCTCGACAAGGCCCCAGAGAGGGGTGCTGATTCTGCAACTGCGAAGGGCATCCGGTTCCGGCGAAGCTGTCCGCTTCCTGCGAGAACCCCCGGCGCCCCCGGTGCAGGTGAGTAGACATGTAAGCCACTTCTACCATCGTCCTTATTCTCGTTTATGCTCCATCACGGCTAATTAGCACTGCTGTTTTCATTGGCAGACACGAATGGAACTGATACGCAATTACATCCATTAGCCAGCCGGGGTAAATGTCGGTACACATAATCCAGGCCAAGGGTCATCATCTACATGCATGATTGGGTCTCAACTGCCAACTATGTTTGCCAGAAAATGTGCACCTGCTGCAGGAGAAGATACAAGATCAACAGGAGCTAAGCCCAAACTCAGAAGAACCATACACCCAACACACTTTGTCGGAGCAACAGTGTAGGGTGACAGTGACTCTGCAGAGGCTCTCCCACTGCTCTCCAGAAAGACCACCTCCTGCTGGTCACCCACCTCTCTCTCCTTCAGCTTCATAGCCAGCACTAGCTGGTGTCGGTGGTTGGTCAGGGCCTCACGGTAATTTCCCTTGGAGAAGAACGCAGACCCCAGGTTTCCATGTGCCCGGCATTCGCCCGTTTGGTCACCTGGAAGAAGGAACAGCAGAATGGGGGAAGGGCAGTATGGGAGACAGTGATGTCATCATTCAGTGCCTGCTCTCTCCTGCTAATCTAACTAACCTGTCCTCGTTCAACAGCATTGCAGAGACCTGAGCACGGTTACATATTTGCCTACCATGTTCAAAACAAGACTGCTCATTAAAACTGACCTGACATTACTAACGCCACACATAACGAGGGCCTGAAATGTCGGGGAAGATAATTAGCTCATT
Source organism: Petrocephalus zakoni (assembly GCA_026774425.1). Lineage (NCBI taxonomy): Eukaryota > Metazoa > Chordata > Actinopteri > Osteoglossiformes > Mormyridae > Petrocephalus > Petrocephalus zakoni. Next base: position 21,997,876 of record JAODKN010000114.1, read on the forward strand.
AACATGATAATATAAGTTAATACAAGCAAGCGCTGTACTCAGAAGGGGACCATTAAAGAAGGCAAGGCTGGAGCGGAGTGGGTTTAATGTCCTTCCTTGCAGAGTATGAAGTTGTGCGGAGAAGCCAGATTTAGAGATAAGCTGGATTAGAGGGACTTTAGGTTGTACCTTTGAGCCAGTAAAATCACTTTAGCGAAACATTGGCAAGTGCACAACTGTTAATAGATCAGACTTCTACAAACACCACGTCAGTGAAGGCTAATGGCTCAGCGGGACGGGCAGGACGCATGCCACCTCTGACCTAAGGTCTTGGCCACCTCCAGGTCCTGCTGCATGTAGTTCATGCTCTTTTCGCTGTTGCCGAGCGACCAGTAGGCGGAGCTGAGCGCAGAGAAGACTGAGCCACGCAACTTGAGGCTGCAAGTGCCGATCTTCAGCGCTGCCTCCAGTACCACCACCGACGCCCCCTGGTGGCCAGCGGACAGCAGCTCCTGGCCGATGACCGAAACCACGACGAAGGGGCTCTTGTCTAACTTCATCTTCTGTAGCTGCTGGTAGGTGGGCTCCAAGGACTCTGGGAAGGGGGGGGGGGCAGACAGGAAATCAGCACTGGGGCTATTGGAGTATTGGGCGTGTCACTTAGACAGATTTTGGGAAACAGAAAGGGTTAGGGGTGGTGCATGGAGCTCATCAGGATACCGGGATGCCAAGGAGCCATGATAACATGCCTAATATCCGTCAGGGGAGGAAATGAATAAGACTTATTTACAACAGGAGCTTTTAACGAGGAAGAGGATGCTGGGAGGGAGGTAGGGAGAGAGGGAGTGATCAATGGAGGAGGAGGAGGAGGAGGTTAAAGACTGAAGGGCCACACCGAAGTGTTTATGTAAAGCACATGGAGGAAGGGAGGGTCTGGCCAAAAGCCCTATCTCTTACCGGCACGTGGTGAGGGCTGGGGGTTTGGGGGAAGGGGGGTGGGGGCTGTCCGGCTCTGTACAGGCTCTCACACAGACCTGATATAAGTACTTCAGACACATGGAATCCCAGTTTACACAGCACACACAGACACACACTCACTCGCTCACTCACTCACTCGCACACACACTCGCACTCACACACACTCGCACTCACACACAAGCACACACACATAACACTACACACACTAGCTTTTCCATGTTTGTAGGGGTTTTCCATTGACTCTCACATGAAAACGATTCACAGTTTCTAAGCCAAGCCCAGCTAAACCCAAGCCAGATGACAACTGATAAACAAAAATAAATAAAGTTCAGGCACTTTGACTCCCTTTAAGTGCGGTACATGCTGCCGCTGGTCTGCTCGGCCCCTTCCCACCGCATCACTCCCTGGGGCCACACGCTTTGTGCACGCTAACCCCTACACTCCCCTCAAAGGCCCACGTCCCAGAGCGTCGGAGCCCCGCCGCCACCTCTCAATCACCCCCCCACCCCCACGGAAGAGCAGACTGGGTGTAGGACCCCAAACAACCCCAGGCCTAATGAGTGGGGCTGTAACGAACATCAGAGCTCTGTCTGCAAACCATGCTGAAAATTGGAGCACAGATATTCACCCGACAAAATTCTCAAACCTCATGATGATTTATTTAATTTTCCTATTCATTATCCTGGATTTCCACAAGACATTTTGTTTTTAAACACTGTCCATGCTCTTATCCCAAATATATAATGTAAGACACTTACAATATGTATGTCCACAAGTTCGTATTTTATTTATTGTTAAGTACTTAGTACGTTAAGTACTTTTTAAACTATAGGAGTATAATAGTTTCTTAAGTGGATAAAGCTCTGAATCTAATATTTTACTTTTAATAAAAGCATAATTTTAATTACAATACTATCAGGTAGTTAGATCTAGATGAAATCTAGCTGAAATCTATCACTGTGTTCGGATATAAAATTCAGCACACAAGCCTATCATTTGGCTGCCTGATGTTTATCCTTCTGTACCACACACAATATATTATTATATATTACCAATGTCGTCTTATTATTTAGCAACTATTACCATGGCTCAGCAATGAGAGAGCTTGCTAACTTGTTGCAGATCTAACAAATTCTGTGTATTCTGAGTATTACCATAAATTGTTCAAAAACAGAAATTCTTCAAAAGGCATTCCGGAGACTTTATGAGCCTTTGTGCAGCGCCGCCCTACCAATGTGTCCTGATCAAAAGCCTACAGTGCCACTTGTTTTGTTCTTTAGAATTTTGAAACATACTACGGCCCCATGGAAAGCGACAGCCCTTTTACAGAAACACTATCATTCAAAGCGATAGTATCATATAAAGTGACAGCCTTCAGTAAAATGCGCAAGGCTGTGTGTGACGATTTAGAGACACGCCACAATGAGGAAGAACTAGTAACCAAGATTCAAGCACGACGTCTAATGCTGCGTGGCAAAGAGGTAAACGCCTCACGAGGCCCAGGTGCTGTGAAGGAGAAGGTGGCAGAATAACCATGGGAACTGCCTCTACCACAAATGCCAGACATCCCGAGTGGTTCCGGCTCAGCTGGAGAAGGGAAAAGTACTGAGCTTCTGATGGTGGTGGTGGTGGTGGTGGTGGTGATATTCGAATGTCAAAGGCTGAAGCAGCTTTCCTCTTTTCAGCAGAAGGGAAGGGCAGCAAGGAAAGTTTGGTACAAAACAGAAGCACAACTGAGGCGTGAGGAGGACCCAACCTCAGGTTGCATCTTCTGCAACCCTCACCCCTAACCCGGAGCCTAACCCAGGACTGGGCGCCGGGCCATCGCACAGGCACACCCACACACCAGCCACTCACACAGGCACACCTATGGGCAATTTAGTAACTCCAAGTAGCGCCAGCATGTTTTTGGGGAGCCACAGTACCTGGAGGAGGCACGGGAAGAACATGTAAACTCCACACGCAAAGCCATGGCAGAGACTAGAACTCTGGAGGACACATTAATATTTTGGAAAAACAACGCAGAAATACAAATTATTGACAAGGTTGTGCAAAATCTATCTGCTTTCAGGCCACATGGGCTGCGTAGGAAAGTATTTCTGCAGTATTTAGTACGATAGTCAGTCACACCAGATCCTGACTCAAAGCATACTGAGAGATTAATATTTCTAAAGAAGAAATACAATTATAATCAGGAAATCAGTAGTGTGCTAATGCAATTGTAAGCTGTTGATAAGTGACATTTCTGAATTAAAACACTGAAGAAAAAATAAGAATAAAGAGAGAAAGAAGAAATACATTATTACAGATCTGGTAATATGGTAATTATGAAATGTTTCAAATAAAGAGTTAACTATAAGTTTTTGTACTTTTGCTGTCAGACCGCTTTGTGTGGCCATAATGTAGGGTGATACGGTCTGTCTGGCCTGAGTCCTGGCAACACACAGCCCTGGTAATCCGCAGATTAGCACCAAACGAACCCCCCCCCCCCCCAGCTCAGTCTATCAGTTTAGCCCCCTGCAGTGCCGTCAGTCCCGGGCTGCAGACCTCGAGCTGCCTTGGGGGTGTGCGGAGGCTGGGGGCGCCCTCAGGGCTACACGCCTTGATCTTGATCTCTTCGTCTTAGCGCTTGGTGACGCCTAATGGCTCGGAATCGCTCTGACATCACTGCTGCACATCCCTCAGAATGGTGGAGGGCCAGCAGCTTCTCCTGGTCTATGAAAAGCCCTGTATGCATCTACTACCCAAAGATGCTGAAATAACATAGCAATTCATTTGTAGGGAGGTGGAGATAAACCCCTATGGATGTAAAGGCTGCATTCTGCCATGCATCAATATGTCCTGTCAGTGTTAGGTGTAATAAATCTAGCCCTTTAACCCTTGTTGTGAAGCATCCCTTTCTAACATTCATTCATTGTTCAGCTACCTGTCCTATACAGGCTCGCTGGAGCCTATACCAAGCAGCACAGGGCAACAGTGCTATAACATGCTTGTGGAGATTACTGCTTAATATATATTTGAACTCATTTCAAAGGTGAATTTTATTTCACTTCCTACCTTTTTTCACTGGATTACTGTTAAGTTTCGGAGAGAAATTGCTAGTGGTGATTGGTAATTAACTGTGTTACTCAAACCCAGCAGGCAATCAGATGCATCTGTGATGTCTGGGGGGGGGGATAGCATACAAAACTTGAGGAGTGCCTGGCCTTGTTGCATGCAATGGCGTGTTTTTGGCAGGGGAGGGTCTGTAGTGAGCCAGGTAACTAGAAGAGCATGGAGTGTTTTCCCCACTGTACCAGGGCTGGTTGGGCTTTGTATGCAGCGGGGGAGAGCACATATGCGGACATGCAAAACAAGCAGAGCGGAGAGAAAACCAAGTGTCAGGACCGCGCCAAGGTCAGGGGGTGTGGCCTGCATAGCTGACAGACAGAGGCGGGCTACCTCGCAGCGGAGACTTCATGGCGGCCTCCACCATGCCCACCAGCAGCTGCAGGCTCTTTGGGTCCTGGGCCAAGCCAGAGGCGAAGGCGGCCAGGGCGTCGGCATGACGACCCAGGTACTGAAGGGCGACACCCTGTCGGAAGTATGCCTGCGGGGAGGAAGAGTGAGGAGGAGGAGAGGGGAGAAAGAGGGAAGAGGAGGACAGGGGATGGAGAGGAGAGGGGAGGAAGAGCGAGCAGGAGGAGAGGGGAGGAAGAATGAGGAGGAGGAGAGGGGAGGAAGAGGGAAGAGGAGGACAGGGGATGGAGAGGAGAGGGGAGGAA
>JAODKN010000114.1:22025050-22035743 GCA_026774425.1 Petrocephalus zakoni
TGGTGTTTCCTTTAATCCGTTATTATCACACTCCGGCCATTTTTATGTGGGGCCCGCCTTTGCCAATGACTTAATTCCTAATTTGTTTGCACCCCCCCCCCCCCCCCACCCCCCTAGTTCCGATTCTCTCAGTTACTTCCATCACTGTTCAAGACCTGCGTCCTGCCCACTTTCCTTTCCCAAACAGCGGGCCGCCTGTCTCCGGACCTGCAGAAACTCCAGCTCTTAGTCGCTTTCCGCCCATCTGTCAGCTCTGCATTACAGGTACAGTACACAATCCCACAATGCACCGGGACCTGATCATCGCCACGCCGGCTTTAAAGCCACCACTTTCCCGCTCGGCGGCTGTTATAAATACATCGTTTAGAGCTCAGATACAGAGTCTGCCTAATCTGCATTTGCTGGTGTACGCAAAGGGTGGTGTGAGCCTTTCTGGAGCTTCCTATGGATTATTCATACTCGTGTGCGATGAGAAAGCTGGCTTTCATTACAGCGAAGGAGGGCCCCGAGTCTCACATGTCACACCTTCTGCAGGAGGAAGCGTTTAAGCGGGTTTCCCAGGGATGAGGAGGCTGGGAGCTGCACGGGCAGCGTCAGAGATCAGCAGCTGCCTAAGAGGGGGCACCCCGAAAAGCAGGAAAGGGGGCAGTAAATGTTTATAGCTTAAGACAGGGCAGACAGAAAGGGCAGACCTCTCGCTGCCCAGCATTAGGCTCGTGTAATTTTTGCAGAGAGGCTTATTTGACTGGGCGGCAAAGAGCAGCAAACCAGAAGGAACATTTCAAAGGGACGCAATTATCACTTCAGTCGCTCAGAGCCATCTGATTGGGTGGTCCCTCGGTCGTGTCGCCCAGGAGGCTGTCTCGGCCAATAAGAAAAGCCGACACAGAGGAGAGCGGCTCTCCAAATATCAAGCGACCGCAGGCACTTTGAAGTGCTGCGCGATCCTTGGGTTCTGATGGCACTTTAACAAGGCCCATCTGGCCGTAAAAAGGAGCCGAGGACCCCCGAGGCACCAGCCGCCACTCGCCAGGCTGTGCGGCTGCGCGATGGAGAAACACGCCCACTCATTTCTGCCTTTAGCACAGAGACGGAGATAGCAGGAACGTGCAGGAGGGGGAGGGAGGGGCACAGGCGTGGGGCTGCCAGGAGGCGGACATAAAAGCAGAAAAGTAAAACATAGTTGAGGCAAGATCACAGCGCAGATAAAGCCCGTGACTGCGCAGGGGCTTCAGCTACAGAGAGAGCTCGCTCCCATTTCCTGCGAGCAGATCAAGCCCAGCTCCTTTTCAGACCCACACTGATTCTCACGCAAAATTAGGGGCCCGGTAACAGCAGGATCCAGCCCGTTGGTTACGAGAAGGGCCCATTTCTGTCGCCGTGGCTACGGTTCCGACCGCATTTCAGCGCCGGTCCAAACCAAACAGTGCAAGTGCAGGCGAAGGACACGACTGAGAAAACGAGCCCCAGACGGATGCCTGCATCAGGGCCGTCGCTGGGGATTCTGGGATTGGGAGGGGGTGTGAAAGAGCCCATCCTTAAGGCCAGATCACTCCCAGTAATGTTCTAAGACAGTTCCATTCCTCTGCTTTCTAAAATTCGTCTCCCTTCTAGCCCCTGCTGGAGAAAGTGTGTCTGGACGGAACCCCAAACCCAAACTTCCCTCCCTGGGGTTCGATCCTGATTCTGGATCCAATAATGGCAGCGAGATGAGCCCATGAAGCACATGTAATGCAGGACCTGCACTGCTGTGCACGCTGAAGCAGGGCCACTCTGCTGTCACACGTGCAAAGCTTCCCGATAGCGCGGCCCGGAAAGTGGAGCATGACAGGTGCTTTATGAAGCGATGGAGGGCAGGTAATGAGCCGGGCGGCACACACACATGCAGAAAGGCGCTCAGACTAACCTCGGGGTTAGGCACTCCCACCAAATGCACAATCATTCCAGCGTGACACAAACTCAATGAACCAGACGGCTTCAGAAAGCCAGATCAAGAGCACTTCAAAAGGACATGCGATCACTAACTAACCTAACTTAATCATTACTTTGTCCTTGTGTAACACCCTCAATGAAAAGCAACTATTGTTCAGAGAGACATGGGAAATTTTTTTTTTTTAAAAATGGACAACAGAGAGAGGGCCAGCCCAAACACCTGCCCCCCCCAAAAGATAGAGAGATGCCTTCCCGCAAACCAGATGAACATCCACTCTGACCCACAGAGGTTCCTTTCCTTCAAACATTTGCTTAATTTGAACCAGGATCCAATCAGGCCTCAGCTGGGGGCCCTTTTAAAATGTACTCTGGGAAACCTGGAGACCCCATTTATTTGGAAACCAGCCCCTCCCCAAGTCTCTAGAAGCCTGCATTAGTCATCATGGAGCCTGATATCAGCGCTGATTACTGCATACCCACTTTGGTTACACAGCAGCTGACCCACACTGGGACGCATCTGCCGCAAAGCAACGTAATCAGGGTATCAGGGAACATGCCGCAGCGCAAACGCGACGCAAATTAACAGATTTAGCAATTATGCCTAACAGCAGAACACAATTATACACATAGGATCTGACACACAATTAAACTGGCAGACATGTCTGTAAGAAATGTCCCCCAACCCCCCCGGCGAATTGCACCATCGATCAGTCCAGCCCCATTCCCATGTTATGGTGTTTAAATCTTATTTAGCCGCCACTGGATCAGTTTGACCCTGGATAGTCCATGGAAAAGGGCAACGGAGGAGGTGACCCTGTTCAGAGAGGAGCTAATGTGATCAGGCAGACAGAAAAGACCAGGAGGACATCTGCTCAGCGGACCTGTGGCACAGGCCGCTTAATGGGCCCAAATTCAATTAGGTGATGCAATTATGGAACGATATGCTGCTTGTGGCCTCGATGTAGATGGTGCTGGGATTAGACGCATTAAACAGAGCTGTGAGAGAAACCAACCCAAGACCGGCTGGGACATTTACATTTTTATTTATTTAGCAGAAGCCCCTGCCCAAGGCAACATTTTTTGAGAAAGCCAGTTGTGAGGTAATTGAGGTTAAGGGCCTTGCTGAGGGTCCTGGGGGTGACATCGCTCTGCAGATGCTGGGATTTGAACTGGTGACCTTCTGCTCCCTGGCACAGTATGTTAACCCACTGAGCTACACACCGCCCAGCAGACATAACCAAGGACAAGTGGACATCGGAACACAACCCCGGACTGGGTCATAGTGCCTGCCAGCATCCATGCTGAACACAGCAATAACATTAAGTATAGAGGGTTTTGGACCCAGCTTAATGCCTTGGCTAGTGAGAATGAATATAAATGGCTATTCGCTTCACAGCTGAGAGCGAGAGAGAGGGTGAGGGAGGGAAGGAGAGAGAGAGTGAGAGAGAGGGAGAGTAATGCCATCTGTTTCTAATTACATTTTAAAAATTTACAAAAATCACCATGCAAATGCAGCGAGGCGAGTCTCTCTTTGTTCCTCTGCGTCTGTGCCAGACTGGATAGCTGTCTCTGGAGGAGCCAGGTGTGCTAGTGCCCCTTTACCAGGTCTGGATGGAGGGGCCACTTTGGGCCAGGAATGTCACTGGAAGCTTAAGGAAGTCCTCCCATACCAGGGAGCGCTCAAGTTCATCTTCATCTGAAGGACAGGGTGGCTTTATTAACTTCTGTGGCTGGGGGTCAACATGAAGGAAGGAACTGGCTAAGCTAAAGACAAACATACCGAAACCATGGTGCTCCACAGAACCAGGCCTCTGGATAAACTTCAAACAAGGCTGCTTTTGAGTTGCACGTCTGCATCCATTTCATTAAAAAAAAAGGTTTCTCTGTGAGAAACAGAGATAGATTCACATTTTCTTGACCGGGCATCTAGCGGTAATCCCAAAGGAGCAGAACACTTAAAATTACCCCTTTAAGACTATGCTCCTCCAGGGAAGGAAAATCCCCCCCTCCCTAGGGATTTCCCGCTTGTGAAAACAAAAAAAATGTCTTCCGTAATTCAATTTCACAAAGAGAAAAAAGAAAAAGAAGGTGGTCGCAATTAACTTAGACAATGTCTTAATCAGATTGCTCAAAATGGAAGCGGGCTCATGGCCGAAGCCCCAGGGAGCCAGCGTCATTTTTACTCGGGCAGTTGAGCAGACGGCTAAGCCACTTTCATGACGATTCCCCCAACAGGAAGCCACTCAAGAAATATATTCACATAACTCGGCGGGAAAATCTATAAGTAATGAGAAACATTAAATATGGAAGGTGTTTAGATGAACACCGTTCTTTTTTCATAAAGACTAAACGACAGATTCCCCCCGTGGGATGTGGGGGTGCTAACTACAGCCGCTCTGGGAGGGAAATCAATGGCAGTCTGTTAAACAGGACTGACCTTTACTCAGCCATCGGGAGTCCATCAACCTCCAGCCTCCACATTCATGCGAGACACCGCGTGTGTCCCGGAGCTGATGAGCCAGACGCACGACTCCTCCCGATGGCTGGGCTACCCAGCGTTTTTGTCTTTGCGTGTTATTCTTCATTTAAACAATTATGTTAATCCCAAACTGGGAGATGGCCACTGCATCCCTGAGAGTCATACAGCCGCGTAGACGTCAAAACACTACAGTACCAGTCAATAGTTCGGACACACCAAGCCGCCAACAGAGGAGCGCAAAACTGTTGCATCACATGACCTGGTCACCTGATCTAAGCAGTAGAAATGGTTTGGGAGGAGTTTCACTGGAGAGTGAATGAAAAGCAGCCAATGAGAGCTCAGCATATATGTAGGAAGTCCTTCAGGACAGCTGGAAAAGCGTCCAGGAGGCTACCTCATGAAGCTGGGAAGAGGAGGAAGCAGGGAGAGCCGGTCCCTGGAGCGAAAGGGATAAGGGCCTTGCTGATGGGCCCAGTGGTGGGATAACACTGCTGCTCGCGGGGTTTGAACCGACACCCTTCTGAGTCTCAACCCATACAGCTGGCCGACCCTTCCCAACAAATTATTTTTAATTTGTTTTTTGTTTGTAGTTTTGTACTTTTTTTTGGTTAGTGCATAATTCCATATTTGTTATTTTATACTTTTGATGCCTTTATAATTATTGTAAAATGTAGAGAATAGTACAAATAAACTTTTCCACGGGTAGCTGTGTCCAAACTTTTGACTGGCACAGTATGTGCAACATACATACAGAGTATAGTAACATCTATCCACTAAAGAAAAAGTAAAACAAAAGTGCATCTTAGCATGGTCTACATCCCAGGTAACGCGAACGGCTCCATCAAACAATCAGAAATGCTCCCATTGTTCAGCGAGATTGACTCCCAGAAGAGTGATGATCAACCAGATGAAGAGAAACGCGGCCAGTCATCACCAGCCAGTGATCCCAGGCATAATACAGGAGTGTGTGACCCCGACCCGCTCACCGGAGGTCGGCCTGGAAGGCTGATCACAGATCTGGAGGCCAAATGATCGAACGAAGCAGCTCAGACCACCAGCCCTGGTCCAAATTCCCGCAAGATTGTCCAAACGACTCAGGCCCAGAGGCACCAGAGCAAGCAGGAGATGAACCTGACATACCCAGCCCTCGCGCCAGTACGGTCCCACAGCTCAAAGGCCATCCCGGACCTCCCAAAAGCCACGCTAAACCAGCATTGCCGCATTTCCAAAGCAGCATTCCCACAATTCCAGGCCAGCATTCCCACAATTCCAAAGCAGCATTCCCACAATTCCAGACCAGCATTCCCACAATTCCAAAGCAGCATTCCCACATTTTGGTTCAGGTACAGCAGTGCTTCCATAAAAAAGGAGCACACTAACAGCTGAGTGACCAAGATTAATTGGGGTCAAAAATGAGGAAAAATGCACCAGAAGGGTAAAAATCAATGTTTTGTTTCTGTGTGTGTCTCTGTGTCAGTCTGTGCGTGCAACACTATCCATAATTCTAGAGCTGGTAAAGCAGATATATTTATAGAACATCAAGCAGGAAGCAGAAACACGCAGCTGAATGTGAGTTATTCATGTTATTATCTTTTCAGCAATACAGCTTTTAATGATTCCATAGCTTTTAGTGTGACAGATAAGACAGAGTTAAAGATATCCAGTTTGTCTGTATAAATGGCAGAATTAACATCCCCAACCAGAGGTTACTGGGCCAATGCTGTCATGGTGAGATGACGTAATCTTCTCGAGGCAATTCACCGGCTCCTTAAAACCCCATACCGGAATTAGCAGCGAGTCTCGTCCCACCACAAAAAAAAAGGGTCAGATATGTCCGTGCGAGAGAAAAAAAAAACTGATTGCGTCAGGGGTTAGGACAAATCGCAAAATATCTTGATTTTTTGTAAAGCATGGGCCGAAACAGATTTCAGACGTTAATCGTGTTTATCGTTTAACACGACGAAACCTGTCCCATGTGTCGGCGGTCCAACGGACGCCTGCTCGCTCGGACAAACCCGGGCCACTCAGTCCCACCGAATCACATGGCTCTGCTGCGGGCCCGAGTGCCATTAGTCACACGGACGAAGGCGATAGAGGATGCCGCAGTACATCCTCCAATTACAGGCCAGTGAGGCCCGGGAAATGGATCTCAAGGCTCGGACCCGGGTGCCTGTGTGGGTGTCGGCTGATTTAGCTGCTCTGTCTGACAGAGAAAGATCAAAGAGGTGCAGCTACAGGGGAAGCACAGCCCCCCACCCATGCGGACCACATGCAGTGGTCGACATCACCACGGACCAGGGCCCACAGAGACCCAAACTTTCCCCTCAGATTTTTGAGATAAGACGGCAGAGCAATCCATTAGTGGGCTGGAGGGCAGGGCGGGCGGAGCGCGTCTGCGTGCAGAAGGCCGGCAGCGTCCTGACCTGTCTCTGTCCAATTAGACCCCAAATCGTGCGGCTTTGCCGCGCCGGGGCCACCTATGGGCGACAGCACGTCGCTACACCAGCCCATAAATTCACGCAGAGTGCTGCGACCCCGGTACAGCACACCGAAGTGGACCGTGTCGAGGACATGCGCGTCACGCTCCCAGGCTCCGCGGCGCCTCTGTGACGGATGACACACTCACTGCATGCGGCTCAGTGACCAAGATTAATTGTGGGCAAAAATGAAAAAAAAAAAATGCACCAGGAGGGTAAAAATCAATGTTTTGTTTTGGTGTGTGTCTGTGTCTGTGTGTGTGTGTGTGTGTGTCTGTGTGTGTCTGTGTGTGTGTGTGCAACACTATCCATAATTCTAGAGCTAGTAATAAAAGCTTCAGCAATGTCACACTCCCCACAGCAACAAAACACTTTCGATCCGAGGGACAGAGAGAGGGAGGGAGAGGGAAAGAGGAAAGGAGGGGGAAAGAGGGAGGGAGAGAGGGAGGGAGAGGGAAAGAGGGATGGATAGAGGGAGGGAGAGAGGGAAGGAGGGAGGGGAAGGAAAAGAGGAAGGGAGAGAGAGAGGGAGGGAGAGAGGGGGACGCTGACCAAAGAGCCTGTCCCTGGCAGCCCACCTCCCCGTCTCTCTGGATGCCTTGCAACAATTAAATCTCCAACGACAAAGCCTATTTTTGCTCACCCCCCCCCCCACTCCCGGTCTGTAGATGTCTGCAGCTGTCGTGAAGCAGTCTCCCTATCATTTTAAAAAGCACAGGCGCATTCACTTTTGCACATTTCCCCCTACGGGCGCAGACACACTGACTAAGACAAGACGCCCCTCCATGCCCCCCGCCCCACGGCCCTCTGCTTGTGGTCGAGATTTAAGCACAGGGTCTTAAGCCTGTAATGGCTGGGCCACCACTGAAGAGGGTAGAGCATTTCGCTCCATTTAAACCGTAAAAAATGAAAAGGAGGAAAAAAAGAACGGAATCAATTTGTCGAGGGCGTCTAAAATGCGAGATAAAAGGGCTGCGACAGAGGAGTGGGTGAATCTCAGCGAATGAATTAACTTTGAGAGAGTGTGTGAGCTGGGCTTCGCTAGGCCTGTGCGTCTGGCTGAGTGTGCGAGATGAGTGTGAGTCGAGTGTGCGAGACGAGCGTGTCAATGTCTACACTAAGGGTGTATAAAACCCTCCTGACATGTGGAAGAGAGAAGGGGGACAGGGTAGAAAGCTTACTCCCCTTTATGGCCCAACTGAACATCCTACCTCCTCCCCCGTCACCCAAGATCATGCTCTATCACCGCGTGAATTCCGCCAGTCTTCTCAGCAAAACCAGACAAGCCAGGACGCCGCTCTGCACAGCACTGGTGCGAAGAGACGGAGGGTGCAGGGTGTCCAGCGCTGCTAGGAGGAGACCCTAGACAGCAGACCTCATGCCCTGCAGGCCCAGCCCCGGAGCCACTAATAGTTCCTAAAAACTACAGCAGTCACCAGGAAAACGAACTTGACTGGTTTTTCATTAAAGGCTGGGCTGTAACCCTAATGACCATATCACTGTGCCGTCAGGAGTAACATATCACGAAACCCGAGGTGGAGCCTCGCAGAAGGAGGCCAGTCCGTGCTGCCCGCATCCTCTGGTCGCTGCCAGCCGCACCAAAGCGGCTGCTCGCAGATCCGAGGGGCCAAAGCCTCCCGTCCCCCTGCTTACGCTCTGTCGTCTGTGTCACGCTCTCCGTCCCATTCCCAGGAAAATGAGAGTGGACAGGTGCCCAGGAAGTGCGCCTTCCTCGTTCAGGTGTCACGAGTGCCGGCTGGCGATTGAGCGCGCACGCACAGCCCTGCGGGAGGTAAAGCAGCTGGCATTCATACACACAGACGCTAATGCATGCATAGCCCTGTGGGCTGTAAAAAGGCGGCATTCATACACACAGACGGAATTTTACACCGCGCAGAAACATGCGGGCAGCCAGACGGAAAGGCAGGGCCCCCATCGCCACAGGACAGCCCGGCCATGCCTCGCGCCCATGGGGGATCCCACTGCAACCCCAGGCAGCAAACAACCAGTGCTGCTTGTGGGGCTGGTCCTGGTGGACCTGGGAAGCCCAGAACAGGTGTACATCCTGGCCTGGTAGGGCAGGAGCATGTGGCCGAGCTCTTATACACCTGGGGCAAAAGGTGGGGGGGGGAGGTGTTTTAAGATTGCACACGGGAGGGCATTGGTACTCTGCTTTTCAGGTTTATTCTGCGATGTCACCAGACCTGTCCCTTTCAGACACCCCCTACTACCTGCTGGCTCTCTCTCTCTCTCTCACACACACACACACACACACACACATACACATGCTCCTTCACTGCAGCGTGAGAGATCCTCCCTATTAAGCATTCGTAACACGTCTGGTGCTCAGCACGGCGCTGAGGGCAGGGGGGTCGTCACGGAGATTGATACTGCCGGGGAAGCATGAACTTTCCGCGATGATCCCATAAAGTGAGAGCGGAGCGCAGGGAAGGTGGTGCGCGGTGGCCCGGGGTTCGGGAAGGCGGCGGCGGCTCGGAGATAAGGGCTCGCTGTGCCAGCGCTGCTACTGTACCTCATTAGCGGCGAGCGGCGGGCCTGACGACGGCCACCGCGCCGCACTGTAACGGATAAAGCGAGAACTTATAAGCTGTGTAGGTCGTACTGCATGGAGGCTGCTGTGGACCTGCTAATAACTGAAAACATAAAAAAAACTTGCAGATTTGTGCTTCTGCCAGGAAATGGCTCACGGTGATCGACGGGATCTGAGCTCTTCACAGACGACCGGCTGAGGTCCTTTCTTCACAGACAGGTTTCGGCCCATATGGTGGGTACTAAAGAGAAAGACACTGTTCCCTGCCATTGGTGCTGCCCATCAGATTATCCTAACGGGAACCCCTGTCTGCCGTTCATCTGAGTATCTTCATGGCATCTCGAACCAGATGTCCATTCAAAACCAGACCTGAAGATCAGCCTACCCGTTGAAGGACCTTCCCATCCCCCTGGTCCTATAAACAATTTTGTCAGTAAGAAACATTCACATCTGAAGGACTAAAGCATGAATCATGTTGGACATGAGATTTGACCCCACCGACCCGAGCTGCACCGAGCTCATTCCTCAACGGCGCTGACGGGAGCGACGGTCTGTCTGTGTGACCTTTGGCGAACCGTGCGAATTATTCTCCTTCTCCTTGGATGTCTTGAAAATGCAAAGGACAGTGCTTCTAATCTAGGACGTACTGTAAGGCCATCGGGGGTCACTGATGGTCATCACAGCTACATCACAGATTGCCCACAGTGAGCTAGAGGCTGGGATGCAGAGCAGAGTAGCCAAGGGCATGCGGCCATAGCTAGAGGACGTCAGGCAAACATCTAACCTCAGGCGTCGTTAAACGCCCACGGGGCGCCTGTGAGATCACTGCTCCGCCACAAGGCTCCCGTCACTCGGAAACGCCGGCTCCTTCCACAAGGAAAACCAAAACTTCTACAGGCAATTAAAAAAAAGAGAGAGACTCTCCAACCGTCCGGCTCCTAACGCGGGTTTGGGCTGAAGGGATTTAAGAGCCTAAGAAGCACAATTACTGGTGGCTCTGTAATGCGCGCTGATCAGGCAGCCGCACAGCACGCTTTAAGCTAGACTACGCGCTGATCAGGCAGCCACACAGCACGCTTTAAGCTAGACTACGCGCTGATCAGGCAGCCGCACAGCACGCTTTAAGCTAGACTACGCGCTGATCAGGCAGCCACACAGCACGCTTTAAGCTAGACTACGCGCTGATCAGGCAGCCGCACAGCACGCTTTAAGCTAGACTACGCGCTGATCAGGCAGCCACACAGCACGCTTTAA
>JAODKN010000114.1:22104388-22121949 GCA_026774425.1 Petrocephalus zakoni
ACTTTGTCTGGTTCCTCACCCACGGACCTGTTTGCCTTGGGTGACCCTACCAGGGGCATAAAGCCCTGGACAACTTAACTCCTGGGATCACTGGAACACGCAAACCCCTCCACCACGGTAAGGTGTCGGCTCATGGAGGGGTAAAATGTCACAGAATAAATAAAAAACCATGCTGCTATGCCCAATAGGGTTTTTACACAGCCTAGGCTGGGATTTCGGGAAGGTCGTGAGCTCCCTCCCGTTCAGAAAGTCCCTCGCCACTCTAATCAGTGCACAGATAATGACGGCAGAGTCGGCACGGAAATATTTAACGCCAGAGGATGTAAGTACCTGCTTTAGGAAAGGTGAATATAAAACTAAGTAAGAGGACATCAGATATTTGGCAGTCAGTCATTTTCCATCACCGACGACAATAGGAACCACTTGCCTGTTATGACAAATGCAATAAAGTGCCGTCATACACTGCATTACATAAGCTAACCGCCACGTCTGTTCCTACTGCTGAACACTGAATGTGGCCCATTTGTTGAGGCTTCCATTTATTCTTTACCTGAAAATAAAAACATTGTGAAATAAAACATTTTTCCCTTCTGGCCAGCTGCGGAGCAAAATAAGCCAAGCTCCAGTGGGAACAGGACGGCGTCTCGTGGGGGCGTCCTGCACTGACCTCCAGCAGCGAGTGAGGAGAAAGAGCCTGGACTGAGCAGTGGCCAGAAAGGCAGGATGCAGAGAGGCTGGGCGCTTCATCCAAAGGGTCCTAAACGTGTCAACCCCATGCCCACTCCACCCCCAGAGAGAACAGAGACTTCTGGGTTATCAGCCTCTCGGCTGCACTGCTTTAATATGATGGATTGTCCCCTTTCAAAAAAATAATCATCATCTTCTAACAATTTTTTGCAACATGAGACCTACAGCTATCTGGGTAATAAGGCTGTGGAGAGCAAGGAAAATAAGGCATGAATTACCATTGCTTGGAATTATAACATTCACAATCTAGAGGCAGGTGACAGATGTCAAGGGCACACCTGGCTGCTTTAGTGCCCGCTTCATACAATCGGTTCCTGGTGCATTAACTTAGCCCTTAGTTCCATCCAGCCAATATCACGCTTTGTGACAATGACACCTTCCCCTGATCTACCTGCCTATTCTGATGTACTGTCACCAACAGGAACCTTTCTTTCTGTGATTTCTGCTCACTGCGTGCATCCATCCTCCAAAGCCCTTCCTGGCTGGACTTTTTATTCATTTGTGTTTAATAGCAGCTCATGACTGACCTGGTCATCATGCTTGCGGGGCTTACATACAGATGAGCTCCCAAAATGCCCCTGGGTGCCCAGCAGAACGAATAGTGTTACGACCTCAAGTTTCTATAGAGTGCTTCAAACACCTGTTAAAACACCTATTAAAACTAAAAGATGCACAAAACATAAAAAATAGTATTTTATTTCAGCGTACCTGACTGTACCTAGCATCTCAAGCTACCTCATTGTGCAACTTCATTTTAATATCAGGTTCATCAGAACCATGATGAAGCTCCGGACTGGATGTCTCACATCATCCCCATCAAAGATTACCATAAGATTACAGGAAATACTGGTCCCGTGGCAGGACCTGTGCTGCAGTCACCAGCCTCCAGCGGGAGGACAAGCTGGCACACCAGCGTATACACTGATGCCTTATTGAATGCAACTAGAAGATTAAAGTCATCTGAAATACATCTTGCATCACTAAACACATCTGATGCATAATTCAACCAGAACAACAAGCCATGAAAATACCAGTGTCCAAATCGCGGAGAAGTGGGAGGAGAAAGGCAGACGTAAGCAGAGATAATAAAAGGAGAGATTATGTCATCCCCAAGGCCACTCCCCATGTCTGATGGCGGAAATCACAAAACCGTAATCTTCCACAGAATGGGTCCACAGAGACCCGGGGGAATTCAGGCCAGGCCTCTGGAGAGAGCTGCTCTGAGAAGGCAAATGGGCCGTAAAGGGAATCAGTGGAGCGATACTGGGCCTTGAAGTTTGGGGCCTGCTTGATAATGGAAAGGCATGATCCACCCTGGACGTGCATTTTGAAAGCTCATCAGTTACTAACCACAGCATAATCGCCTTCTTCATCGTAAACATCTTTGCCGAGCAGGAAATGTGAGAGATGAGGTTTTGAAGCCCACAGTTTCCGGGTTTATTATGCATCAATCATCAGCTAGTATTACCTGAAATAACCAGTGACAAGTGTTAACCTGACTGTGACTGACATGACATAATAATTCCCCCCCCCCCCAACTGAGACTTCTGGATTTAAAGCCCCACGTGTCACATGATTCCTTGTCACGTCCCTCTGCAACCAGGCTTACATTTTTGGATGCTCCAGGCCCGTCGCTCTCTAAAACTCATCATTTTGAATTTCCATATGAATCAGACAAAGCCGGACTTCTGAGAGTTTTTTTTGTACAAATATCTTCAACATCTTATACAGCCCTATGCCAATATAACATACACTTAATTTTGCAGTACTCCCTAAATCTCTTCATGCTTTTGGGATATTCAGCTCCTGCCCATAAGGGAGAAATACGTTTCGTTTGACTATGAGCTAAATGAGAGCATCTACTGAGCGAAAGCATGTAAAAGCTGGAGAAAGCTCTACTAGTGTAAACACCAACTGAACATCTCTACAGCAATAGCAGGTACAGTTTGTTTCTCACTGGACTAACCTGAGGCTTAACTCACCAGTTAAATGAAGCGAGGCAGCCTTGAACCCAGAGCCACCTCACTGTACCCACACAGGCAGGCATTGTAAAGCAGCCCGAAGCAGCGACCGGACTCTGGCGTATCCTCTGACACACATAAGGATGAATGACCACTTATGGCATCCTGCTATAACCGACGTGATGGTGGTCACACAGAGCAGCGCAAGTGCCAACAGTGATCAGCGGTTTAAAAATCCAGCTTCCTGACAGTCACCTATGGCTGCACAATGACCAAACAGCACAAACTACACCCCACCCCTGGGCACGCTGCCTCTCCCTCGCCTTTCCTCATTTGCAGTTTCATCTCGCACTGTAAGGTGTTTAATTGTCACCATGGCATGAAAAGGCCCGCTCCCCTTCCGAGAGTCCTATACCCCTCTCTTTGTCTGACTGTACCCTCACTTCCAGGGGTAAAGCCAGTGCAAGGCATCAGTCCTGCTAGCGGGGCGTAAAAGTCTGATGAATGCCTCCCCCGGGGGCCCCCCCATCATCCCACCCTGCCAATACCCAGCGAAAAACACATGAAAGGATACAAACTATGGCGCGGATGCTGAGCTCAGCGGAAATACAGCACTAATGCAAGCAAAACACTCCTATCAAACCTGAGCTCTAATCGGTAATGCAGGTCAGGCAATGCCTGTAAGCGACGCGGAGTGGCGTGCGAAAGGCCCGAAGAAGCAGAACTGTCATTACTAATTTACCAGTCAATTAATTGATGAACTGTCATCGTTTCATTAAAACGTCGGCAATCTCATTCTGAAAAACTCAGAACTCATTTGTTTAGTTCGCATCACTGACGGTTTGTTACACCAGGGATACAGAATTAATCTTTATAAATTCTGCCGAATTATGATCACTCCTAGGGTTGCCACCTTTCATGCAAAAAAATAAAGGACGCCTACCATAGTGGGGACTTGCCACAACCACGATGTACCGAATGATGCACCAGTGGTGGTAAATCAACTTCAAAACCAAATCAAAAATCAAAACCGTATTCATTAAAAAAGGGGCGTACAATTTTATTGTCAAATACGGGACAATTCCGTATTTAAAGGGACGGGTGGCAACCCTAATCACTCCGCACATTTCCACTGGAAACCAGCTGGTCCTCACTGGAAACCAACTCCCATTTGGGATGAAAACCCAAAGGATGAGACTGCCGCAGCATCTTCGGCAGTGCGCCTGCCATATAGCCACATCACATGCAACACGCAGAGACTGAAACAGTTGCGCTAAAAGCCCTTCGGCCAGTTCATGCATTGCGGCCGGGCAGTGCTGCAGGACGCGGATGCTTACCTGCAGCGAGTCGCGGTGTCTGCGCTCGGAAGCAGCGTCCCGCTCCTGTATACCCCGCACGCCGCTCTCTCAGCAGCTCCCCGAGAAAGACCGGCCCTCACCCCCGCCCGCAGCAAACAGGGGCGAAGCGAGCGCTCCGGGAAGGGAGCGCAGCCCCTCCATGCCATATCAAACACTACATTAACGTCATATTAAAGAATCCCCTGAGTTTAAAAGGCTATATTAAAAAATAAAACCTATATAGATCACCGTAGGTTTAATATATTGTATTACCACCCCGATAAAGATCCCTGCAAGTTTTAAATGCATTTTTTTAAAGAAATGCCACTTCAACACGGCTCTTTACATTACTACTCTTTTAGGAGTTGCAGTAGGTCTGGAGTGTGTCGACTTTCGAACAGCAACCGAATTATATTGCTAGCGCAATATAAGTTAATTTTACGCGATTTCTTTATTATATTCGCCAACTAGTAGTTTCTGGTTGGTTAACTAACAGCACAAACGACCATAAAATGCCTGATATGTGGAGGGAAAAGTATTAATTATATTAACTATTAGCTTATCCGCGCATAGTTTAGACATTTAACTTTATGCCATGCACCGGTGACTATTATTCGACTAATTAGCAGTAGGTGGAGCGTGATTCGATTTTTAAAGTTTTCAAAATTCACGATATTAATAAAATCTATAAATCGGCAATAAAAGTTAAGTTTTATATCGGCCTTGCACATTGTATTAAATCAATTCAGAGTATATTTTATTTTTAATTTCTAATTAAGATAAACGGTGAATGCCGCCGCTCCAAAGGAGCATGCAGTCACCGCAAAGTCAGTGCTGTTATGCGTCGCCAGCGAGCCAGGACTGCCCAGCAGCTTGGTTAGTGATTAAACTGTAATTTGTGCATTTCATATTCATAAACCGCCGGTTTTAAACTGATTCAACTACAGCAAGTTTCCAAACTGTATGATAGGCAAAAGTCCAGATCGAGTGACGTTCCTGGGTGGCTGCATCCGAAAGACAATGAACAGGCCAAACAGCGGGCCCATTGAGAGAAAGAGCCAGGTGGGTGCCATTTCCATAGGCCCCCATACCCTCCCAACAGCTGCACCCAGCTCTCAAGGAGTTGGGCATTTCACTCACATTCACTCACGTCACAAAACTCCCCAAGCACATTTAATGGGACAGATGCTCTCAGCCAGGGCCCCATCACACAAAGCAAAATACCAAAGCTGCAGTGCGATTATGTAAGCAATGCCTGACATTCCCGCAATGATATTCCACATGAGATCATACTGGGGATGGTAAACTATGCACAGTGAAGGAGAAATAAAACATGAATAAACATGTAGACACACCAGGAAGAATATTGGTGGATCAGTCGTGTCCTGAAATGGCAGGGATCGCGAGAACATCTTAAACTAATGATGGGAGAGTGCAGAAAGGGAATAAAACACTCTCTCTCTCACACACACACACACACATAAAATGTCACCAGCTTCCCAGATGGGTTGGCATTTCCATAATAAAACAAGCCTGGGCTTCCCCGTAACTCCACTGATTTCATTTAACCCTTGAATTGTCTATATGGTTTAAGTTACAGGGCAAATGTATGGTCCACTTACCAACTTGAATCATTTTCTCTGATCTTACAGACTTACAAACTTGCTGCAGGAAATATTTAATCTGGTTTTTATACTTATTAACCATTTTATTGTTCATGAAATGGCCTTTGGAATTTTAATGCATATTAGTCTGACATTAGAACATATTTACTACATCAGGGGTGATCCGTTTTATCCAGAAAGGGCCATTGTGTATGCAGGTTTTTTGCTGCAACTCCGTAATTAGATTACTAATTAGAGGACTG
Organism: Petrocephalus zakoni; assembly: GCA_026774425.1. Taxonomy (NCBI): domain Eukaryota; kingdom Metazoa; phylum Chordata; class Actinopteri; order Osteoglossiformes; family Mormyridae; genus Petrocephalus; species Petrocephalus zakoni. The sequence continues at coordinate 22,110,301 of JAODKN010000114.1, forward strand.
ATTGGCCGAAGAGTGGTCACACTTGGAATTGAACAGCTCACCCAAAGGTTATCCCAAAAACCTGCATACACAAGGGGCCTTTGTGGGTACGATTGGCCACTCTTGGTCTACAATGACTCAGAATTCAGTTGATAAAAAAAAAAATAATAATGCATGATTAATCAAACTTGCTATAATCCTTTTCACCTTATACCAGGCATGTTATATATACACATACAAACACACATATGCATTAAAAAAAAACATCAAAATTCCAAAAGGAACAAAGGTTTAAAAACAAAACCAATGGGACTTTAAAAATTATTTTATTGTCATCAAGGAGCAGATACTATCAAGGTTACGTGTAATTGGTTGACAAACACCACAATGACCCAGATTGGTTGCTGCTCACAGAAGGTGGGATTAAATGTACAGTAATGCTTTATTGGCAATTAGATATGCTAAGTGAGTATGTTCTCCTCTACAAGATATTATTGTACAATATACAAGTTAAAAAATATAGTCTGTATTGAGTTCATTTTCCATTTGCTTTCATTATTCAGGATAAAATTCACATTAAGTGTTAAGACTTGTTTCTTGGTGATGCATCCAGAGCAAGAATTCAAAAATAAAGTTTGAAGTTCACTCACTCACACACACACACACACACACACACACACACACACACACACACACACACACACACACAGACAGCCTGTGTGTTGGTGAAACTTGGATTGCAAAGTCTTTATATAATCAAGGCTCTGGGCTAAGATGGGAGAACAAGGCATCAAGGAACAGAGTTGGACAGCAGTGTTCAGACACACGCAGACACACACACACACACGTACACCAGAGAGCACCTCAGTACACTGAAATGTGCTCCATTTACAGTACAACACACACACACAGGTTACAGTACACTGGATACAAAATGCCCCCAATCAGACACCTAAATACCACCTTGCATACGACACTCCCACCCACCTACCCTCCAACACAAAACCCGACAGGATGCAGGTCCACTCACACAGAGGGAAACTCACAGGGAAAAAAAGTGCCTGTATAGACTCAGGCGATCAGGACACTTGGCCCCTTCGCACAGGAGACACCGTCCACCACACTATGGCGTGTTTGCTGGAACGAGCACAGCATGGAAACTAGACTAAATCGCAGAACCAGTCGGAGGAGCCAGACTGAATGGCGGACCAGTCAGAGGAGCCAAAATCCGAGGACTCTGACATCCCCCTAAGGGTTACAAACCTTGAGTCTTAGCACTACAGGTATACAGTGCCTGGACATTCAGCGTTTAGGCAGGGGGGGGGGGGGGTGCTTAAGTGGCAGGCAGTGAGAGGAATCAAATTACATATCTGAAATGTTGTGGAGAGACCATAACGACAGTAACAAACTGAAATAAAACCTATAAAAGTTTTGGAGCAGACAAAATACTGTACGCTGTTACGCATTTAGTCGTTGGTGGTGAAACAGAATGTAATCAAGGCTCATTCAAGTCACATAAGGGGACACGGTGCCAGCCTCATTGGTCTGCCCCACCCCCCACCAAAGACACCCGTGCTATTGCTATTGAATGGTATTCTGAAAATAAATTTTGCATGGATCTTCTAAGAGCAAATAGAATAAGAAGAGTTACGGCTAAGCTAGCAAGTGATGCTGGGGATGGGAACAGGACTCCAGGTCAGCTTGGGTACAGTGTTCAGGAAAGAATGACCATACTATTGATACCGAACCAGAGCATCCGCCCCACCAAGACTGGACAGAATGTCAGGACACCGCAATTAATTATTCACTTCTAACTGGGGCCTACTTCCTGCCCTTGAAAGGACAAGAACATCACATCCCCTTACACGCTGGAAGCTGCCATATCTGAACAAAGGCAGGAAACTCCCCATTCAGCAACAGAACTCAGATCCAAATACCAAACTAACCCATGCTAATGCTAAATGTGGAAAAATATCCCTTTCAAATATTCTACAGCATCCCTTACTACTTCTGTTAGTTTGCTAATAGCTAGAACTGAGGCTGATGAATTTAGGGGTTGGTAAGTGGCAGATCTAGCTGAGGAAGAAAGCTTCCTTGTAGCTTATTTGCAAATTTTGACCATTTTCCTTTGGCAAAAATGAGAAACAGAAACATGACAAAATCAAGCAGAGAAGAGCCCCGATGAACTAGGAGCCAGAAACTGCTCCCTCTTGTGGGACTAAGCATGAACTGCAGCTCGGGAGCAAATCTGATCTCTCAGACAGGGGCGCGGGATCTCAACGTCTCCTTCAGAGTCTCTCGGACATGGTGCTACTGGGACCATCTTCAACGTGGAGCTCGGATGGCAGAGGGAAAAGGGTCCAGGGCTCCCATTTGTCAGGGTTGCATCTCTGAAACTCAGCCACAGCGCGGAGAAAATTACCAAAAAAAAAAAAAAAGAAAAAAATTTAAAAAGTTAAAAAGAAAAGATGCTCCCTGCAGAAAATAAGCAAGACAAAAAGGCAGAAGAACAGTGTTAACGAGGTCTGAATAATAGCCAAAAGGGCAGTTACACTGTTCCAGGAATAAACGTGCTGTACATAGGGTTCCTTTCATTACTGATAGACACATTAAGTTTTATAAGATAAGCTGGAGAGAACAGTTACAGATAAATACAGACATGTTAATCTATCTCACCATTTTACCACTTAAAAATCAACTTGTGGTTATGAGAATTAACCCAAGGGATAAGACTAACCAACCAGTTGACTAGGATGATTTAAATTCAAGGAAAGGCAAAGATGAAATGAAAATGAAATCATACAGGATGGAAATAAAAAGGCGCACAGGCTGGAAACTGCCCAGAATCAGGAAGTGGGAGACGCCCATTAAGTCCTAGAAGATCTGCACTATGAACAGATGCCATGGGGGAAAACCTCGATTTGAGAAGGAGGCGCATGCTGGTTTGGTCAAGCCTGAAAATACACAACGTGACAGGATGTAAAATGCAGGAAGCGGAGGCTATGTGCAGCGACTCGGGAGCAGTAGAAGCAGACTGACTGCAGCCCAGACACACAGGAGAAGGTAAGATACAGAAGGGCCTTCCACCTACCGCGGGGCACCAAAGGCTGGCCGGGGGGCTCATCTGTAGGTCTTGTGCTGCTGCATGAGACCCACGTTCTCGTAGACGCGGGAGCTGTCATCGCGCATCCTGTGGGGGGAGTTACCCATTTTGAGTGGATGCTGGCATCTCAGATTTATTTTTTTGCGCTTTTCTGGAGATGCCCCGGGAACTTACTCTGCACAGGTGGGGGTGGGCGTGCAGGGGGGGTAGGGGCTCTGGTCTCCCGCCGCTAGGTCGGACAGCGAGTACTTAATGTTGGTGTACTCACGGCCTTTGATCTTGCTCTTCTGCAGAAACAGGGGCGGGGGGGGGCGGTTAGTCTGTTTCAATACGCAAAGGCTCTTTCATTTACAGTACTGTCCAAAGAAAATCCTTAGGGAGCTCATCTGCCTTTATTAGTCCTTACAGATGATGGCGGCCCCAGGTGGGCGTGTGGGTGAGGCTGACCTGCTCTTCCTCGATGCGCCGCTGCAGCGTCTCGATGTAGTGCTGCACGGCCATGTAGATGAAGCGGTACTGAGCCTCCGTCTGCACCATCCCCGAGCGCTGCGAGCGCACCATCTGGATGCTCTTGGGCACGTCGATGTCACAGTCCACCCCTAGGGGGCACATGTGCTCTCATTATGCAGCCATCACCCCCAAACATGGGTTTGAGGTTCTGCTGAGCTGAAGCATGGCAAACTCTCTGAGCAGGGGTGATCGGGGCCAGACGCACCTTTCTCCCGAATGACGTCGATGAGGATGTCTATCACGATAAACGTCCCTGTTCTTCCAATTCCAGCACTGCAAAGGGTTAACAGGAGGCAGTAAAAGCCGTGACTCAACAAAGGCACACATACTCTAAAAAAAAAAGGGGACTGACATTAAAGTGAGCTAAACGCAATCAATCAATCACACGTTCGGGATTCTGTTTACCTGGCACATTAAGGTCCCGCAGCTATTTTACCAGCAGTTTAGAGAATTTATTGTGTGCCATAAATCATTGCCAAAGTTTTACTCTCCTTCCGTAGCTGCCTAGAATCAGCGATTAGCTTCTCAAAACATCTACCCGGGCCGACTGATTGCAGTAATACATGCCCTCTGCCAGAGGCACATACCCCACCAGCTAAGTCTATGCGGTCACCAGCTGCCACCCCCTGCTCCCTAGCCCACAAAGCGGCAAGGCCTGCATGCAATTGATCTTGAGGACCGGCCTCCTGAGAGAGGAGCCAGCTGGGGCTGCAGATCGATCCATGTCAGCAGAAGCTGGATGCCTGCTGAGTTTTTGAAAATGCCGAAAAAGATTTTTGCTATTACCGCCAGCCAGTTGCTCAGCTATTTTTTGTCATAGAAAATCAGGCACCCCCTTTCAAACACAGAGCTCATATTCTACGCAGCAGGTCTGCTGTAAGAGGGGCGGGGTCTCTTGCCTGCAGTGAACCACAATAGGCCCCGCCTCCAGGATGCTCTCCTGCTTCAGGTTGACCTCCTCCAGGAAGTCCAGCACGCCGCCGGGGTCGGTGGGCACGCCGTGGTCCGGCCAGGCCCGAAAATGGTACTGCCAAACAGTCCGTTCCGTGTTCCCCTGAAATGTTAGACCATCTGCTTATTGCTCAGTAAAAGCTAACACCAGATCTGAAATCGTACAGTAGAAAAATGATGCTCCTTCGGATTGCTACTAGAGAAACATAAGACTAGAACCCTATTGGCAAGGCTGAAAAGGGTAAGGGGGAGACCAGCAGATATACCTCATCTTTAAAATGAAATTCTCCAAACCACTTCAAGAAGGTTCTCTACAACTGTACAGTGTAAATCTAGCCAAGAAATGCACTGCAATGAGCCGTCCAGTGGACAGGGCTTGGGGAACGCCATGCTGCCCCAAAGGGGCCTTCGTTTCCCAGTCAAGATGTGAAGATCCATCGATGTATTGTGATGAATTTATTATTAAGGTGACAATTCAACTACATTGATCTGTAATGTTAAAATCCATTATAAAATCGCCAAAATCCTCCTTAAATATATGCCTAGTTACAAAGTACAAAGTAGCAGCATTTCCAAAACACAGGCTGAGAGGAGGAGAAGGCTCATTAATATTCAAAAAGGAAGCTCTACATGATGATCTTTGCTCCATGATGCTTTTGGGACACTTGCCCATTGCGCTCTCTGTCATCGTGAAGATAATCTTTGTGCTGTGATGCTTTTGGGAAATGCCCCTCTTTCTGTATTGCAAAAAACCTGGGTACGGTAGCAATGGTCACCGAAAATAAAGGTAAAAATGAATGTTAGCCATAAAGATGGAAGATAAGTATTGGCAATGTCATTTTTGACTGATTTTTTTTTAAGATAGGACCGACATCAGTCAACTTTTTCTTTGCTTCAGCATTCAAAGTTAGCAGCACCAGAGCTAAACACTAATACTAAAATAACAGAGATGACTGCACTGGACGATCAACTATTTAAATTTTTTTTTTTTTAAGAATTTCATCAGCTTATACTCAGACCTCACAAGAGGTCTGGCCCATTATAATTCATTAATAAATCTGGCCTACAGATCGATCTTTCATTTTTCCACAAAATTAATTAATATAAGATAAGATAAAACATCATTCTGCTAATCTGTGCCGGCAAGCCTGGCAAGTTTTCCTGGTGGCCAGTTTCCACATTAGTGCACCGCTAGTTAGCCTCGGCGAACACGGCCAGTTCAGTAGATGATCTTTTTGAAAATTTACACTGACACTCCCTTTACAATGCTATTTTCACTGTTTAATAACAATAACGATCAATATTCTGAGATTCTACTTTTTTGTATTCCATTAGCAGTGTGTAATCATGTTCCCATGGTCATATTTGTGATGTCCTGCCCCCCCGAGAACCTAAAAAATATTAGAATTTAGGTTAATCAAAATAAATCATCGAATCGAATCGAATAGTGGTAGAAATTAAAGATTTACGATCCGCCGAATCATTCCCTAAATACTTGTAACCAAATGGGATGGCCTTGGGGCGGAGGACGTGCAGCACGCTTCCCGGGCACACTGACCTGGCCGACCTTGGACAGCTTCAGCTCCCGCAGGATGTAGTCGTGGGCGGAGCTCTCCCTCACGGTGCGGACCCGCATGGCACCGTACTCCTTCAGGGCCGAAACCTCTGGCCAGTACTTCACACACTTGCTCTGCAGAAGAGAGACCGGCTCAATAGCTGCGGTAGGACTGCTTCGCCGTGACCTTTGACCCCGTCTAGGAGCACCCTAGTTACAGCTACCCATACTGCCTCACGTTGAATGCTACATAATTTTTCATGTAAAGATGCCATTTTAAGCTACTGCAAATTATACTTTGCGTCATGCTAGATTGATTCTTGAGTGCTAATTGTATTATACACTCTCTAAATGAAGTGTATCACTTGTGAGGTTTTAAGCAGTGCTTAAAGGTTACTACCTTGCATGTTACCATTCAAACACTGGAAGCTCAGCCTGACAGCACTTAGCCGGCTCCTGGGCTGGTGCTTGTAAAGTGCCACCTGCCTTGTGCAGGAAGCATTTGGCAAACAAAGGATGGCCCACAAAAAAGGAGCCCCGCATGTAAATGTTATTTGTTAAGATGTTGGGCTACTTTGTGGGCCACCCGGTGTAAGGAGAACTTCCACAGTCAAAGTATGAGTGTTTCTCAGCACCAAGAATGCAAAGATCATACTTGTGGTCTAACTTGCCTGCCAAGAATGAAACTGGGCCGTGTGAACCATGGGGTTGGTTTCGTTTGGCGAGGGTGCAATCGATGTAGCCTTGATGTTTAGGGCGGGGCAAGAATCACATCCTGGGGTTCTTACCGTACTCTGTATTTTAGTTCTTTGTACTGGGGCTGGCCACCAGCAATGGGAGATGGAAGTGCACGAGGACACGAGTACAGGCAAGTGCACATTCCGAGAAACACCGCATCGTTGCAGGAAGTCCTCAGAGAGCACGGAGTAGTGCGTGATGTTCCTCAAACATTCCTTACCACTGTACTGGTCAGACAGCACATACCTTTCCCCGCTCCACCTCCTTGGTCGTCATGACAATAACACGGGAGTTTTCCTGGAACACCATCCTCCAGAAATCACTGACTGTGTTCTGGAGGCAGCCTTGTGTGGCGATGTAGTTCTTTCTCACTTTGGTATTGTTGCATTTTGACTCCAGTTCAGGCTGTGGGGGGGAAAAGGCACATGTAATTACCGCTCGGCCTGACACAGAACTCTCCGGAGAGAGGGTGTGCTCCGGCACACCTGCAATAAGAGGGATGTGGCCCACTGATTTAAAAAAAATTGGTTCATGACAAATCTAATTCATACCATAAATAATGACTTAAGATTCACACTCTGGACACTAAATTAGCAGGATGGCCTGAATGCATGTTATGAAAGTGTGATATAAAGCAGTTTGAAAACCTCAGTAGAGCCAAACCTCCCTTACCCGGACAGAATGGGACCAAGGGGTGCCCGTAAGTAAGAAAGGCCCGTAACTTAGAACATGAACAGTGCAGTACAACCTACATGTGTACACATACAAACTGCATGATATTTATGAGGTGCGAAGCTTATAACAGGATGTTATTTCAGTCTGAGCTAGCGAGTCATTCCATTTTATTCTTGCAGTTCTATTCGCTTTGGTTTACTTGCTATTTGGTTCCAAACTCTCACCCGGTTTTTGGTTACCGTCTTCGCGCCCCTCGGACTTTGACGCTTTGATCTGTGTGTGTGTGTCAGGTGCATAGGGAGTGACGCTGTGATCTCTGTGTATGCTCTGTGTGTGTATGTCGGGTGCATAGGGAGTGATGCTGTGATCTCTGTGTATGCTCTGTGTGTGTATGTCGGGTGCATAGGGAGTGATGCTGTGATCTCTGTGTATGCTCTGTGTGTGTATGTCGGGTACATAGGGAGTGACTGCAGTTCTTGTTTTGCCAGCTTATGCTGTATGATGTTGTTTGGATAGGGAGTAAGGTGTAGAATTTGTTGTTGTGTTTTCTCTGCACTTAGGTAAGTTAGCTTTGGGCTGCGTTTGGAAGTTTTGTTTATTGTTTTGCTATAGTCACTCCTGAGTCCTTTTGCACCAGGTTTATTTGTTCTGTGTACGTGGTGTGTCGATAAAAACAGAAAAATGTATTTTAAAAAATACCCCTTTGTCCAGGTGTGTTCCCTTGTCCATCGCACCCTATCCTTCCCTTACTCCACGTACCCAAGACTGGGGCTCGTAACAACAGCTGCTGGTGGTGTAACATTAATTTGCGCATGCGCGGGCCTAGAACTGCCTGGTAGAGGGAGGTGTATTGGTATATCGGAGGTGCAGATAAGGGAGGTTTGACTGTACTGTCACGTGTGCACATGACCCCATGACGTCACTTATTACCATAATGATATTGGCGTTGATGTAGTCGGACCCAGGCTCGTTCGAGTCCCCATCTTTGAGGACCACGCGGGTATGGTCGACTGCGTGAGAGAGGCAGGCTGTTATTAACTACCGCCGAGGGCTGACATCACACAGAACAGCAACTCTAATGCACTCTATGTTGGTGAATGAAGTCACCAACATAACCCTAACCCTAACCCTAACCCTAACCATACTCTGGATGAGCACAACAAATACAAGAAACGAATTCCTGAGAACTGAGACCTAAAGCTCCGAAGAGCTTAATTCGTGATTAAAAGCCTCCAGATTGCGACACCTGCAGAGAAATGCTGGCCAGTTTTGAACCACAATGAAGCCTAAACTTAGCTACATATGATGCAGAACTGTCCATGAGCCGGGGAAGCATGAAGGGGACGTGAGCTCATAGGGGGCTGGACTCACATGGCAGGATGTTCTTGTATCGGTTCTTGTTCTTGTTTTCAGGTCGCTGTCCTTCTTTGCGGCTGTAGAGAAGCTTACATTCTTGCTGTTGAAGAGTCTGTGGGGGCAGGGGCCGTAACACGGTACACTTACTCCATATGGTACATATAGTCCGTTATGTCTGCCTGCATCCATCTCGCTGCTTTCTACCACATCTCTGACCTTTTAATGACGTCACTTACACGACTCCGTCTGACCGGGGGTATTCGCCATCCCAACGACATAATTCCCCCCCCCCCCGAGAACATTCCCGCTCAGACCACGCCCCACAGCTGACTTCAGCACAAACCACGCCAAGATCGATTTCATTGGATAGCAGTATGCCAGCGCTAATCCATCCCATAGTGTGACTGTATCTAGCAGTCCAGCTTTCATCTTTGACATGAGGGAAAGCCACCCCCCCAACAAAGAAGCCTACTTTCCTACTAATTTGGTTCATATATGGGAAGATGGGATTAACCCATGTTTTAGTTTGGGATTTGCTATATGGTACGGACCAACTTACTTCACTCACCACCAAACCAAATCAAGTTAGGTTAGTCTGACTCGCAGATTTTACTCGCAAATTCGTATGATGCTGCACAAAATACAGTCACTACTGCCAGTTAATTAACTTAAAAAATACCTCACTTCCAGATGTGTGTGGCTAATATAATTTTTTGTTTACTGGGTCAAAGCCTACATTCTTTTAAAAATTACATTAGGGGTGTCATTATTAATTCTATAAATAATTGAGTAATAATACAATATAGACATTCTAGTTTATGCAGGAACCAGCTAACGAATCAAGGGTGCACACTCAGTCACACATACAGTCAATTTAGGCACTCAGATCAAAGGTGATTAATCATCATTGCTGACGCATCACAGCACACAGTGTACAACGAAATGCATCCCATGTGCATGTAACCCATGACACACTGACACAGTGGGGGGGCAGTGCTTGGAGGCGGGACCCTGCTCAGGGTACCTAAGCGGTACTTGTGGGTTGGGGACTCGAACCGGCAACCTTTTGATTACACAGTCCCGTACACGTCCCTAACCATGACGGCACCACTGCCTCACCCTCACACTGTCATACCGAGACTCCCGTGTCCTTATAATCAGTGTTTTACACCATCATCAGCGAGAACAGGGTGAGACTCTTACCTCAAACTCCTCCCAGAATCCCTGCTTGACCTTATCAGTGGCCTCCGCTAGTTTGCTGAGCTCCCTCACGCGGCTCTCGATCTCTGCTGCGTTGATGCGGGTTGTGTTAAGGGGCTTGGCAGGGTTCACACACACATACACACACACACACACACACACAGATGGAAGGAGAGTTACTCAACAGTGTCTTTAAAATATATATCAGCTAGCAGAACACAAAGTGTACAACATAATGGTGTTTATATCTAACAATTACACCTGGGTCATAAGGTGGCCGTATAGCCTCAAACGACATCGGTGATCACTATTTCGGCACATTGCCTGTGCAGGGTCCCAGAGGTGAACTTCTTCGTTTCTGATCTCGCCCACTATCCGTGGTTGGCTGACAGTAAGGCTGTGGGGCTGGTCAGCAGCACTAATTATGCAGTTACCAGCATGCCAGTTACCAGTTATGGCGTGACGTAGAACAAACAAGGCGACAGCGTCGTTTTAAGTATGCGCCAGGTTGTTCTCGCTAGCTTCATTTCATCCAGATATGATCTGAAGCATTTGCCCACCTTAAGGCCCAGCTTCAGGCTACCTGCTTCAGCCACCCACCTTAAGGCCCCAGCTTCAGGCTACCTGCTTCAGCCGCCCACCTTAAGACCCCAGCTTCAGCCGCCCACCTTAAGGCCCCAGCTTCAGGCTACCTGCTTCAGCTGCCCACCTTAAGGCCACAGCTGTAGGCTACCTGCTTCAGCCGCCCACCTTAAGGCCCCAGCTGTAGGCTACCTGCTTCAGCCGCCCACCTTAAGGCCCCAGCATCAGGCTACCTGCTTCAGCCGCCCACCTTAAGGCCCCAGCTTCAGGCTACCTGCTTCAGCCGCCCACCTTAAGGCCCCAGCTTCAGGCTACCTGCTTCAGCTGAAGGACAGTGCCCAGGGTCTCCACCATGGGGTTCTTCTTGTAATGTTCCACCAGGTCCGTGAGGGAGTCGAACTTCTCCCCGCCTCCTACGTCGTACTTCATGTCATGCTGTGAGACAGACGGGGCAAACTGAAAGCCCCGTCTGAAAGGCCCTAACGCGAGGCCCTACATTCTTAGACAGACAACCCAAGGCACCAACCCCTTAGAAGCAGACTGGGTTATTCCCCAATGAGTCTGCCACATATAGGCGAGTGGGCCGCACACCTGCCACCCCCGCAATCACCAATTGGCCCGGGGACAGTACCTGGCAGCGAATCATGACGTGGGTGACCTTGGGCTTGCTGTCGCTGCTGTCCGTCTTGTCATCACCAGTGCGCACAGACAGCACAAAGTCGCCCGGGTGGCTCTGGCTCTCCCGCACCAGGAAGCTGCCGTTCTTTCCCTTCTCCGTCAGCAGCTTCTCTGCCTCACGGCCCGAGAGGTGCCCATGGAACCATCTGGAAGGATGCGAATGGTCAGGCACGGGGCTTCCACCCAGCACTCCTGCAGCCCAACCCCAACCTCAGATTCAGGGCTTTAGCTTCAATGGGGTCTGCTAGGGAAAGCTCAGTGAGAAGCAGCAGCAAACGTGCCGCTGTGGAGCCCTCACCTCGCTCTGCTAGGGAAAGCTCAG
>JAODKN010000114.1:22124402-22148101 GCA_026774425.1 Petrocephalus zakoni
ATTTGAATTACTTCTATAATTACATTTGATATTGAAGGAAAACATTTATTATAAGGAACTGAAGCGTTTTAGAAATCACAAAGTATTTTCATTTAATTAAAAAAAAATGATGAATCGTTTAAAACATTGATGTCGATGCATTTACATCGTCAAAATCACCAACTACGCAGACTAATAGCAGCAGTCCTGCTGTATTGTGTACTATACCATTTCCTTAGTGCATATGTAGAGTGTATACTGCTGTACATGTTTTATGTACAGTTAGCATTTATTTAATGAACTACACTGCTGATTGGAAACTAAAAGGACACTTACTCCCAATACAGAAAGTATAACCTCAACAATATAAAGGGAACCTCAGAGCTGACAGCAATGTTAACATGTTTACATTTCCAGCATAAGCAGTATGCAATTCCAGTAAGTATTCAAACTGTGCCTTTGTTAAACAAGACTGAGTCGAGGAAGGCTGGGGGGCACGTAACACAGGCGAGGCCTCAGAACACCAGCTGCAGCCTGCCACTCATCTGAAATCAGCCTCAATCTCGAGAGGCTTCAAAGACCTCTTTCAGCCATTTCAATGGCTACTAAAATAATAGTACTTACTGTTCATTGTTTTGTTCAGTACTACCATTTTATTTTCAACAATCATTATTACTACTCTTACTGCTACTAGCAATGTATCTTCATTACAGGCCAATAATTACAATTTCTTTATTGAAAATATTTCTCTAAGAAATCGCACATACATAAGATATTTAGTACTGTCATTATGGAGGCAGCTCTAAATGCTGGTGCCCCTGCTGGCCGTAGCTGCCATGCGCACTTCGCTAGCGTCGCCTCCTTGGTCACAGCACCCCCTGTTGGCCGCAACTGCCATGCGCACTTCACTAACGTCGCCTCCCCGGTCACAGCGCCCCCTGCTGGCCGCAGCTGCCATGCGCACTTCGCTAACGTCGCCTCCTCGGTCACAGCGCCCCTGCTGGCCGCAGCTGCCATGCGCACTTCGCGAGCGGCGCCTCACCTGACGGATAAGGTGAAGTCTCCGGGGTTGCTCTTACTGGGTCGCGCCAGGAAGCTGCCATCCACTCCGCGGGTTAGCAAAAGGTTCTCCGCCTCCACACCGGTGATGTTCGGATGGAACCACCTACGTTATCGATGAATGGGTCAAAGCACGGAACCACACAGCAGCATAAATATCAACGACCCGGCTGCTGATACGGCCGCCCTGCAAATGCCGCACATAATCCGCATTCTACCGCCCGCCTCCCTCTCATCCAACGAGCTCCTTTTAACCCATTACTTAGTTAACTGGGAACTAGTGGTTAACACGCTTTAGCTTAAGATCAGCCGTCTGCAGGAACAGATGCTGTGCAGCGACTCGTGGACACTTTTCCTCTGGGTGCTCCTCGTATGCAGAAGCAGTGAATGCATGACGATAACTACCCGCCACTAACTAGCGCTTAGCGGGGCATACACATCCCCATGGGGCGCCGGGCTAAGCGCTGTATAACTATGACATCCCAAGCGGGGAGGAAGTTGCTAACTTATGGCGCAAAGGCTGATAGCGGTCCATAACGTGCCGACGCCCCCTTCCTCCCTCCCCCGGGAGGAGCGGGAAGCCGGGAAGCCGCCCAGATGCGCCGCGTCCAGCCGGGCCGTACCTCCGAGATGTCATCTTTCGCCTCGGCTGTTCCGATCCGTCCCCCCTCCCCGAAGGCTCCTAGCCTGCGAGTCCAGCTGGCGTGCTAGCCGAATACCGAAGTCAGCCCCCGGCTACACCGCCTCATGCACATGCGGCCTCGGTCACGCCAAACACCGCGCCGGCCGAGACGCAGATACTGTCCAAAACATAAAAAAAACAAACAAAAAAGTCCCCAGGCCTCTGCGCGACAGAATGTACTCGCTGCCGATGGTGTTACGTCATCAAACGTGCGCCAGAAGCGGAACTTGGATGCTGGGCATGCGCAGTACGAGCCAGGCAGTAGGACGCTTTAAAGGCAGTAGGGGTGTGTATGGCAAGCCGTTTTAGCTCGTTTTTAGAGGATATTACATATGCATTTCTAACTACTTAGAATGCACATTCCTGATATCAGAAATTAACTTGTAATTAATGTGAATAACTTGTAATAATGTGTATAATTGGCACAAATTCAGTTCCAACTAGTTAGAATATTAATACTTGATATCAGAAATTCAATTTCAACTAGTTGAAATGCCAATTCCTGGTATCGGAAGTTACATTTCAGCTAGTAAGATTCAAAACGATTTTCTCACTTATTTCAGTGGTACTTGGAATTTTAACTAGTCAAAATGCCAATTTCTGATATCAAGAATTCAAATTCAACTAGTTATAATTCAATTTTAACTAGGCATAATTCCAATTTCTGATAACAGGAATAAAATTTCAAAACAACAATTGGCATTTCGACTAGTTAAAACTGAATTCCTGTTATCAAAAATTGGAATTCTAACTAGTTCAAATTAAATTCTAACTAGTTCAAATTGAATTCCTGATGTTAAGAATTACCATTCTAAATAGTTGGAACTGAATTTGTGATATCATAAATACACATATGACTAGTGACGACTGAATTTCTGATATCAGGAATGTGCATTCTAACTAGTTAGAAATATGTGATATCCTTTAAAAACGCATTAAAGCTAAAACGGCCTGCCATAGGTGTGTTACTAGTGAGGGGAATTCCAGCTCTTTCAGGAGAGCCGGTTCTTATAGCTCAGCTCACTAAGAAGAGCCGGCTCTTATAGCTCAGCTCACTAAGAAGAGCCGGCTCTTATAGCTCAGCTCACTAAGAAGAGCCGGCTCTTTCGGCTCCCAAGTGGCTCCTCATTTTATTGTTTGTTGTAATGTGTAAAATGAATTGCCAACATATATTATATCAAATGTTTATTATTTCTATGGCTTATTATACTCAGCATGGAACAGAGTGCTACAAAAAAATTAAATTTAAAGCATAAAAACAAATACCCATCTCAATCTCTGATTGCATGTATAATATTTATAAACCATACCATACCATTTTCTTTATAAAGCACAACAACAAAGCCAACCAGAGCGCTGTACAGCTAGAACACACACAAATCAAGAGATCAAAACATGCAAAAAAACGTTGAACTATTTACAGTGAAACAACACAGAGAAGCTTAGAGAATCACACAACAAAATGTATACGAAAATGTGTAAAACAAAAAGAAAAAAGCAGCATCCAGGTAACAGTTTTAGCGAGTCCTTAGTGAAGATCGATCCAAGTGCCTCAGCTTAGAGGGGCTGACCCTGTATCTCCTCTCTGTTATTATCTGCCTTGTTTTGCAGAAGATTCTCTCTGATGAGACTAGTGTTGCTACAATGCACAGTCCCCGTGCCATCGCGTGTGTAAGACGCGGTTAGACTGAAGCCTTGGTCTCCCACTCAGTGGCTCTGCGGAAAAAAGACTTCCCGGGATAGGACCTGACTTCCAGTATTGCATCTGCTGAGGGATTCCTCCGTCCCTCCTGTGTGTGTGTGTGCTGTCTGTAACTCCCCCCCCCTCTCAGTGCGGACACACACACGCCACCACACATCATGTAGCTGACCGATCACCTGCGGCTGGAACAGAACAAACATCAAAGCGGCTCCGGCTCCAGAGCAGGCGCCGGCTCCGGTCGTTCTAGTTTCAGGCGGAGTTGGTGAACGTTTCAGAAAAGTCAAGCCCTGCAAACTTACAATAAACACGACTGTCGTTTCGTGTGTTTCGGCAGACAGCTGAGTTTCGGTGCTGCTTGGCGACACCGCCGGTGGGACATGCGACGGAGCGCGTTGGCCTTCGTCCTCCGGGCCAGCAGGTGGCGCCAGTGCGCCGCATCCGGACCTTGCGCCACCGGAGAAGAGCGGAGCGCGCGGTTTGTCCCTCGTCGCGACCCGTTTAATCCTTTACGTGGCAGTTGTAGGCAGGCTGTACGTTTCATTGCCTGCTTGTAACATTGGGACCCGCAAACTCTGCTTGTGGACGGCGGCGTCCCGCAGGCCCTCGTTTCCCTTCTCCGTTCTCCCGACGGCCCCCTGCCCCCCTCTCCGCGCTAACGCGCAGCGGAAATCCGCGCCACAGACGGCGATGTTCGCCCTGGCCGAGTCCCTCGTCCTTGTGGGCTTTCTGTCCGCCGCGGCCTCCGGCTACTTCGTCAGCATCGACGCCCACGCCGAGGAGTGCTTCTTCGAGCGGGTCAATTCGGGGACCAAGATGGGGCTGATGTTCGAGGTGGCGGAGGGCGGCTTCCTGGACATCGACGTGGAGGTGAGGCCCGGAGGAGCGAGGCCTCGCGTCGGCCCCGAAGGTTCCGGAATAACCCCCCAGAGATGCAGTCCGCAGTCCGGGGGTGTGCTGCTCCGGAAGGGCCCGTACCTGCATGCAGGTTACCCTTATCCCTGTGCTCCTGCCATGTAACAGGGCTCCCGCTCTTAGCTATCCGCATGGAGCCTCGTCTCCTTTCCTTCTGGTTCCAGTGCCGCAGAAACGCTCTCCGTTAGCCAGATGCCAAGCTGCAGCTGTTCTTCTGCCCAGGGGGTCGCGTCCATATGCCATCCAGTGCCAGGCCGGACCCCGTAGACCTGTTGAGTCTGACATGGCGGGGTGTGTGTGGCCCCTCTGTTGACTTCTGAATGACTATCTTAACGCTGCATGACAATGACTGCAGACAAGAGGCGCCTTAAAAGTGGCTGGACTCCCTTGTTGTGGGTCTAGCCTTGCTTTGCTGACGTGATCTGGGTAGTCATCCTGTAATCTTGTCCTCCTCCCTCCTGTGGGCCATGCGCCTGCCTCTGTGAGGGTGTCTGCTTACAGAACTGCACACATTTCCAGGTCTGCACTACAGTTAGTTTCTGTGCATGGCCCATACTTTTTAAATTGTTGTAGGGTTTTTAGTCATTAAATGAGCAGCAATATTCTTTTGCTGGCTTTCTTAAATGTTGAAATTGTATTATTTCTTGAAACTTGTGTGTTTTCTGTCAGTCAATGTAAAGATATAATGCGTTGTGTGAGGCTTATTTTATAGTGCCTGTCACATGGGGGTGCTCCTCAGTCTGGGCCTGAAATTCCCAGTGCAGGTTTTAATATAGGTCTTGTGCAGCATGCATTCCTGACGAAAACTGGTCTCAAATCCAGAATTCAGGCAAAGGAATTGACGTGAGCTGTTACCATGACTGTTGATGAGCCATTTAATGTTTCCATCGTCTGAAATTTCAGATTACAGGGCCTGATGGCAAACAGATTTATAAAGGAGACCGGGAGTCGAGCGGCAAGTACTCCGTGGCAGCCCACATGGATGGCATGTACAAATTCTGCTTCAGCAATAAGATGTCCACCATGACGCCCAAGATTGTCATGTTCACCATTGATATTGGCGAGGCCCCCAAGGGTCAAGACATGGAGACTGAAGGTCAGTGGGCAGCGTCTCATGGGGGGCTGGGTTATAGAGTCACAGGCAAGTCTTTGAGTGTCTCAATGTGCGTACTTGACTGTACTTGCGTTCTTGTGGACCTATTGCCAAAGACCAGTTCCAGTACTAAGAACACAAGTACAGAAGATGGTAAAAATCCCTGGATGTTCTCCTTCTCCTCCCCAAATATCAGGGATGCATCGTCACCAAACACAAACACTCCCATGACTCGCTGCGTCCCAAATGCCTTCTTGGAAGGCGATGCATCGTCACCAAACACAAACACTCCCATGACTCGCTGCGTCCCAAATTCGTTCTTGGAAGGCGAGGTAGCAAGACTGGTCTAGCCAAGAGCACAAGTGCGGTCTTTGCGTTCCTGGTAGTGAGAAACGCCAAATGGGATCTTCTGGCTTAATCTGTCTGAGTGTCGCATGCTGTTCGCTTTCAGACTGTGCTGCAAAATTGAGAGATTTGTATTTCTGGCCAATTTTTGGTCCTTGTTGGGTTTATGTTTGCATCCTTTCAAGCAGATTTCTGAACCCAGTGTCAGTGTTTCCTCCCTTAATTCCTCCATCCTTATTCTGTTCAAATTCACTCCTTTTAGGCGATGGTGAAAGCTGGGATGGTATGTTCTAGACGGCATGAAGGACTGGTTGGGTGTATATGTGTGTTCGCGCACGAGCCCCTGGTCTTATGTCCAGAATGCACTTGCCTCCACTTTGAATAAAAAAAAAAAGTGCTGTGTATCCAAGAAAATCAGCGTAACATTCTGAGTCACGGTGCTCAGTTGTGATGCAATACTAATGAGACATGGATGTGTGAATAATGGTTGTTTGGGATTCGGTGTGTTGTACTCTGACCGCTTGTTTGTGGGTGTGATGTAAGTAAATGGTGACGTCTTGCTTTGTGGAAACCGCTATTTTGTCCCATTGTCTCTTCTGCCTGACAAGCTTTTAGTTAACCCTTCACTGCAGGGCTGTTACCGACACGTGGAATTTGACTGCACTTGTATGAATGTGCTTTTAGACGTAGTGCATGTTAAATCTTTGGGTCTTATGTGGAATTTTGCCATGTGCATAAATATTGTTTTCATCTTTGTTTTAAGCCACTTTCTGTCGCTTATTTCAAACTGTCTTGCAGGATTTTTCACTTTCCATAGTGCTTTCTAAGAATATTCCTGTTAAATGGGGAATTGAGGTTAACAGACTTTGGGACGTAACTGCACACAGTGATTTTGAGGTTCCCCACTGGGTGCAGCAGCACCTGTTCCTGCTCAGTTCTGGATGGTTGGTCACCAGCCCTCACCAGCATCTCCCTTCCCCTCTGTGTACACCAGCACACCAGAACAAGCTGGAGGAGATGATCAATGAGCTTGCGGTCGCCATGACGGCAGTCAAGCACGAACAGGAGTACATGGAGGTCAGGGAGCGAATACACAGGGCGAGTGAGTATTGGGAAGCTGCGGAGCGCAGGGTGTGCATCCATGATAAAAGGCAGTAACTGATAACATCCAATGCTGTTTGTTAATGTTTGACTCTCTGCTGCTGCTTCCCTCCAGTCAATGACAACACCAACAGCAGGGTGGTGCTGTGGTCCTTCTTCGAGGCACTCGTCCTCGTTGCCATGACCCTGGGACAGATATACTACCTGAAGCGGTTCTTCGAAGTGCGGAGAGTGGTGTAGGATCGGCCCTGTGCGGCCCACCCTTTGAAGTACCAAAACAGTATGCGCACACTGTCAGCTTCAAGATTGGATTGGATGTCAGGAGACTAAGTCTGCATAAATGTGCCCCCCCCCCTCAGTTCTGATCCACATTATAGCTACTCCCCACTACCCTGTCCAGGATGTGGGGTTGGAAGTTGAATGGATTGATACAGCTTTTTATTTTCTTTGAATTTTACTGTTATATGGTGTTTCTTTCTGGACTCCACACACACTCTTCTGGGAGGTGTCGACTGAAGTTTTCAGAGCTGAACTATATAGAACATAAAGGATGATTGTAATAATTTTTATTTTATTCTGGGATTTTATTGTCTGCAGTAACCAGTGTGAAATGAGCAGATTCACTTTAGTTCATGCTGTTAAGCGTCATGTGTCAGCTGTCGCAGTTACACTGGACCCCACCGCCGATGACGGCGGGGGGGGCACACACACCTGGGGGGCTGATTCAGGCTTGTATGTCTTAGTTAACTCAACGTCCTAACTGTTACTGTCTTCTGGTTTAAAGCCAGAACTTGTCCAAGTGTTAGATGTGTTTTCTACCCTGTCCATTTTAAAAGCAGGATCAGTATAGCAGCAAATCAAGATCTGATACATTTTCTTTATGAACTGTTTAAATGTATATTAAGTTAATATTACTGAATTTTTCTCTTACGTCTGTCCAGCAAATGGCTTTGATTTATAAACCACCCCCCCCCCCCAATCCCCCAATTTCCAAGGCACATATTGCATTGTTTGTTAGTCGAGCAGAAGATTTAAATTTGATGTCGAGGTTACAGTATAAGGAAGCAAATTAAGGCAGTGATTGGTGTGAAATACTTGCTTGTACCTTTTTTGAACGATTCATCAAATCAGAGATACAATTTTGTATATTTAATTTCTTTATTGGAGGTATGTGGGGGCAAAAGCCTTTCATACTTTGGCTTCCAGGCTTGAGTAGGCTGTGGGTGGGATTTTTGGCTCCTGTGAGGATTGCTGTGCAAAACGTCATCCAAGATGGAACTGTGGCAGAGTTCAAATGCTGATGGGTGTTGAATATGATCCAGGTTTAATAAATAAAACACACCATTCTTAAAGTGTTGTCCTTTTTGTAATGCTTGTGTGAATGATTGTTGTATTGTCTTTATTATTGATCAGTGAAAATTTAAAACGTTCCCGAACGTACTTTACTGGTAATTTGGAAATAAATGCTGGGGGTGAAATTTTAGCACAGCTTGAAAACGTTAGATTGGCTCGTTTAAAGGTTAAAGATGTAAAGCTGTGTCCGGCCACCGACCCGGCTGTACCACGTTTCCCCTCGGACGGCAATCCCGGGTGCACCGGAAGCCGCGAACACGTGTGTCTAGGGTGCACCGGAAGCCGAGCACACATGTACCTACTCTGGGAGTCGCTCCAGTTTCACGTACATCCAGAGAGCGATGGAGTCCGTAACGGAGGGACAGTGGGAAAGTTTACCGGTGAAGCTGAATGACGGCATTTTGCAGACGCTGGCGGAGCTGAACTTCGAGTACATGACCCCTGTCCAGGTACCAGCACCGGCCGCCGGTGCGACGCGAGACGCGGGTCGTGCTGCGCTGTTTGAGCCCCGTAATTAAGGTGACCGACGTTTCTTGCAGTCCGCCTGCATCCCCCTCTTCATGAATAACAAGGACGTGGCGGCCGAGGCGGTAAGTTGCGTGGCTCCTTCCCTGCGGCTCCTGGCCCGCGGCTCGCCCTTACTGACTCGCCGTCACCTTGCGTGCAGGTGACCGGCAGCGGGAAGACGCTGGCTTTCCTGATACCCGTGCTGGAGATGCTTCTGAAGCGCCGAGAGAAGCTGAGGAAGATGCAGGTGCGCTGGGGGGCGCTGCGGGGCGAGGGGAGTCCGCGGGGGTCCCGAGTATTCGGGAGGCGAGTGAGCCGCTGCTGCGCTTCCAGGTGGGCGCCCTGATCGTCACCCCGACCCGGGAGCTGGCCCTGCAGATCAGCGAGGTGCTGCGCCGCTTCCTCCGGCGCTTCCCGCAGTTCAGGTCGGTTTGCCCGCCCGCATTTTCGTTACTTTCTTTTGCTGTCTGAAATGGTTCTCCCACCTTCAACGGTCCATTTTATGACAGTCAGATACTTCTGATTGGAGGCAGCAACCCAGCTGAAGACGTGGAGAAGCTGAAGACCTTTGGGTAACTATTTTGCTGGGCTTTCCTGCTCTGTTTGGGTTTCTTGCAGACCTTTAACTTGTTAGTGCTGGTGGAATTCCTGCTTGCCGCGTGGGAGGTCCTGGCCCAGGTTCAGGGCAGTGCACTTTCTCTTAGGGGTGACTGCAGGTTAGGCGTCTGTGCTTGTGATATCGGGGTATGTACAGTGAGAGCCTTAACCCCAGTAGCTCCAGGGTCCCCATTGTATGTCGCTCTGGATTAAAGCATCTGCTAAATCAATAAATGTAAACCTTAGGGCCAACATTGTTATCGGGACCCCAGGCCGGATAGAGGACATGTTCCGGAGGAAGGCTGATGGGCTGGACATGGTGAATGGTGTGAAGTCTCTGGAAGTCCTGGTCCTGGATGAGGCAGATCGGCTGCTGGACATGGGGTTTGAAGCAAGGTGCCTGAGGCTCATTAGCACCTCACTCTCTGGGCTGGTTAGAATCCGCCTTTCGTTTTTTTTTGCAGTAACTAATTTTAGAACTTACAGATATTTATCCCCTGCTGCCTTAAATTGCCGTTACCAAATAAATCACTATGACTTATTACATGTACTGTTTTTACTCCTGGTGGGACCTAAAAAAAAGTAAACCTGGTGTACAGCAGGACTTATAAAGCAGTGCACACTGATAACACGATGGAAGGGGAGGCCTTTTGAAGCTGAAAATGGTGCTCCTTGTCCCCAGTCTGAACACCATCCTGGGATTCCTGCCCAAGCAGCGTCGTACGGGCTTGTTCTCAGCCACGCAGACCCAGGAGCTGGAGAAGCTGGTGAGGGCCGGCCTGCGCAACCCAGTGCGAATCACCGTCAAGGAGAAAGGAGTGGCGGCCAGCAGCGTCCAGAAGACCCCAGCCCGGCTCTGCAACTACTACATGGTAAACCGCGGTGTCACCCCCTTCCGTCGCTCGGGCACAGAGCATGTGAGCGGAGTGTGAGCGAGGACCGGAGCAGGGAGCCATTTTTTAATGAGGCTGGAGTGGTTGGTCTGTCTCGCTCCAGTTTCGCTCCGATACTGCTACTACTACGAGACTGAGGTGTTCCCAAATCTACCCATAATTCATCTGTACAATTATCAAGACTGGTACACAAATTGGCCGAGATGGCGTTCGCTAAATATTTAATAAAGGAGACTGATAGGTCATTCAAGTGTACTATTCCGAATCAAACGTATAGATGACAATAATGTAGAGCAAGAACAACAATGTGGTGAAACTGTCCCAGTGAGTAAAGATTGGAGCGGAGAAGTGGGCGGAGCAAACAGCCTCGTGAGCGAGGAGCGGCAATGCTCACCGCTCCGCTGACATGCTCTGGTTGGGTGACGGCCCTTCTTTTTGGAATGGGGCTGAAATGAAGTCCGGGGAGATAACAGTACAAGCAGCTAAGCCGCTAAGGCAATCCAGGACCACCAGGAAAATCGGTCACAGCACATTGAGGGAGAATCACTTTCCCTTTTCCTATTCGGCCGAAGGTCATTCTGTTTACAGTGCCACTCATCTGTGGGTTTTAAGCTCCTTTCCCTATGTGTCCAAGGTGTGCCGAGCAGAGGAGAAATTCAACACCATGGTGGCTTTCCTCCGGCAGCACAAGCACGAGAAGCAGCTGGTGTTCTTCAGGCACGTGGCCGCCGACTCGCCGCCCCGCCCCTGGTCCCTGGCGCCCTGCCGCTAACCAGGCGCTTCCCGCCCCGCAGCACCTGCGCCTGTGTGGAGTACTTTGGCCGGGCCCTTGAGCTGCTGGTCAAGAACGTTCCCGTCCACTGCATCCATGGTAAGATGAAGCACAAGCGCAACAAGATCTTCTCGGAGTTCCGCGAGCTGAAGAGGTGAGCATGTTCTGCTGGGCGACAGAGCCAGAGGCTCTGCGTTCCGCCTCAGACGCCAGCCTTGGATTCGGCACCTCTGCTGTGGCCAGCCGTGCATTTTCAGTTACCTTTGGTTCCCATCCTCATGCAGAATGACCTTGATGCCATTGTCTCCCCCAGTAGCTCAGTGCATTTTCAGTTTCCTTTGGTTCCCATCCTCATGCAGAATGACCTTGATGCCATTGTCTCCCCCAGTAGCTCAGTGGGCCATTTTAAACATCCAGACTGTTACCTCTCAGTGGCAAAATGTGTGGATTTAAGGCCTCTGTGCCGTTTTCCAGTGGCATCCTCGTCTGCACAGACGTCATGGCGCGTGGAATCGACATCCCCGAGGTCAACTGGGTGCTGCAGTACGACCCGCCCAGCAACGCTAGGTATTGGTCGTCGCATAACAGGCACCACCCATGCGTGCCGTCAGCACCCAATCGAAGCGCAGCCTGTCATTGAGGGCCACCCCTGACATGATCCCATTCGTTCCAGTGCCTTTGTTCATCGGTGTGGTCGCACGGCACGCATCGGCCACCAAGGCAGCGCCCTGGTTTTCCTCCTTCCCATGGAGGAGTCTTACGTCAGCTTTCTGTCCATCAACCAGAAGGTGCGTATTTGGTGACGTCACATTTGCTTAAGCCATGAGGCTATGACCCCGCTCCCAAGGAAATAGTCCTGACTCTGGAACATGCAACCGTTTTGGTTTGCAGGGCTCTGTGGCAGCCCTGTGGGATTCAATTTGAACATGGAACTAGGGTAAATCTAAGATGGCCTACTTCAGCGACGGAGTCTAGTCATGCTTTAATGGCAGAATGAAACGTAATAGAAACGACTTGGTACCAAATTGAAGGGTCCATGCCAAGACGGAAGGAAAGCTGACCGGCTAACTGTGACCCACCCCTGCCCCCCAGTGCCCTCTGCAGCAGATGTCTCCAGTGAAGGATGTGGTGGACGTGCTGCCCAAGCTGAAGGCCATGGCCCTTGGCGACCGTGCAGTGTACGAGAGGGGCATGCGTGCCTTCGTATCCAATGTCCAGGCTTATGCCAAGCACGAGTGCAGCCTCATCTTCCGGGTCAAAGGTCAGCCTCTGTCACAAAAGGATACTGTGTATGTTACCATAAATCAGTGGTTCTTAATTCTATTCCAGGTGTCCCCCACCAGAATGTTTTTATTCCAACCCTACCTTAATTAGACTTGTATAGTTCTTAATAGGCTAATGATGAATGCGGTAGGCTGAAAGCAGTGTGGGTTGGAATGAAAACATTCTGGTGGGGGTGGGGTGCCAGGACTAGGATCGAGAACTACTGACATGAATGTACATTTATGATGAACTATATCAAGAACTCTGCAACGATTCATTGAGTAACTCGATTACAAAATATCCTCGATGCAATTCTCGAGCATTTCTTTGCTTCGATGCCTCGTTTAATCCAGACAACTATGTACTGCCCAGTGGTCACCGTGTTGCACATTTACTAAATAATCGAGCTGTAGCCCTGAACTTATGTTCAATCACTGTGAAGCTTGTGTGAGTGAGAGAGAGACGCTGAAGCAGGGCAGGTCTCTCGCCGGCCATCCTCTGCCCCTTTCTCCGCTAGATCTGGACTTTGCTGCTCTCGCTCGGGGCTTTGCTCTGCTCCGGATGCCCCGGATGCCCGAGTTGCGAGGGAAGACTTTCCCGGACTTCGCTGAGGAGGCTGTGGACACGGACGCCATCCGCTACAAGGACAAGAACCGGGAGAAGCAGAGGCAGAAACAGCTGGCGGAGCAGAGGGCCGGGGTCCCGGGGCGACCGGCGCCCCCTAGGAGGAACTTCGAGAAGAACAAGGCCTGGTCGAAGCAGAAGACCAAGAAGGACAGAAAGCGAAAGACGGCAGCGAAGCGGAAACAGGACGAGGTGCTGCTTTCCCCGTCGTCGTCGGCCTTTGATGTTGTGTTTTCATGCATAGCCACAACAAACTGCTGGCCATTCAGGGCACGGCCCCCTCTAATTTTACCTACTTGTTGAAGTCAGGTCCTGGCCCAGCCCCTTCGCCACGGTGCCACCTGCTGGCCATTCAGGGCACGGCCCCCTCTAATTTAACCTACTTATTGTACTCGGGTCCTGGCCCAGCCCCTTCGCTGGGGTGCCACCTGCTGGCCCGTGCCCGCGGCCCGCCTCACGCAGCCGTTTCGCGCAGGGTTCTGATGTCGACGAGGCGGACATGAAGGAGCTGCTGAGCGACACGCGGCTGCTGAAGCGACTGAAGAAGAGGAAGATCAGCGAGGAGGACTTCGCGAAGCAGCTGACCGCGGGAGCCGAGGAGGACGTGTGAAAGGGAGGCGGCGCTTGGCGCTTGGCGCACCTGTGATGCGGCACGCTGCGCCGGTGTCCGCCTCGGCTCTCCAGTCAGCTTCTAAAGGCTATTTGAGCAGGATGAGACGTGCCGCAGCAGCTTGTCACCAGTAGGTGGCAGCATGGTATGCATGTGGCCGTTGTGGGGTATTCCCGCCACGCACAGTGCCCTGGGACACTGGGGAGTCGTATTGGGGCACTTCCAGGCCTAAATGCCGTTCATTTTCTAAGTGCGGTGCTTTTCGTGCACTCAAGAGACTGATTAAATCTGTACCGAATTAAAGTTTTTACTACTTTTGGTTGACCTTGGATCTTAATTTGTACAATGGCGTTGACTGCAGTTGTTTGTAGTTGGTTATTAGTTAGCCATATGCTGGTAGATGCTGGTATATGCTGCATACCGTGGGAACTTAGTTACAGGATGGCTGGGCAGATCTACGGAAGGCCCTCCTTCCTGCGGGCCGGCACTGAAGGTGGCAGGGTGGCATAAGGTTCACCATACAGTCCCCCCCCCTGCTTACAAGCAGCAGCTGGTCTGGTTATTGACTTAATTATGGAAATCTTAATCAGGCCTCCTCTGAAGTATGTCCTAGGGCTGAGAGATTTATTGATTTCAAACCGAAATCGTGATTTGAAATGATGCAAAAAGGATTTGCAAAGGCTGCGACTTAGGATATACACTATACAGCACGTCTGACCCAGGGTTTAAAACTGTCATGAGAGTAGTTTTACGTATTCATGCCGTCCTGCTTGTATGACAGTCAGTCTAACCAATCAGAAGTTCTGTGGTCCTCATGTGCCAGTCATGCTCACCAATCAGAAATGGCCTATAGTGACTGCATATACGCCCACAAACAGGGACATGTGAACCCCAAGGAACACGTTATATTAGTTCCGCTGCTGAGCCGTAAGTGAATTACCTACCTATTTCATGGTCACAGATTGTTCGCAGAATAATATTAGGAGTCCAAGCAGCGTTAGCCACTATTACTGGAATTGTTTTATTTTTTTTATTTAACTTGACACAGTCGTGGCTTTTAGTAGTTTTATGGTTGATAGTAGTTTTATGCGTCATTGTTCTCTGCTAATTTGACCCTCATGTCCGTGGGACCTTTCTATATCTTTTTTTTAGAATAAATATATTTTGGATTCAATTAATATATTTACATTCTTATCTTTGGATTGATGTATAGCGCAGTTAAGATTTTAATGTACGATTGTGCTAAATTACAGTTTTTTTTATACACAGTGAGTACTAGACTACGTTTAAAAAAATAAATAAAAAATCGCGAATCAAATCACAATCGCAGTATCTGTCAGATAAATTGCAGGTAGATTTTTTTTCCTAAAATCCTTCCGCCCCAGTATGTACATGATTCTATTTCATCCCAGTGCCGTTGGATTAATAAACAGTAAAGCCTGTGTAATAGACGTGTAACAGACCTGTAACAGTCCCATGGAGGCCAAATGGGCAGATTAATGGAGGTTGAAAAGAAAAAACTCAGATTGCAATATTAAAAAAATGTGCCTATAAATATTGCTGTATTCATTAAACAAAAAGTAGCCAAAAATGTACCCAAATAAACTATTGTCAAATAGTTTTTGTTATCTGCTAATAGAATCTGTCGTTAGTGGAAAGGCAGGTTAGTAGTTCATGTTCTCGAACTCTAACAACTGAAATGGTGTAAATGACGAGAAAAGGTGTCAACCTAGAGACAGCAGTACTGGCCAATCACTTTTGCTCAATATCGTTGTATGGAATCCATAATATTTCCATACCAGCAGGTAGCGGATGTCTTTTGGTGACCTGTTCTTATTCGCTTTTTTCTTAGTCACTCATTTTTGCTAAATTTCAGTCCTACAGCAAGGAAGAGCATGATTATGATGGCCCAGAGAGAGAGCACGGAGCTCATGCAAAAGAAGCAGCATAAACGTCACATAGATACAGTGTATATATATATAATATACACACATACATACATGCATACACAGTATTTTAGGGGCTGATATTTTCACTCTTCCTGTGAAACATCTTTTGCTATTTCTTGTACCGCTCAACCTGAAGCATGTTGATATAAATGGTAACTACATTTATACTAGTTAGTTAACACTGTCTATAGGAGTTTATGGCACCTCATCATAATTAGGCACTTAATCAGGCGTTATTGTCTATGCTGGTTGCAATATTTACATTCTGGTGAGCTTCTAAATCTTCCTGCATGCTGGTGCAGGGTCACGCCTTTCTGGGGCACGTCCCGCTGCTACATCACCTCCGTTCCCACCCTTTCGGCTGTCGCACGCACCCATCTGGCCTGCAGAGGGCGCTATAGCAGATCACGAGATCACTTTTTTTTTTAAGCAAACTTGTCCCAATGTCAGCCTATGGAGAAGCAAAACTGCCTATTTAGCAAACTGATCATTATTATGAAACAGTCACAAGGGTTATTCTGCAAGTTTGGGTCGATGTAATGATCGGATGTGACATCATTACAGATATAAGCAGTACATGTGGCCGGGGGCTGTGGCTTCCTCCCCAGACGGAAGTCATTGGTGTTTGCAGCAATCCAAAGGAAGGAGAGGATGTGACCTCTGACCTTTGGATTCAGAAGGTATCCATCCCATTCCAGTCTTAGCATCAGCCTTATGTAATGCGGTGTGCCACGTGTCCCCATTCTCTCCCTTCGCTCCCTGGTCACTTGCCCGCATTCTTTTACCTTTTAAAGCATATGAGAAGCCTGATTCTCACTGGTTCCCTGTCTCGTGGCGCTCTGACCCTCTCCAATGGCTGCTTTTATGCCAAGGGTGTCCCTACCCATAAATAGAACAAGGCTGATGAGAGATGCAGCTCTCGCCTGATGTAGGGAGGTCACCCCCCCACCACAGTGAGTGAGACACCCACACTCCTCTTCATCCTTCCTGTCCTCCTTCTGTCCTGGAACCGTGCGTAGAGCGACTGCAGCCTCCACTCCCCACCTCCTCGTCTGGCATGGGTCAGGCTGCTCCTTCATGCTAAGCCCGCCGGAAGAACGCGTTTCGGCGGCTTGGTTGAGAGTCCCAATCCAGGCTGCTCTGTGTGGGATTTCGGGGAGCTGGGGGCTATACTAGGGAGGGAAGAACTGGGACAGCCAGCCGCAAGCACAGGGGAGCGTGCTTCCAGCAGCAGGTGAGTAACGAGGGGGTCGTAAATCCAGGTGGTGAATGTAGGCGAGGCTCTGTGTCCCAGTTCGCCGGTTAATGAGCAAACCCGCCCGCCCACCCACTCCATTCCCAGGTACCGCTTTCCCAGCGATCAGAAGGGGGAGACCAGGCGCCGGTTCTGCACGTTTGACCTGACCCGACAGGACTGTGGCTGACCAGATCAGAATCTGCCCCACTCTCCAGCGTAAAGTGGAGCACAATGAACCCAAAGGTGAGACTCCTCGATTGTGACGCTATTGCCGGGCATTTTATCCACCCTCAGGGTCAGCACAGCATGTCAGGCTAACATCCCATATACCAAAGAGTAGAAATATGACAGATTAGTGAATGCTGAAATGATATGTAGATAATAATAATGGTCTTAATTGAATTCTGATAGTTGTAATAGACTCAAATGGTGCATTTCCACTTACCCTGTCAAATAAGCATTCCGTTTTTGTGCTGTTTGTATCCATTTGTCATTTTATGTATTTCATATTTATACTATACTGTAAATGCTTCTTATCCTGTATAGGATATATATATATATATACATACATACATACATACATACTTTTTCATGTAACTGTTTGGAGAAAGTGTCAGCTACGTACAGCTTAATCACTGATGTGTAGCAGTGTGCATCATCCTCCTCTCAGTAAGCGCATGGCATCAAAGGCCGTCACTTGTCACATGGAAAGTATGGATGCCACCAGGAGCGGGACTTAATGCTTCAGGCAGCTATGAAAATGGTGAGCACATCTGCGAGCGCTCACAGAGTAGCGAGACACAGCAAGCCATCGCTGACGTGCCCAACAGATGGCGTGCTATTGGTGGAAATATTTCTGTTGCTAACTTTATTAGTTGCTGTGAGGTAAAACAAGGACAATCTTGTTTATGACTCTTTGCTTGCAATTATACCCTGTCACGTCCATGTGTTTTATAACCTCACAGGAATTTGACATTTTTGAGAGATCTTGATTTTTGTTGGTGTTTGAGTTTGATTAGACAGATACGTTCCTGGCTAATTACAGATTGATATTTATCTTCTAATTTTCATGGGTTTCATGGATTGGGCAGCCCAAGGAGGCAGTTACATAGCCAGGAAGAGAGGCCTGGATTGTCTTGTCGGCTGATTTGTTTCCATGAATAAGGTATTAGCTTGCAGCCCAGAGGTGGAGCTCGGTGTGTGAAGGCTCCCTGCCTGTGGAGTCCATGCTGTTATTGTAGAAGGGCATTGGGAGGATTGTTTACCTCACATCTTCCTAGGAGGGCTTCGGCCTTCTATGGCGCGCTTCCAGTACACAGAAGTGTGGATCCTTAGCCGTCACAGCTGGGACTCTTCACATCCTGTTATCTTGGCCAGTAAGCCTTAGAAGCTGGCATGAAGTTCTGGTACTGTGTTATTGTGCCCTCAACCCCGATGCAAAAGCATGACAGAAACAACAGTTTGTTTGGAGTACCGTGAATCATAATAGTGACAAGCAGGTGTCGTGTGACGTCGTAGATATGAGTAGATTCCTTGAGGAAGGGCTCCTGCCTGGTTCTCTCCCACGACCTTGTTCACAGCACAAGGAAAGGTTGCTTTGGGAGTCTCCCTGCTGGATGGATTAGTCTAGCGGGGCTGTTGACTTTATAATATGATGCTAATTTGGGGGTTTGACATCAAGAGTGGTATTGACCTTTTCCCACTGATTACTATAGTCCTGTTGCTCTTCGTGCCTTGCAGCCATTATACTGTTACACCATTAAAATGAAAGACTGTTGGAGGCAGGGTGGGGAAGCTGGAGCAGGGTGGCTGACGCAGGGGTCATCAGTCCCCCCCTGAGTCAGCGCATCTAAAGGAGATGTGAACCCCCTTTGGCACTCCTGTAATTGGATTTGCTCTCCTAAATCACATGGCAGACCAGCTTGTTATCCCTGGACTGTGGGGAGAGGGCATGGGGGGGGGGTAGCACGGACAGTACGGGTCAGGCAAAGATCCAGCCCTGGCCACTAGAATGGAAGGCTTTTTGCATGCAGACATCCCAGCTCTCCCAGGGGTTCTAGGTCAGCAGTGACTCCAGCCTGACTCTCACGAGTTATTCTAGAAATCACATGCCACCAAACAGCCTCCTCTGACGGCTTGCACCGTTTGCAAACAGTGCCAGCAAATGTTTCCCTTCCATATGCCTTGTTTGAAGGGGACCCCCCTCCTTCAGGTTATGGATGTCTGGGCATGGTTATAGGTGAGCAGATGAGACTGGCTGAGTGATGGATCATTGCAGATAGGTCGTTACTGGTATATTTCTCCAAAGCGGTTTAAACTGTGACTATTGCAAAGGTCTGCTGGGAAAAGGAGACGCCTTTCTCATTACTGAAGTCAAATGACATTATTTATTTAGCAATTAGCTGTCCCTCATGTGTGGGGGCAGTTCATTGCAGCCGTCCTACACATTACCCAGTGAACTACTTGTATGTAATGGAAGGGAGTTAATTATCCACCTCACCCAAGGATACAAGAGCAATTTTCATCCCGGCATTAAAACTTAAAGCCTCATCACATATCCTGCACCGAGTTCAGTTACGGCTGGTCCCAGGAAATGTCGCGCAGGGATTTCTGCGGTCCTGGTCCGTCTCCTGCAGCAGAAGCCTGTGGATCTGCCTCTGGCTGTTGCTGAGTGCCGCTCTTTTCAGAACCAGAATCTTTTTTTGCCACAAGACCAAGACTAGTGGAAATTTTTCCTGGCACAGTTTGCAACTGGTAGAAACATACCAATAGACAAGCTGCTTTATTTTAGGGGTTCAGTGAAGACAGGTCATTTTTGACCCCAGTCGTAACATTCAGAACGTCAGTCAAAGTGATACCAGCTCCAGTATGCGCCTGCTTCTTCAGCCCGTCCGCCTCCGCCGGACCTGCGTAAGGTGAGACACCTTCATTAGTGTTTACAGGGTGCTTGACTTTAAAATTTAAGCAGACAGATCGTGAGGGAGGTATTCTCCCCACAGCGACATTGTCACCGGTGTGGGGCTGGTGCTCCTGACTGGGGGGAACAACTAACATGATTTGTGGTCACCAACAGGCAAAGTCACCTATCCACCTACGTTTGCATACCGGAGGCCGGTGGAAAGATGGAATGCTTAAATCCTGGAAAAACACCACGCGAAAAAGATTTATACACCAAGGAGCCAAAACATTATAACCACCCTCATGTGATGCAATCTAGTAAAATCTGTGTGTGTCAAGGTCTGGGGTGTATTGTATGTTAAGCTAACAGTTGGTTCTCCTCTGACCATCATCGACGCCACCTGCCATTTGTGCCACAGTAGCCCTGTTGGTTTGTACCATACGGGATAACCTTCATTCTACCTCAAGTACCGAATGGTAGCTTTCTACCTTATATGACACGTGGTGGCTTACAAACTGCGGACAGCCAAGACTTGAAGATGCAAGAAGCTGTACACTCACATAATGTTTTGGCTTATTGGTGTTTATGTTTATATATACATCTGTCTTGGTGTACATCTGTATTTGCATCTGTCTTCTAACCAGGGATATGTGTGTGTGTGTGTGTGTGTGTGCGCGCGTGCGTGCGTGTGAGAGATATATACACTCACTGTTGTAAAAATGTGTCCCTATGCTTTACCCTGGTATGGCAATTGATTTGCCAGAGAAAATAGTCTTTGTATTTGTGTATATTTGTAGAAAAAAAGTAATGAATGAATCCTCAGTCTGAGATAGTAAGTTGCCATGATATGCAGCCGCCAACCGGGTGCCAAAATATCACCACGTTTCCTTAGCTGGGTGTTCCTGGGCACACTTGACATTGATCGAGGAAACAGCCGCAGTCCCTTCACAGGATACCGACTTCAGTGCACTGATCTAGCTGTCTGACACCCGTGACATCTGACTGCTCAAACTCAATGAGCGGGTCTAAAAGTTGGTATTTCCTTGGCTTTAACCACCCCCCCCCTCCCCTCGGTACAGAGGCTGAACCACTAGGCAGTCTGTAATTAGCCAGTAACGTATCTGTCTAATCAAAGGTCAGTAACTGGCTTTGGATGAAGTGGAGTGCCATAGAAGGGGTGATAGTGTTTCGGCGTCCTTATGTTACATGGAGGGGAGGAGTGCCCATGGACACACAGGTAAGCACTGAATAAGGTCTGCGTCCCTTCCAGTCAGGAGCCGGGAGCTGGGCCTGGCACTGCGTGCTGGGCCAGGGAGAAGCCTCAGACTTTCCTACTGTTACTCCCAGTGACAGGCATGTGAAGAAGGGGCTGGCTATGGCACACACGGAGCTGCTGAGGCATTTCATGGATCTGGACCAAAGAGGCACTTGTAGCCAGCAGGAGAACGTGGGATGCTGTCTGTGGATACTGGTCTGTGTACAGGGGGAACAAGTGTAGGCAATTTGGGGAAAGTTAAGAACCAGGACTGACCGAAAGCCTAAATGGACATGGACACAGAGGTATCCTTCATTTTGTTACATAGGACATGTCACTGATATTATGAATTGGGGGGTATGGCTGTGGATCCGTCTGTTTACAGTAAATATGAGTCCACTTTAGGTCAGAGTGCCTGTAAACCTATAGCCTGATCGTTTAGCACACTCAAAGGAGCCAGTTTAAGAACTTCATGAGAAATGTGGCAAAAAGAATTGAGGTGCTGCTAACGGAGGTGCTTTGGAGGGAGCCCTTGGCGCTTTGGAGGGAGCCCTTGGCGCTTTGGAGGGAGCCCTTAGTGCTTTGGAGGGAGCCCTTGGTGCTTTGGAGGGAGCCCTTGGTGCTTTGGAGGGAGCCCTTAGTGCTTTGGAGGGAGCCCTTGGCGCTTTGGAGGGAGCCCTTAGTGCTTTTGTGACTTCTTTTCATATCTGACACCTTTGCTAAGCCAGAAGATACAGGTACGTGTGCACATTCATCTCTCCTGCATACTGATAATGTATGACTCTTGTAACGGACTGGATCATTGAAGAGCCCTGTGGTGTAGATGGTGCTGTTACCTTGGAAATGGGTTGCCCCAGGTGATGACATCGGCACTTTTGTGGGAGAAAGTGTAAAAGGGAGGTGGGGCGGATTAGAGGTATCAGTTGCAGGTGATGGGGGGGGTCTCTTTGTCTGCTAGTAACAGGATCCCCCACCTCTCATAGTCCAAATGAAGGGATCCAGGCTGTGAAACAGCCTCTCGGACCGTGTGAGGCCAGTGAAATGGTTATTCTTCCTCCGATGCGAAGTCTGAAATCGAAATGAGGTCACCGTTCTGCCTCCTGTATCCATCCTCAGCCTTTTGAGCCCCATCTCTCTATGTGCGTCTCTCCATGCCTCCAATGGGCCTGTCTCCTCTTCTGTCTGTCTGCATGTGGCCACACTTCTCCTCAGTGCACCAGCATCTGCTTTCACTTTACTGTAGGAGAAATATTTGTAGGATAAAACTATAATAATATAGTAATAATATAATAATGTGAAAACAATTCCTCAGCAAATTATTTTATATGACATTGGCAAGCAGAAATTTGTTCTTCAATAAACACTGAAGAAGAACAATGACGGTTAATTCATTAAAAAACAGTACAGCACGAGTTTGTTGGCTGGCTGATATTTAACACAGTGCAGCCACATGGCTCTGGGGCTGGCACTCTGAAAGTGGGCGGGATTTGCATGTTTCTGGGCGTGGCCTCCAGGGGTCTGGTTTCTACCCTGTTAGGTGATTTTAGTTTGGAGTTTGAGTTTTATATAAAATAGAAAATTGAAAAAATGTGAGGGGTAAAACTATCATTTTTTAATTGCTTTGTTTGCTTTTTATAGTACCTGCTTGCTTGTTATGCCTGCTTGTTACTTCTAAAGCTTAACACATTGCAATGTATATTTATCTGGCCCAGTTGTACTGAACAGCTGCTCTGCCCTAGTTATATAGTTTATTAAAATGTGTTTAGGCATCTGAATTACAGGTCCAGTGGACAAGCTAAGTTGAATGCAGGCAATGACAGCTTCAGCGAATGACCCTGCAGCTTATTTTGCCCCGAATTGACCCCTGGGGGCTTTTACAAGACCCAGATGTGGACTTCTAGAAGCCTCCGACTTTGGAAAGGTCTGACCTTGAAGAGACATGTGACAACATTCCCACGGCAAAAAGACATGCCGTGCGAGACTCCTTCCTCGCCCCTCATAGATTACCTTCAAGGCCTTCGTTTTAAAGGGGTTACAGGGACACAATTGATGACGTTCGTGGGAGAAGGCCTCAGTCACAGTCTGTACCGTGTCCCGTGGTGCCGGTCAGTCTAATGTCAGACAGCCTCTCTCCGCAGTAAGACAGGGCGGCTTTCTGTGCTCGTCTTGCTAACCATGCCTGTCCCTTAGCAGGTCTTCATATTGGCCAGCTTGGGAGGTCAGGGGCAGGAAGGGGTCAGAAAGAGGTGTTTCTTTCTGACCGTACACCCCTGCTGTAGCTGTCAGATGTGGGGCTGTGTGTGTGTGTGTGTGTGAGTGTGTGTGTGTGAGAGAGAGAGAGACAGAGAGAGGGGAGAGAGAGAAAGAATCAGTATCTCTGTAGAAAGGAAATGTTTAATTTTTTATTTTTGTGTCAGGATTCTTGTATTTGGAAGTGTGTGTGTGTGTGTGAGAGGGAGAGTGCATATGCTCAGGAGTGTGTGTGTGAGAGGGAGAGTGCATATTCTCAGGAGTGTGTGTGTGTGTGAGAGAGGGAGAGTGCATATGCTCAGGAGTGTGTGTGTGTGTGTGTGTGTGTGGGTATGTGTGTGTGTGAGAGAGTGTGCATATGCTCAGGAGTGTGTGTGTGTGTGTGTGAGAGAGTGAGGGAGAGTGCATATGCTCAGGAGTGTGTGTGAAAGAGAGAGAGAGTGCATATGCTCAGGAGTGTGTGTGTGTTTGTGTGTGTGTGTGTGTGTGTGAGAGAGGGAGAGTGCATATGCTCAGGAGTGTGTGTGTGTGTGTGTGTGTGTGTGTGTGAAAGAGAGAGAGAGTGCATATGCTCAGGAGTGTGTGTGTGTGTGGGTATGTGGACATGTTTATATTAC
>JAODKN010000114.1:22148201-22163469 GCA_026774425.1 Petrocephalus zakoni
ATGTGATTGGCTGATCAGTAATTTGCGTCAACGAGCAGTTGGACTGGTGTGCCTAATAAAGTGGCCGGTGAGTGTATATATATATATATATATACTATGTTTTATTTAATTTGTCTGATATCGACAGAATATTTTGTTAGGCCTGTTTAATTAATAATAAAAACCAAATAATTTTAAGATCCATGTTCTGTCATCTATCCATTAACTTTTTTAACTGTTTTACTTTTTTTTCCTTTGGTATCGTTTAAGTATCGTTATCAAAATATTTTAGGCAGGTATTTTGGTATTGTGACAACACAATTTAAGCTACAATGTGGATAGTTCCTCCTCCTTCCACCATGTCTGCCCGTAGCACTTTTCTCTGAGCCCCGCAGGCAATTCCTTTGACCTCATGGCTTGGTATTTGCTCTGATATGCATTGTCACCTGTGGAGCCATTATGTAGTATGTAGACAGTTGTGTGCAATGATGTAAGAGGGACATTGGGGGGGGGGGAGCCACAACGTCGTAATTTAAATACAAAGATGTATTTATTGGGGGATGAATGAATCCACATTAAATATTGGGTACAAGTCCCTGCCTTGTTCCTATGCCCCAGGTTGCATGCCTTTCCAAATAATATCTAATCAAATGAATCATGCATAGCCGTAATCCAAAAAATATGCAAAAACATGTTGAGCATGATGCAATGCAATGCAAGTTAACTAGATTTCGAGTGTCACAGCACGGGGTCCGTATACTTATGTTAATGTAATGTTTAATTATTATTATTATTATTATTATTATTACTATTAATAATAATAATAATAATAAATAGGTGCCAACCATAGAAATATTTTCAGTAAAACAAATTGATGAATATTTTGTATTACAAAAACTCCTGTGATAATCTATATATTAACATCAAATTTTCAATTTTCTTGTTTAATATAAAATGTCTATTTAATTAGTTTAACCAAAATTGTATTATTTGTACATATAATAAATATGAGTACAACATACTGTGGTGGCTGGGGAAAGCATCATATGGCAGGCCCTTGGAGATGACAGGCATGAGAGCATGGTGAATAGCCATTTCCCACATGTGGGCCACATCCAGACCCAAACTGCTGTTGGCTGACATACTGCCCTCAGAGATCTTCAGGTTTTCCCCAACATAGTAGACCACACTAGCAGTTCTGATCTCAAAGCAGTGTGGGTTGGAGCCCTCTGGCAGTAGAGTTAAGGTCTTGGCTGGTTCCAGTGATAACACTTCTGATAGTGGAATTTCCTACCAGAACGGAAATAGGAGTTAATATTTTCTTAATCCTCTATTTCACATTCTCTTGTAACTGTATCCATGCTCCCCTAAAGTGTTATTATCCTAATAGTGTCTTTTGAGAACATATTTTTTTCTAAATATCTCAATCTTGAAATATTAATAATTATATTAATAACTACTGGTCATTTTATTTTAATTTATTTTTTTTTATTTGCAAGTCATTATAATGCAAGGATTAATTTTATAGTCAATGTAGTATAGTCTGACAGGCAACTAATTGCTTAGTTTATCTAAAAGTTGAGTATATGATTTTTATATTCACCGACATTTAAAAATAAGACATGTACACTGAATTTTTATACAGTAGTTGAAAGATTTATGCTAATTACTATATACTATGTATGGGAGGTATAGAAGAACGATTTTAGGACGATTCCAATGGCCCTTGACTGACAGGAGATTGGAAGTTGCTTGGGGCCCAAAATCTCTAGCGGAGATTTTCTTGGATGATATGTGGATATGCAGTAATGGCCAGGGTTCTGCTAACCACCAATTAGCGGAGCTAATAAATTAGCATTTCCATCAGCTTCGAAAACCATTAGCAGACAAATTTGGTTCTGCTAAATTTATTCACGTCAACTGTAAATCCACTAAAAAAAATTTTGCAGGTAAAGTAAATGTCAAAAATGTTTGTAAGTTCTAAAATCACACATATTTGTTCCGGTCTGTTGTGAGCGTGTCTGCAACAGTCTGGTACACTGTTGACTGACTATGTGTAAACACAAGACGTGACTGGTTGATAACTTGCTGTATTTAATTAAGGTAATGTAAATGGGCAGAGATAATGACGAAGCTGGATTTCTTGCTTAGTCGCATAACATGTTAGATTTCAGGCAGCTTAAACGGATCTTATCTTCATTCACCTTTACATTTATAACAGACTACCTTAAATATGATGAGTTATCCAGCTAAGCAAGAAATCCTGCTTAGGGTTCTGGTTGTTTTCCTTTATTTCTTATATCCGGCTACAGAGCTATAGACCAATAAAGAGTTGACACACTCCTTCCTAGTTCTGGGTAAATGGCTCCATGTTTGTAGTCTCCAAGTGGCTTAACTGAGGGCAAAATGTCAGCATGAGCCAAGTACTCTGATGAAAATGCTTATATCTCACAAATAGAATATCACTGAAAGAAAATTCATTCCAGAGGCTTTGCAGAATCTAACAGTCCCCATCTGGATATGTCCTAAATATTCCCAGGTAATCACTACAGACCTGCAGAACGAAACTGCTAAACAGGTTAGAACTTCAGCTCTCTAGATATGTTTTTAAGGGTTTTAAAAATCAAATGGAAGCCAAATTCATATGATTAAAATTAGTTGTGTTTATCATTAGCTTCCAGTAAATTTTTTTTTAAGGTTTGTTGGTTTAGGGTTATTGAATTAAACTTTTAAGGTAGTGGATTTGTTAGCGATCTTATATAGCACAGTTCTCAACACCCAATTGAATTAATTTTTTTGAGCTCACACTGAAAATTGAAATTTTGTTATGAATAAGCAAAATCTGTCTGTGGTGTATTTCTTATACGGTTGTAGTCTATTTCCCCATGCACGTAAGTCAAGAGGTCATATAGCTGCATGCTTTTTTCACTTTAGTGAATTCAAGGATCAACTTAAAGCTAGGGTATGCAATATTAATCTTATACATGTTTCTCAAATTCAATAATTTCTCCTCACAGTCCACTAGTTGTCCATTCTGTGTGTACGTTGGAAAAAAAACTTTTTAACACAAAAAGATACTGAAAATTTACATATGCAACTTCTTACGCACAGTCCAATATTTATCAAACAAAACTTTACAAATAAAAAAAATTATATTTGCAGAAACTCAGAATGAGGTGTACACAACATTTTTGACAAATCAGGAAAAGGCATCATA
The DNA here is from genome assembly GCA_026774425.1 of Petrocephalus zakoni. Classification (NCBI taxonomy): domain Eukaryota; kingdom Metazoa; phylum Chordata; class Actinopteri; order Osteoglossiformes; family Mormyridae; genus Petrocephalus; species Petrocephalus zakoni. The sequence goes on from JAODKN010000114.1 coordinate 22,151,398, forward strand.
ACTTTAAAAAAAGTAAAAACATGGCAATGGGGAAGGTGGGTGAAGTCAGGCCAGAGGTGTTATTATGGTTGCATCCTTAATATATTTGTTCTTTTGTTCATTTATTTTGGGTGGATAAATGAATCTAAAGTACCTGTGATTTAAGAATTTGAAGAACACGTGGGTAACGCACAAAAGTAAATGTCATTCATTTTTACCTTGTAATATTTACTTCCTGTCTCATTTTGGAACAGAGTAATGCATTTGCTGTCCAATCTCCAGAAATGTCTCTTCCTCTGTTATCGAAAATAGCAAAAGCAAATATATTAGGAAGAATCATAGTCTAGAGTCTGACACTTTACTCTAAGGCATACAGAAGAAGGGGGAACACCTAAAATTCTGTATCACTAGGAACAAATATAGCAGTTGAATGGTTCAAATAATACACTTTATAAGTTTATATAAACATTTATAAGAGATTCACAGTGTTGCTTTGGTATATCCATGGGCCGATAACATTGTAGACTTGGTATTAAACATATATGGCTAAGCGGAATTGATGCAAAGGTGACTTCCTGGTATACATTCATTCATTATATAAAATGCGGATGATTAGAAGGTTAAGCAAGTTTGCCCGTGAAGGGCAGCCACCTCAAGGGGCACCCAGGGAGCTGGGGGTTAAGGGCTTTGCTCAAGGGCCCGCAGATGTGCCATGGTTGGGCTTGAACCGAGAACCGTCCAATTACAGGCACAGAGGCTTAACCCGCTGAGCCACACTCTGTACCTAATCTAACAAGATATCATCAATATTTTGGGAAAGAGACAAAATTATAGTTCATTTTTATTGCTTGATTGTTTTGCCCACATTTACTGGTCACTCAGTTACTAGGAAAATTACACCATCTTACCATGATGTCCTTATTGGTAAAATGTACCAGCCAGCCTTCCATCATTACATTACTGCTTTTCCTCTTTGTCTGCCTTACAGATTGAACCACTCGCATCAGGGGGATATTGTTACTTGTTGATGGGCTTGAACAGGAAATTGAAAAAGACGTAAATTAAGGAACTTGTGCAATTAAAAGTACATGCATTCATGAAATTGTGCACAATCAAGACTTTTCCATGAGTGAACTATTAGCTGTAATCTGCTGAAATTGTACTGAAAATGAAATTGTAATATTTTTATTCTACAACATCAAGAGACACTCTGACAAGGTTATCACTAAAAATTGCTTCTTAATATATAAACTATCATATTACAAGCTATATTCAGAAATGCGTTACCTGATTATCTTGTTGGAGTCATCAGGATCATGTTTATTGAGGTCCCTGCTGTCACTCTGGGCTGGCTCAAACAACAAAGAGGATTGCAGGACCATGGTCTCTTCGCCATCATCAGTAAGTGCAATGTCCCTCTCACCGTCATTGCCATCATTACCTTCTTCCATCATAATTTCAGCATCTGCACCTGGGCTCAGTAGATCTGTTCAGATATGCCACACATTTATTATATAACTTATAACTTATTGACCAGCAAAACGTTCTTCCTGTGTGCTCTCAGACATAGAAAATATAATAATATGTTTTAGGTTTCCTTTTCCATATTTTCCCTCACCTCAAATGTCACAACAACAATAATAAAAATACTACGAGTACTGATAATAATAATAATAATAATAATAATAGTAATAAAACATATAGTTTTGCAACTGGGCCACTGCCAGAGCTTTGCTTGTTAATATGATAACTCAAAAACCATTTGCTGGTTCTTTCTGCATGAGTGCCACATACTGTAGTGATAGCAAAAAAAGTTCTGACACTTGATACCATTTAGATGACAACTCAAAATATCTTTGACGGAGCTTTTCCTTTCCCATATGGGTGGCAAATTGGAACTACTTAAATTTTGAGAAATTCTGATTGCCCCAAAATTGAAGAGGCACCTCTTTGTGGCAGCAAAGGGAAGTGTAAAGGCAGATGACATTTGACTTAGTGAATGTGATAAGTTAAAAAGTATTTAATGGATCTTATTCCTTCTTCACAGAACATTATATGGGTGGTGTCATGGTTTTGTTTCAAATAAATTGCCCTACAAATGAAGCTGTAGTGCTGTGTGGCAGCAAAGGAAAGAAACAGCAGCTGTGGAAGACAACTGAGGGTCGATTCTCCCATGCACTAAACCCTCTGGAGTCTGCAGTCTCTCAACCACTTTCAAGATAGGCAGACGTGCCTTGACATTTAAAAATATTTCACCTATCTAAAAAAACATTTATCCCAAAGTGCCGCAAATGCTTTTATTCAGCACAAACTCAGCACCAGTAATCTGAGACCACATAGAGTGTGATTATTCTATTTTTTTTTGTTAAAATCAACTTTAAACATACCTATTCTCAGAGAAATTCTTGCTGAGAAATTGTAAAAAAAATCACATTATAAAGATTTCTAGCCAAGACTTTTGAGCTTTGGAGGTTATGGACATAGGTGTTGGGTACACATTGGTGAATGAGACATTCAGAAATGTCATGTGCTTAGATAACGAAAGTGTCAGAAATTTGGAGTGACACTATTTTTTTCAAAGTCAGTGGCCTACACAATGAATATTGATGAGGTAGGTGTCACCACACCTCTAATGGTTTGCATACTGTCAAAGGTAGTGGTCATTGTCACTGCCTCGCACTCATCAGTTTGGAATGTCAGACCCATCAATCAGTTTGAGATGTAAGAAAAGAAGAGACAATAAAAGTATTTTTACAGTTTTTTCATGCAATGGATGAAGTAAATGGAATGTTACAAAACAATACAGACTGTCAAGAATGACCACAAAATCTCACATAAGCACAGGGTGGACTGAATCCTCTGAATATGAAAATGCTGCCATTGCATTACATATCAGTTTGAGATGTAAGAAAAGGAGACAAAAAAGTATTTTACAGTTTTTTACATGCAATGGACAAAGTAAATGTAATGTTACAAAACAAGTGAGAAAATGAGTGAGTGGCAATACAAAATTAAGTGAACAAAATAAATAGAATGTTACAAAATACCTTACAATGATGTAACTAATAAGAGAACTAATAATGGCAGTGTAACATCTATGAGTCTCACCTAAGAAATAGCAATAATATTACAAACTTATTTTGCATGGCATGCAATATTATACAACTTCATGGCTGTTTTTTACAACAGTTTTTACAATCTGCTGCACAGACAGAAGTTTCAGCTTACTTTCATGCCAAGTTGCTTTATGAGAGAAGTTTTATGGTACATGAGCCTAATAGAATGAGCAGAAGTTTTTGCTATAGAAAGCGATAAATACAATGCCGTGCCTGTGTTGAAGTAAAATAATCCTCAAAGTGAAATTAACTTACTCATCAGAATTATCTTCAATGTTTGTAGTCAGTCAGTGTAAGCACAAGCCAGACATGTGCTTTTGTTCGTAGGAGTTACATTAGGCGTTTTCACACTTTTCCTTACCGAGTAACAATGGCTGGATTACCTTATCGTTATCATATGAATAGCGCTATTTGCCAAAGGGGGGGGGGGGATCAGCGCTGCATCAGAACTGAGACAGTCCAGTTAGTCACTCTTATACTTTTATTCTCCTTGCTTTAAAAGCTCTAAAAATATATTTAGTTTCCTCCTATATGTATTTAAAAATGTAGACCGTCCAAGGTTTCTTGGGGTGTTTTAAAAATGTTTCTATAACAAATACAGTTTGTGTTTTTAGACGGTTTGGTGAGACTTCTGTTTGATCCCGCAGGAGGGACTGATGACTCCAGAGGGTTAAGTAAAAAAAACTGCATACTTTTTTGACATATTCTCCCATCAACTTAAGTCTGGGGTTTAAGTGCACTTAAATATGAGTGTGTCACATGTAAATGCCCCTTAGGCACATTCTGTGACTAACTTAAGTGCATTTGCCACTAAGTGCTCTAGAGGGCTGTATTAATCCTGCATTCGTTTATCTCTTTTACAAGTCGTAACTTGGGCAAAAATGTCACGAAAACATCACTTCCCGTCTGAAACACGTCCTCTTTTCCGAGTCAGACAGAATTTTATTGTACGAGATTCCCCTGTGACGTCATTTCAACATGGCAGTTTCCACAGTCAAGTGTTTCACTGTGTTTCTCTATTTTTATAAATATTTCAAAATGTTTATTTTATTAAATGTATTACTAGTTATGAATGTAATCGCACGCTGCCTTTTATATGAAGTAATAAATGTCTTTCCATTAACTTCTGTGCCCAGATCAGGACAATAACGACGTGTTCATGGAGACAGCCATTTTTGTTCCGAGTTGTGTAGCTTAAACGGGAAACTGGTCAGTTGTGGATAATCAAACGCACCATAAGTCATGCACTTTTGTCTTTAGTATGACATTAAATTGCATGCGGCCCTTTAAGCGGTCCTCCAGCTTGCAGGGAAAAATTTGTGGAGTGGTGGTGAGATTGACAGCTCAGATGAAGTAGACAAGACATCTCTCTGCTTTCTATAGGAGTAGCTATGCTGCAGCCACCCACAGGAAGGGGATGGGGGAATGTCCTGGGGAGCCTCATCCCTGAATGTTGTGAAACCGCAGAAGAGCCCAGGGGGTCAGACTTCTTGGGGATCTGGAACTGGTGTGGTTCTGAGATGCCACCCACTGCATGGCAACACTTGGGTCCTAATCTGAGGCGGATGATGCGGGTAAGCGCGTGGAACATCTTGTCTTTCTGACATGATGACCATCTTCCTCTGCTCTCAGAGGAGCTTTGTAAACTTCACATTTCAGTGGCAGCACTCCCTGAGATATGCAGACTAGGGATTAGCCAGATCTCTGTAGTTGCTTTTATGACTGCCATATTCTGGAAGTAGCTGTTTCTGTGGCAGACTGGCTCCTCCCCATGGTGTCCGAAGTCACTCCTTTCAACAAGCGTATTATGAGAGTCAGATTAAGGCACTCTCTGGGTGTCTTGTCTGTTGTCTCAGTGTATGCTTCGACTGTGGTGAGTGACATTTTATTCACAATTTTGCTTGGTAGTTGATGGATACACTCCTTTGGTTATGGGTGACTTCAATGCAACCACTGGCACTGACAGAGCTGGCTATGAGGATTGTGTCAGTCCCCATGGGTCCAGCAACTGTGATGAAAGTGGGCTACCACCTACTTGGAAAATGAGGCCGGACCTGGCCAGACTCTAAGATCAGGCTGTTTCTAATAAGTTTGCATGCAGTTTGTGTCAGAAAATTTCATGACTGCAACTGCTGATTCAAATATGATGTGGGAGACCTTCCATGACAAGACCCTGAAGGTTTCTGAGGTCTGTGTTTTTGTTGCCAGTGTTCCCAGAAGGAGATTTTTCCTTTCATAGGACACGCTGGATATTGTCAAGAGAAGTCAGAGCGCATGGCTTGATGGCAACTCCGGTCTGTACCGGTAACTGAGACGATTCTTTGCTAGGACACACATCCTGCTTACAGGGGAATCAAAGCATTACGACTATTTAAACCAATCCCCCAGAGAGCTGTAGTTGGGGCGGATGCTGGAACGGTCATTACAGATGACACTGTACTTGTGACTCACTGGGCCAGCTACTTTGAGCAGTTGTTTACAGCTGATTCACTGGTTAGGTCATCTCTGCATCCACAGTTCTTGAGGCTGATCCTCTGATTAGCTATGAACCACCTAGTCTCACTGCGATGGCGCAGAACCAGCTGAGGGTAGGGAAGGCTGCAGGGATCTGTGGTATGTGGGGTGAATTTCTTCAGACTGGTGGTAAGGCTGTCCTCCAGGCATTGCAAGCAATCTTTGTTTCCATTTGGAAGACAGCCGTCATCCCAACTGAGTGGAAAAGGAAGGGTGATCACCTGGAGTGCAGCAATTACAGGGGGATGATGCTGTTCTCAGTGCCAGATAAGGTCCTTGCTAGGGTCATCCTCAGTAGGATCTGTTATCACTTGATCGCGTACCAGTGACTGGAGCAGTCTGGTATTACACCTAAGGAGCCTACCGTTGACTGCATTCTGGGACTGAGGGTTCTCATTGAATTTTTTTTTGCACCCTTTGTCGATTTTCATTAAGCTTTTGACGCAGTTGATCGAGCTGCCCTGTAGGACATTATGAGACTTTGCGGGATCCCCCCAAAGTTGCTGGGTGAAATAGCCAGCCTGTACACTGGTATTGTGAGTGCTGTGCAGAGTAGAAGCAGTGTGTTCTTTCCAGTTGATTCTGGGGTTCCTCAGGTGCATTTTCTTATCCTACACTGTGCAATGCTTGCATGAACTGGGTGTTAGGCAGTGTCATGGGGTCCAGTGGCTGTGGGATATCTGTTGGTGTAGAAATTGATCTTGACTTTGCTGATGATGCTGTGATCTTCGCAGAATTAATGGAGGCTCTGATTGGAGCACTCAAAAGAGGAGTCAAAATGCCTGGGCTTGTGAGTATCTTGGATAAAAACCAAGATCCAGGCCTTTAATGAGCTCTTGGACACAGCCATCACCAGCGTGTCTGTCTGCAGAGAGAATGTTGACTTCGGCACCGACATTCATGTCTCTAGTGAATCTTCCAGTTAAGTCAGGAGAAGTATTGGGGGTCATGAGGTCACTGGAAAGGGGTGTGCGACATTCAATATCTTTGTAACTCTTTAGACTCCTGGGGCTCCCTGTTTTCTTGTATGGCTGCAAGACATGGATTCTATCCAGTGACCTGAGACAAAGACTGGACTCATTGGGTACTTTGGAGAACCCTTGGGGACCTCTGGTTTGACTTTGTGTAGTACATTATCTGTTTCTTTTTATGGATTTTTTTTTTTAATTTAGCGGGTGTAGTCGCTCCAATAATGCAACGCGAAAATCAAACTAACATGTGAAACACCGGTGAAAAACACCCGTGAGAATTCCTTAATATTAACACCCTATTTTTACAGACTTTTCTTACTGTGCATCGTGCAGCCCCGTGTTGATATGATCACTGGACTTGATTTCAGTTTTAGTGGATCCGCTCCCGTCATAACACGCTAATGTTACATTCGCTTAAATCGCTGCCACGTTAGCGTCTTGTACCAATTTGTCCTCTAATCCCTAAACGTCTGCCTCTACCACTAGAATTTGCTTTCAGCGTGTGAGTTATGCTGTATGTATGACATTTGCTACTTGTATTTGTTCCTAAACAACAGCCAGGATAGGAAATGCTGGAAACCCATCCTGACCGGAGTCCATTCATTCGAGGTGGCACAGTAACCTGAAAGTGTTTATGAGTGTGGCTTATGTCAGATTACTGGTGATAACTGGTGACTAAAACATGAACTAGAAAAAGTGTCCTTTCTCCTGAACAGGTTGACTAGTTAATTTTTCTTAGAAATAAACTCTCAAAGAAGACTAGATCTTAAAAGAAAAAGTGTTCAGGCAGATTTCAGTTAGGTTTACAGTGTAAATGAAACAGTTCATGTCCCATATTTAGCTTGTTGTCAAAATAATTAAGGGCGTGACCCCCTTTTCTTGCTTGATTAATTAATTATAATTATTGCACAGCCAAGCCTTCTTTTTTGGTTAAATTTGGTGGGCATGTCTGTGTTGAAGAGGGGAGAATATGATTAACTCAAATGTGTTAGCATGATAACTTATAACTTATGCCGTTAGCATGATAACTCATAAAGTACACTATATTACCAAAAATATCGGTACAAAATATTGGTACATATTGTTGAATTTCATTGTCCCAATCAAGTCCATGGCCACGGGTGTATAAAATCAAGCACCTAGACATGTAGATTGCGTCTACAAATATTTGTGAAAGAATGGGTTGCTCTCAGGAGCTCAGTGAATTCAAGCATGATACCATGATAGGATGCCACCTGTGCAATAAGTCCATTCATGAAAATTTCCTTGCTATTAAATATTCCACGGTCAACTGTCTGTAGTATTACAACAAAGTGGAAGCAACTGGGAACAACAGCAACTCGGCCACGAAGTGTTCCGCCACGTAAAATCACAGAGCGGGGACAGCGCATGCTGAGGTGCACAGTGTGCAGTTGCCAACTTTCTGCAGTCAATAGCTACAGACCTCCAAACTTCCAAACATGTGGCCTTCAGATTAGCTCAAGGTCAGTGCATAGTGAGCTTCATGGAATGGGTTTCCATGGCCAAACAGATGCATCCAAGCCTTACATCACCAAGTGCAATGCAAAGCGCCGGATGCAATGGTGTAAAGCACACCCCCACTGGACCCCAGAGTAGTGTAGACGTCCTCTGGAGTGACAAATCATGCTTCTCTGTCTGGCAATCCAGTGGACAAGTCTGAGTTTGGCAGTTACCAGGAGAACTGTACTTGCCTGCCTGCATTGTGCCAAGTTTGGTGGAGGGGAGATTATGGTGTGGGGCTGTCTTTCAGGGGATGGGTGGGGCCCCTTAGTTCCAGTGAAAGGACCTCTTAATGCTTTAGCATACGAAGTCATTTTGGACAATGTGGAAACATCCCAGACTAATAAACAGAAAATCAAAGGACCACATGGGGTCAAACAGGCTAGGACTACTTGGACTTGAGGCAGAGGGGATCACAGACCGGCTATAGGGAAGCTCAGGACAACACTGACAATCAGGATAAATTATGCAGGTATGCATCACACATGACAATGACTGGACACAAGACAAACACAAGATAAGCAGACACTGACTGACGAAGACCAGACAAGAGACAAGTGTGACTGATTAAACCCAAAAGGGAGGAGACAGGATGGCTACCAGCAAATGCAGCAAAATTTTATTTAAAAAATTTTATTGTCTCACTTTTTTTTGAGTCGTGAGGAGAGTAATACGTCACTGAAGTGCAAAACACAAAAACAAAAAAGAAAATGTGGAAGGAAAATTTTAAGTAATGGTGGGCCAGGGTTGTTATGGCTCAGGTTCTGTTGTTTTGGGGATGGTGCTGTGTCTCCTTGCCTCACAGCCTCCTGCACGGAACCACCTTTGCAGGACACAGACCTTGGATAACTGGGTTGAAGGGAACATCTGCGCAGGGGGCCTGCAGGAAGGCCTGAAATGTAGTTGCTATACTATGCTATATGCAGTTTGTTATATGGTGTTTGAACATATAAGCAAGTTATGTACCCATAAGGGTTGTATATGCTTACGCTGAAGTCTTTATTTAGGTAATGTAAGGTTGTATTTTCCCTTACTGCGCATTGTACCCGAGTGTGGCTGGAACACTATGCTGGATTGCTGAATAAAGAAAACTTTGCAAAATAGAAACTCGCTAAAAGAAAAAAAACTAGTGGTCTTGGGGTACAAATCCTGCCAGTAAATTACAGAAATACCTCATCAACTACTCCATATTTGGTATCTCCATAGTTTCTGGAAGATTTGAGTAATGCCAGCTGTTATCCAAAATCTCATTCCCATATATATGCCTTATTTGATTACTTAAGATATTTTAACAATTAAACTTAATATTTAGCTCCATATTTTTTTGATTATTAATGTACATGAAATATGCTTAGAAATATGGAAGATTATACACACATAAATTCAAATGGCTATTCATTCTGCATTTGGCAATTCAATATTCAATTTGAGCATGCAATTGTCAATTCAATATTCAATCTGAGCATGTAATTTGAAAATACATTTTGCAATGTGCAGTTTAGTGTGTTGAAACAATCCTTAATTCATTAAAAAATATTTTTAATTAAAAAATAGAATAACAAATCATTGTTTTTTTTGCCTCTTTATTCAAATGGCAATTCATTTTGCAATTGTCAATTCAATTTTCAATCTGAGCATGCAATTTGAAGATACATTTTGCAACTGGCAATTCTATGGGCTGATATTTGTGCCACTGGAAACTGAATCTTAATTGTGTATATTTAAATCTGAATTGCACAATTTGAACCTGAATTGCACATTTTGAATAATACAACGCTCTATACTTACAGATTCACTTCTCCCAAATCAATTTCAACTCTCATAATTCAATTTCAAATTATTAAGCGAAACTACAATAAGCAATATTTTATGTACAGTACCATCCGGACTGTATTATAGCGAATTTGAATTATACACAGTATACAGTACTGTACAAGTCAAATTACTGAACTGTGTATAATTCAGATACGCATCATAGTGCAGTATAGAAAATACGGCTCAATGTTGTTTCATTGCCGCATCTCATTGGCTCATTCTTGCCAGTTTCTCATAAGTTTTGATGAGTCTATTTGTTACTAAGAGAAAATGACTTTATTCCCATCATGTTTTCTGTGCACACAGCATTAGCCAGTCAGAATATAATAAAAATAATTTTGAATAAATTTGCATTTTACCTGGTTATTAACACAATGTATTCGTTTCGTCCAAGATAAAATGAGCCAAGTAATAACTTCAGTTTGAGATCTTTTTATGTCACCAACTATTCGTACATTTATTTTAAGGTACAGACATGTTGTTGTAGTAAGGAGAGCTGTTCAGCCCATGTACATTACAATGTAATAATTATAAATTATTACACCAGACATCTCACACACATTTAGAGAATTACAGTCAGGCACATTAAAACGGATCCAGGGTGAGTCTGTCAAAAGCATAATTGCTAACTACATTAGCAACTTACATAGTTAGAATCATGCAACTGAATGAATCCAACTACGTTAGTGGCTAACAGGAGCTTTTAGAAAACGCACCCCCGATCAATATGTCTTACAGAATGGCACACTGGCGTCTTGTGGCGTCGGAATGACTTATTGGTGCTTGACAGAGCACATGCATTCTCAGGTCCCTCCTGCAGCCAGGTATTCGTGGGCGACTCCCGAATTTGGTCTGGCTACATCCCGGCACACGCTTCTCCCAGATGAACTTTCACTTTACCAAGACCTACAGAACTGACATAAACGTGGAAGTGAGTTCTGTTGTGAATCTGTGGTTGATTACGTTTCCTCAAGGACCCGGATTGCGCATCTCAATAGTTTGAAATTAAATTGTGAGAGTTGAAATTGAATTGGGAGAAGTGAATTTGTAAGTCTAGAGCATTGCATTATTTAAATTGTGTAATTCAGATTCAAATATACACGATTTAGATTGAGTTTGTGCAATTCAGATTCAGTTTCTAGTGGCACAGATATCAGCCCATACAATCCAATGTACAAAGTGCAATCCTTAATTCATTTCAAAATATTTTGAATAATAAATAGAACAAGTTGCATCTTTATTCAAATGGAAATTCATTTTGTAATTGTCAATTCAATATTCAATCTGAGCATGCAATTTGAAGATACATTTTGAAATGGCAATGCAATAGCGCCCCCGGAAATTGCATGTCACTACCCTCTTTTTCACAAAAATTCAACTGACAATTCCCAACTATCAGACCACTCACCAAGGCAGGGCTTCATTAACGATGTCACTTCCTTGGTTACGGCCTCACTAGAATCCATTCGACTGAGTGATTTGTTCATTTAGAGTAATGGTGACAGAAGAGCTTGTTGCAGCTATTTCTGCTTTATCAGAGGACATGGAAAACAATTGGCTTGCCATTTTAAAAAAGAGGCAAAAAACCCATGGCAATACGACATGTGATTTAGTGCCTTGTTATTCTATTTATTATTCAAAATATTTTGAAATGAAGTAAGTATTGCATCGGCACGATGCACATTGAATTGCCAGTAGCAAAATGTATCTTCAAATTGCATGCTCAGATTGAATATTGAATTGACAATTACAAAATGAATTTCCATTTGAATAACGAGGCAAAATAACCCATGGCAATACAAAATGCAATTAAGTGATTTGATATTCTATTTTTCACTCAAGATATTTTGAAATGAATTAAGGATTGCATCAGCACTTTGCATACTGAACTGCAAATTGCAAAATGTATTTTCAAATGACATGCTCAGATTGAATATTTAATTGACAATTGCAGAATGAATAGCCATTTGAATTTATGTGCTTATAATCTTCCATATAGAAATGCTTTTAAAAGATTTGTGTTTCATGAATTATTTTTTAAAAGCTGCATTTAGCTGGATATTGCAACTCATATTTTATTATATATATATATACAGTCACCTAAAGGATTATTAGGAACACCATACTAATACGGTGTTTGACCCCCTTTCGCCTTC
>JAODKN010000114.1:22165072-22187742 GCA_026774425.1 Petrocephalus zakoni
TTGGGGTCAGGGTTATGCCCATTGGAATGAATGGAGTGTCCCCATAAAGATAGGTATACATGGTATGTGTGTGTGTGTGTGTGTGTGTGAGAGAGAGAGAGAGAGAGAGAGTGCATATGCTCAGGAGTGTGTCTCCTTTCCTGTTAAAATGAAATCAGGAAATCCAGATAAAAATAATCTGTAAAAAGTGATGAATCAAACATTGCGGCCTTGTCCTTTGGCATCTTCTACCTCATGACTGCAACTGGCACTTTCCTGTGAGTCAAAATAGCTGTTTTTCCTAAAAATATGCTGGATTAGGCTGGGTGGGGTGGGGGTACGTACTGGGACTCATATTGAACAGGGTATGTGACAGAATCTGTAAGTTCATGTGCTAAAATCAATCAATAAAGTGTATTTTTAATTCCCAATATAAAATATAAACATCCTGCTTCATTCTGAAAATAATGTTTTTTTTTCTTTCTTTGGCTCCTCATAACCCCAAATATCTGAAAATCAGCAAAAAATACTGAAAACTGCACCAAGAAAATAATCTGTTGCACTTTGTGTTTTATAGCAGCTGTGATGTGGGTTGTAAAATAAAAGTTCATCCTGGCACACCACAATGAATTCGGGCACCACCTTCCCAATGCTGCAATATATGATGGCTTCCTATTGGTGGAAGTGATGTGGGTGCATGTCGCAGTGCTTCCTGCCATGTTTTTTTGGTGGGAATGACCAAAGACCTTCCCTTAAAAAGAGACAGAGGGGCTCCATGCTGGAGAAGAGGCAATATCATACAAGGTAGGGATATTTAACTTTAGGTTCAATGTTTTGGGTAGAGTGACATGCGGGCCACTGAGACGTGCAGAAAGATAGGCACCAGACCACATTAATACGCATTCTTTGTGTAAAAATCCTGTAGCCAGTAACGTGAGCCATACTAACCGGGGAAGTCAAAAGCTCTGAAAGCGGGCGGCTTCTTTTACGAGCCAGCAGACCGGTGAAAATGTGCTGCGTGGTGTTTAATCTCCAGGGGCCTGAATAATGCAGAGGTAGCTGATGACATGATAGCGCGTTGGCAAGGTGTTTGCCACATGTGCAGGTTGGCGGGCTCCGGGGTAGGCCACAGCACGGACACGGACACACAGGAGTGACGAGGGCTAAGCCCTCCTCATATACAACTATTCATAGCCAAAGATACGGTATATGGCACTACTGCGAATGTATACACTCAACTTTCATTTTAATATGATTTTCTTTGTATAGCCGACTGACTTTTCTTGGCAAATTTCCATTAGCCATTAAATTAAAGACTTATGACATGTCAGTGTTTTACATTCTGTTCCTCAGTACTGTTTCAGCCTGTTGTTCAATTGCAGCCTGACAAATTGGTGGAGGTGGGCGTGGCTGCTATCATTCCCATTGATTTGTGTTTAGGAATTCAGGATAAAGGCTGATTTATGCTTCTGCATAGAGTCTACGTAGGTACAACATTCCCTGATGTGCATCTCCCCAGAAAAATGATCACAGGCATCAGGCTACGACGTAGGGTACATGGCTACGCCAAACCACTGGTGTAGGTTCCATACAGAAGGTTCGGTCAGCCTTAAGCAACTGGACACATACAAATACTTGTCTTATGACCACGACGAAGAAGGAACCTTGCGCGCCCATGCCGTTTCGCTGTGGGAACGTGGTCACTTTGGTTCACATTTCTGTCCAAGGTCAGATGGAATAGTTATATATCCATGTTTGAAATGTAAGTGATTGCTTCAGAGTTACATGGAACACGGAAGCAGATTAGATATTCAGATTCACACACCCAGTAGGGAAGCCTTTCCTTACAGACAATGGTAGATGAACAGCTGTTGGAGGCTGACTGATAGTGGCCAGGAGTCCTTCAGACTGGGCTTAGATTGGCCTTTCTCTGCCTGCCATGGGCAGGGAGATGGATTAGTGAACCTGGTGACACATAGCGGGCAGAAAGTGATAAGTGTGAGCCAAACAGGATTCCAGCGGAAGGAGGTGCGTCTCCAAGACTTCCTTTTGCATCAACGGCAATTCTTCATAAATGCTGCTGAGATACAAAGCGATTTCTGTGCTTCACATGCTTTTGCCAGTTTATACGGTCGTATATTTTAAAGTTTGCAGACCAAGTTCAACAAATATGTAAGTTCTGGACATGAATTCTTTGGCGACTAGTAACCTTGTCACAGGCATAAATAAAAAAACACAAACTGTTTCCTTTCTGGAAGCTGAAAAAGCAATCCTTCTGGTGCCTGGCCTGCGGAGCTGCTGAGGCCGTCTTGTGATTGGTTTCTGCAGAGCCAGGAGACGGGCGGCAGCAGGATCCTGCGGGACATGGAGGGGGCGCTGACAGCCCGTGACAGAGTGGGTATCCAGGACTTCGTGCTGCTGGACTCCTTCACGAGTGAGAGTGCTTTCCTGGACAACCTGAGGAAGCGCTTCAATGAGAATCTCATTTATGTGAGTCTCATGCTTTTAGTACAAGATGCTCATTATTATTATTACTCATTTTGTTATTGCTGTTTATTTTTCTGGGGAAATCGGTGGGTTTATCTAACATTATGGCTGTGGGTATGGGAGTTTGAGGTTGCTGTGTCCAAAGTCTACTCACAATTGGGTTTAATAGATGGTTTGGGGCTTAAGGTTTGATTCACAAAATATTCAACAAAATAAGACTGAAAACACACTAAGATCTTATAGATCTTATTTATTTCTTTCTAGGCATGTATATTTTAAAAAAGCTGTTTTCAAAATTCTTATTTCAGTTTTTTTCCTTATTCTGCAGACTCCAATGCAAATTGAAAAATAAAATCTCAAAGCCAAACTGTGCTTATGCCTATTATGCCCTCTTGCCCTAACATTAATAAGTGGTTTTGTGCCACAGTGCATCGTCACACCCCCACTGCACTCTAACCCAGCGGTTCCCAAAGTAGGGGTCGCGAGATGATTTCCAAGAAATCAAATAATTTTTTTTAAACTATTAGAAATAACATCTTATCAACATTTTAACGTTTTATATTAACATTTTAACCATAACTAACAAAGGATAAAAAATAGTAGTTAATAGTTACAATAAAAAAAACATGCAAATTAAAAAGCCATCAGCCTTTCAAATTTCGTTCCATTTGATGGCGACCCCTGAGGTGATTACGACAGATTAACGACATCAATAGCGTCAGTTGCAGCAGATCAGTTTACAGCACCATGTTAAACATTCCGACATCTGCACCGTTGCGCGCAACATTTGTATATTTTAACCACTTCCGAGGATAGTGGGGGTCACGAGTCACTGGCACGGTTATTTTGGGGGTCGTGAGCTGCTCTAACTGATACCAGTCCTGACTCACCATGCTGTAGCTGTGGTGTTATAGGATACAGGAGGAATGACCTCTCACCTGGAAGCTCTTTCCCTCAGACCTACATTGGCACTCTGCTGGTGTCTGTCAACCCGTACAAAGAGCTCGGCATCTATACAAAAAAGCAGATGGATATTTACATGGGTGTCAACTTCTTCGAACTCCCTCCTCATCTGTGAGTCTTCTGCCGCCTTTTAGTGACACTGAGTCTGTGCATGTATTCTAGGGTAATGGATACAGGATACAAGGAAGGAGACGCCAGAGAAAGCATGTGTTACTAAAGCATGTGTTTGTGTTAACACCTAAAAATCTTTTTCTTTGTATCAGATTTGTTTTTCTATGCATTTTAGGACTACACCCATATGAAAACTTGTGTCTTCACAGCTAACGAAGTCTGGAATGTGATGTCTATTAATCCTGCTAAAAATTATACATTTGAATTACATACAGTAGATGTCAGAATGATTGAGCAGAGCCTGTCTTGTGCAGCTACGCCTTGGCAGACAATGCCTACCGCACTATGATCATGGAGTGCAACAATCACTTCATCCTCATCTCTGGAGAGAGCGGGGCTGGCAAAACGGAGGCCTCGAAGAAGATCCTACAGTTCTATGCTGTCAGCTGCCCTAAAACCAAACTGCTGGACACTGTGAGGGACAGGCTGCTCCTGTCTAACCCTGTTCTGGAGGTCAGAGGGTCACCTGCGAACCATCCAGTATTTGAGCTAGCGCAAAAGGGGTTAATAAATATTAGGGCTGACGTTTTGCTTTATTTTTGCAGGCCTTCGGCAATGCCAAAACACTGAAGAATGACAACTCCAGTCGTTTTGGGAAGTACATGGACATCCAGTTTGACCACCAGGTACCGAAAGAGCCTAGCATCTTCAGAGAAATCTGTCTGCAGTGTTTACTGAAGTCTAAACTCTAGTTGTTTCCAAGGGGGAGGCGGTAGGTGGTCACATCCTCAGCTACTTGCTGGAGAAGTCCCGTGTGGTACATCAGAACCATGGCGAGAGGAACTTCCACATCTTCTACCAGCTGATGGAGGGAGCGGAAGACGAGATGCTGCGTTGGTTGGGCCTGGTACGGGATTGCCAGAAGTACAGCTACCTAGTGCAGGTAAGTCTCAGAAATGTGCACACCTTGACCAAACAGACCTGAAGCGTTGGAATACTTTTTCTAGACTTCGAATCACTGCCAATTACATGTTTAAAGAAGTCAGATTTGTTTGGTTATGTATTTGATCTAATTCTCTGTGGGAAAACCTCATGTGGTTAGGGTTACACCACAGTCATCCCACAGGCTTATTAGAGAACTATAATCCCAGACATGCCATGGAGACTGTCGCGACTTAAATTGTCTTCCTTTTGTCTTATAAAAGGGGGATTGTGCCAGGGTGAGCTCCATCAATGACAAGAATGACTGGAGGACTGTACGCAAAGCTCTCTCTGTCATTGATATCAGTGAGGGTGAAATGGAGGTAAGGCTGTATCCATGGATCCAGACACCTCGGTTCAACTGATTAGCTTGTGCATTTTGCTTGTCATTTTTCTGTATTGTTTTGGTGGTCAGCTGGAGTCACTGTGTGGTTTTCACCTGCTTAACATCTGGCTGTGATGCAGCACCTGTTTGGGATCATCGCCAGTGTCCTGCATCTTGGAAACATACAGTTTGAGATGGATCATCGGGGATACGCCACTTTGAACAGCAACACGGAGCTGCATTGGCTTTCCAAGGTAAAATGCTCACCTGATTGTACCGCATTGTGCAGGTAAGGTACCCTTCGGAATGATGATGGATTAACCACTTTCCATTAGTTATTTTACTGATTCCCATTGGGCTAAACCAGTCAATATTGATCTCAGCGTCAAGTGTCTCATCTCGCATCAGCCTTTCTCAGTCTCAGTCTCAGTCTCGGTCACGGTCTCTGTCTGAGTCTCGTTCTGAGTCTCAGTCTCAGTCTGGGTTCCGGTCTCTGTCTGAGTCTCGGTCTCCGTCTCCATCTGAGTCTCGGTCTTAGTCTCGGTCTTAGTCTCGGTTTTGGTCTCTGTCTCAGTCTCTGTCTCAGTCTCGGTTTCAGTCTCTGTCTCAGTCTCGGTTTCAGTCTCGGTCTCGATCTCGGTCTCCGTCTGAGTCTCGGTCTCAGTCTTGTTCCCTCAGTCATTCAGCATTCACTACACTAGCATTCACAATCTCTAACACTACATATTTCATCTATAAATGTCTGCTTTATTGTGCACCCCATAGTACACAATGTTTTCAAAATGGAACAGCATGACTTGCCCGGATTGTATTTTTATGTTCTTTAATATGTACGCAAATTAAAATCGTAATAAAATTGGAGTTTCCTTTAGTCCTTTTCTTTATTCTGAACAAACAAAAACGATTACCTGTATTTACAGCACGCAAACCTAAGAATTACCGGTAATATTATTTAACAGATTTCTGTTATTCTCTTTATTGCAGCATACAGTACACTACTGTATAATCATTTATAAATGTATCAAAAAGTTTATGAATGGTGCAAATGTAAGATAAAAAACAATATCTAATGATGGTTGACACAAACCCATTATCAGTACAGTATGCTAAAAATATCGGTAAGGGGCGGCTCCTCGCATATATACCAAGTCACTTAAGGACCTAGTCCTAGGATCAGACCTGGGTCGTTATGTGAGGAGCATGACTGCTGGCTGTTTTCTCACCCAGTCTGTAGACTTGCTTTTGGACGATGGGCAGATACAAACAAAACCAATTATCTTCATAATTCAACTTGGTGTCATTTATGCAGCCTCCATGAGATGCCCCCATGCTTGATGTCATGTCGATTATAAGAATGCTCTCTCCTGGTTCTTTCTCTCCTTCTTGTACAGTTGCTAGGAGTCCCAATGCTAGTGCTGCGGGAAGGCCTGACTCACCGAAAGATTGAGACCAGGGCGGAGGAGGTAGAGAATCCTTCCCTTTTTAGTCCTACTGGTGGTTGTTTGATGAGCCTGATCGCCAAACACAAAAATAATGTATCAAAAAAGTATGAGTTGATTTTATAATATTTATAATCACCCATGATTGTATGGTGTCAATTACCCTGAATGAGTTCAGTACAACTTTGAATGCTCAAAAATACATGTCTTGTAAGTCTCTTTGTCAAAGACAGTCTACTGGGGTCATACTGCACAGGCAGAGAGCTGGTCAATCACTTACAGTCCCTGGGTCCTTCTTAATAAAAACAGTCAGTCCTGTCCCCTATGGTTACCAGGTCCTCAGCCCTTTCACGGTGGACCATGCAGTCTATGCCAGGAACGCTTTGGCTAAAGCAATCTATGGTCGCACTTTCATGTGGCTGGTCAACAAGATCAACGAGTCTTTAGCAAACAAGGTGAGGTCTCCTGATCACCCCTCCCTCCATAAGTGGCCAGAGAAGCTCCTTGAATCCCGGTATCTTCTATTGATTTTTTTAATTAATACTTGATTCAACACCTGAAGCTTTTTCTAAGATTACTTGTATAACTACTTTAGTAAATACAATTTATGTAGAGCAGTGGTTGTACTAAATGTCCACCCTTTCAGACTCAGAGTTAAGTACCTCTGACCTCGTGCAAAATTAGAGATCATTTTCAAGAAGTTCACTGAAACGAGTAAAGATTGTCCGATTTCACAGCTTCACATACTGATAGGAAGTAAATCTTTCGTTGATATTTTTCCCCTCAAAATCCACCAGTGACTGATTGTAACAGTCTTATGCTGTAACCCTAACACTTGGTAAGCCAGTTCGGTTATTACCAGTAATAAAACAGATCTTTGGGGAAATAAAAGTTGTAGTAGCAGTTATGGAAATGGATTGTTTGTTTCTGTGGTTGACTCTGTAGGATTCCACCAGGAAAACTGTCATTGGGCTGCTGGACATCTATGGTTTTGAAGTGTTTAACATCAACAGGTGGGAGACATTTGTCAGAGAAGCTCCTCTGTGATGTAAGCCTTTTACTCGCAGGATCTTGATATTATTCTAGCTTAAGAACATTATCCTCCTGTTAGCGTTATTAATTGTATCGGCGTGACCCATTTTCTGCCAATGCTGCTGGCTGCTAGAGCCCCCATGGCCCCTACCGGGTTTCTCCCATTTCCAAGGAGCATGAGTAGATATTTCTGGGACACATTTTTTCTGTTGCCTGTGTGTCTGTGGCTCCAGCTTTGAACAGTTCTGCATCAACTACTGCAATGAGAAACTTCAGCAGCTGTTCATCCAGCTGACGGTGAAGTCGGAGCAGGAGGAGTACGACATGGAAGGGATCGAGGTAAATGCCCAAGGCAGTATCCTGCTTGTTGCATTTGTTGAGGTACTTTGCAGTGTGTTGGTTTGCCGAGTCCGTTCTCCGTCTTGGTTGCAGTGGGAGCCTGTTCCGTTCTTCAACAACAAGATTATCTGTGACCTGGTGGAGGAGAAGCACCGGGGGATAATCTCTGTGTTGGTGAGGAGACCCTGCCTGGAGATTAATGGAGATTAATGCCATAGCCATTTGTTTAAATCAGCATTATCCGAAGCTGTCTCTCTGTTACAGCGAACTTTCAGTTTGCTCATATGGGCAGCACAAAGAAAAATGTCAGCCTCTTTTAAAACATATCAATCAGTCATATTCAATAATAAAGATTATATGAATATAGTGATCAAATAAATGAAGGTGATCAGGACGTTATAGGTCTAGTAAAACTAAGATGAACGTGCAACATGGCAAAATGATGTTGCTGTTTCTCCATCCCTCTCCCTTCGAGGACGAGGAATGCCTTCGGCCTGGGGAAGCTTCTGATCTCACCTTCCTGGCCAAGCTAGAAGAGAAAATGGGAAGCCACCCTCACTTTGTTACGTGAGTGCCTCTGGTGGCCAAACGCGGCAGTACAGCCACATACCTGCAAAAGCATATAAGCGCACACATACACACAGATATGTACGTGCATTGCATCAGCCACTAGAACTGTTACATAGCCAAGTCAATTACAAGTATATGTTGGTATATGGTCTCCATGGCCGCATGTGTGTGTGACGTGGCCTGCAGACACAAGCTGGCTGACCAGAAAACCCGGAAGACCTTGCAGAGGGGGGATTTCCGCCTCCTGCACTACGCTGGGGAGGTGACATACTGTGTTGTGGGTGAGGGACTTACTTTCCATACATTTCACCTCAGATGAACCCTGTCGCCTTGGGCTCTCTTCAGCCCCCGGTGTCGCAGTGGTCACCATTAGAGCAGGGGTGTCAAACTCCAGTCCGGGAGGGCCGGAGCCCTGCACATTTTTGGTTTTACCCTCATTCAACAGACCTGATTCAACTCTTTGCAGCTAATTACCACACAGCTCTTCAGCTCAATCATTTGTGGTGGAACAGGGGAAGAACTAAGCTACACAGGGCACCGGCCCTCCAGGCATGGAGTTTGACACCTGTGCATTAGAGCAAAGCCCATGACTGGAACTGTTTGTTGCTATGGACATGGCACAGCAGTGATGTGCGACTCTGTGGTTGGTGTTTATGTGTAGCTTGTGCTTTATTAAGCATGATGAAATTATAAGTGTCTCATACCAATTAAAATGCTCGCCCACCACAACGAAAGGCCTACCCTGTTCTGTTTCAGGATTCCTGGACAAAAACAATGATTTGCTGTACAGGAACATCAAAGACGTGAGTATCTCCAAGGTCACCAGCAGCCGACAGGCGCCTGATCTTTCACATGGCTCATTGTGGGCCTGGGGTCCTGAAATATTCATAGTCCAGAACTCTCACAGTGAATAATTGAGCAGGGGATTGTTGAGTGGCAACTACCTGGGCTGCCTCTGCTGTAAGAGTGTTGCTGCTCTCGCCTGTGTCTTCAGGAAGCTTGAATGCCGACACTTTTCATAGTTTCATGACCACTATACTGTTGCCATCATTGTTCATCCATTTTTTTTCTTGTCTTTGGTGATGTCCCTGTTTTCCTCCATAATTGTCCAAAGTGCACTGTTGCACTTTTATTGCACAGAGTCAGGGTTATGATCCAGCTAAGATGCATGGCTTGTGCTGCACCCAGGTGATGCGGCAGTCTAAGAACTCCCTTGTGAAACACTGCTTCCCTGCTGTGGAGCCGGACAGCAAGAAGAGGCCTGAGACGGTAGGGAAAGACCCAGGGCTCAAACTTTATGGCTCTACCTGTGTTGCTGACATGTTTTCCTCATTCTGAACATTTTGGGCTGGATGCCTTTTCTTTCTAACTACAGGCCTGATAAATATGAGTCCCACCCCATGGATGCATTAATCTTAAAGGCTTTAATGTTATTGGTCAGCATTACACCATCCAGCTTGATGGAGTGTAACTGTAATTTTTAAAAAATGTTAATATCTCACCCTCTCCCATTGTCTGTAGGTAGCCACTCAGTTCAAGAGCAGCTTGATGGGCCTGACAGAAATCCTCATATCCAAGGAGCCGTGGTATGTGCGTTGTCTGAAACCCAATGATGCCAAGCAGCCAGGTGTGTAACGCCTAATGCAGGCCTGTTTAACATTGCATTTATGGTAACCTTGAATCATTGCTTGCAACGTTAGCTCTCGACACTGCCATCTGATGAGTTATTTGATCCTGCAGGGCGTTTCGACGATGTTCTGGTGAGGCACCAGGTGAAGTACCTGGGGCTAATGGAGCACCTCAGGGTGCGACGGGCAGGCTTTGCCTACAGACGGCGATATGAGGTCTTTCTACAGAGGTCTGTAGATATGTGACATTTGGAAAGACTTGCAGAGAGATTCACTAGAAATGGATCGTTCACATGAGGAATGCATGGCTGTGTGGGCGGTGGGATGTGTGAGTCTAACACCTGTTTCCACCCTGAAGTGGCAAGTAACTTGTTGCTGACATATTAACCTCAGTATTGAGGTACAGAGCAAAGAAGCCTAAGGGATATTAAGGGATATGTTTCAGCTTAGTATGTTGTTTTACAGGTACAAAGCCTTGTGCCCTGCCACCTGGCCCCACTGGAGAGGCAGCCCTGCAGAAGGCGTGCAGAGGCTGGTCACACATCTGGGCTACCGGTCAGATGAGTACAAGATGGGCAGGTGTGGTACCCTAACCCTAACCCTAACCCTAACCCTGCAGAAGGTGTGCAGAGGCTGGTCACATATCTGGGCAACCGGTCAGATGAGTACAAAATGGGTGGTACAGAACATCCTAAATATGTGTGTGAGCTAAGTCAATTCAGTGGCAGCATCCGAGTGAATATATTAAGATTTGAGTACGACTGCTTCTGATTAGCGACCAAATTTCATTTCAACGATCAGGTAATTACGATAAGTAGTTGCTAAGTGAAAATGGAGGTAGCCTAGGTGTGACTGCGGCTGTGCTTATGACTAGAGAGCTACATGGGGATGATTTCTATCCCCATTCTCATCCATCGCCTGTTACGAGCCCCGTCTAGGGTTGAGGCATTACTGAAAGGAAGGGAAAGGGGAATGGGGATAAGGGAAACACAGGGTGTGGTGCACAAGGGAGCACACGTGGACAAAGGGGTATTTTTTTAATATATTTTTCTGATTTTATTGTCACGCGACAGACAGAACAAACCCGGTGCAAAAGGACTCGGGAGTGATTTCAGCCAGAACAACAAACCCAAGGCGGAAGTACAGAAGGGCAAAACCAGAAATCGTAACTCAGAAAACCAAAAGAGTCATATACCAAGAGTCAAACCAAGAGTCAAACCAAAACAATCCAATACAATGAGCAGAGCTCCTGAGGGTCCTTTCCGTTCGGCTTTTCACCTTCGTCGAGCGGAAATGATGAGCGATCTTGCGGAGAGTCGTGGGCGGGGTCCGGACAGGTGGGCGGAAGGAGGGCAGAGCTGAGTGGACCTGGCCGGGGGCGGAGCCGAACAAACAGCGACGCGTAACATGCCGGGAACATCTAAACCTTCGCCACCCCATCCCCACATGCACCAAAACTGTCCCTCCCCCCCTATGTATCAGATCCGTCCCTGCCTCCTTCCCCGCGTTCATCAACACACCAGCAGTACACTGTAAAACTAAATGTGCCTTTAAATATCATAATCATTAAATTACTCACTTGACACTGCCACCAGGTGGCGTTGGGGTGAGAACAAAACAACCAATCAATGCAGCATATAGTTGCAATTTTATTACCATTACTGCTGTGCATTTTATTACCATCCTTGCGGGAATATCATAAAGATCGTCTCCATCCCCGCTTTTACCGTGGGAATTTTTCCATTTTCATCCCCATTCCTGGGGATTAGCGCAGATATCCCATGCAGCTCTCTGCTTACGACTTCATTTCCGCCTTCTGTACGTAGTTTTCTTTCATCCGTCCGGATCGCTCTCACACTGCTGTGTATTGTTGTCAGGCATACGACATTTGGTCGTAAATGTGTGTTGTTTCGAAAATGTTTTTTTTTATTACCATCGTATATGAGAATAGTCGTTATCAGAGGTAGTCACTATCACGATGCCATGATGAGTGGCTGTATAAGCTTGTACTTGGAAGGGCCACTGCAAGGCGGGAGTGTTGATGATCATCGTCTGGAAGATCTCTAATTTGTTCCCTCCCTCTGCCGCATCCCAGGACCAAGATCTTCATCCGTCACCCCAGGACCCTCTTTGCTACTGAGGACGCCTTTGAGACTTGCAAGCATGATCTAGGTGGGTGGCCTCCTGAAGATCTGCCCTTGGGAAGGACTAGTAATTTGTAGCCTACTGCTTGTGTTCAGCTGTACATTCTGTACACTTTCCTCACCATAGCCACAAGGATCCAGGCTAAATACAAGGGATACCGGGTCAAGGGGCAGTTCCTCAAGTGGAAGGATGCAGGTAGATTCTCCTTCCCTCTACTTTGTATTTTGGTTATTAGCATAGCTAGCATAGTTATTAGCATAGCTAATAACCACACAATGCTTTATGAGCGGGGGGCACTTTAAGTCTCATAGGCATCTGGATTTATTGGATTTAGATACATATCCACAGTATTATCAGGATGCCAGTTGAAACTCACGATAATCATGCTCTTCCGATTCATCACAAAACCCAATATTTGTTGGTGCTCTTTTGACACAAGGCTTCCATTGTGAAGCTCGTACTTGGTCAGCTGATTTAATGTTTGGATTTGGACACACGTTCTTTTGATGTCCCCACTCTATTTTTTGCATCTCCACAGCCACAAAAATCGAGAGCTGTTGGAGAGCCTTGCTGGCGAGGAGAGCGCGGCAGAAACGGGCTTGGGCTGGGAGAATCATTAGGAGGTTAGGAGACCGCCTCTTATTCTCTGCTCAGGCGGTGACATAGTGGCTACAGGCATCATTTGGAAGCAGAGCTTTAATCACTGTCATGGACTGTTAGTAATCTGGAAAGTACGGAGCCCTGCCCATGACTTAACCATAAAAATTAATATATCATGGCCACATTTTAATATATCGTGGTAATGAATTCATAAAATTTGGCCACTATTTACAGTACATAAAACGAGGGAGCAAATTAGTACGGTAAAGTGACCTTCAGTTTTCTACATAGGTGTAGGGCTATGATAGATAAGACTGTGATAGCCCGGTTAGACTAAGAAATGTTCCTATTTTTAACAATATGGACTGGAAAATGTTAAGCTTGGGTTTGGGTCTCACAGATTCATCAAGGGTTTCATGACGAGGAATCAGCCACTTTGCACGGAAAACACGGAATACCTCACCTTCGTCAGGCAGAGCTACCTCACCCGGCTGAAGGACAATCTGCCCAAGAACGTTCTGGATAAGAAGACCTGGTTAAGCCCGCCGCCTCTTATGCAGGAGGTATTTCTTTGAACTGTAAAATCCTTTTTGCTTTTGCGGAGTTGGCCCCCCATTTTAACGTGGTGTGCTGCGATGCAGAGTCCCCATCCAGTCCTCACCAAAGGCACGTGAGATGTGACGGCCTCTGGTTTCTCATCCTTCTAGACCTCCCGACTCCTGCTGCAGCTGCACACTCGCCTCCTGGTTCGGAAGTATGTCCGGGGGATCACCTCACAGCAGAAGGCCCAGGTAGAGCCCGAGAGGCCTTCCTGATATCCTCGCCCTGCATACTTACCTCTGGTTTCACCTCTGCTATCTGGGTGATTTGACTGCATTGATGGTAGCCCTGTTTGTTGGATGCTCTCTCACCATCTGCCTGTCTGTCCGGCTGGATTCCTTCCCCCGCCGTTGCTGCAGCTTCAGCTGAAAAGTGTCACCAGTGCCCTCTTCAAGGGGAGAAAGGAAAGCTACCCCCAGAGTGTGCCTAAGCCTTTTCTTAGCACCAGGATCCGTAAGACACCACCAACCCGCCATCCTGCTGTGGCTTAATTTTCTAACTGGTTCTTTCAGTGATCCCCTTATGATCCCCTGTATCCCCTTTAGATGAGCAAGATATCAATGCAAGGATCCTACAGACGATTCGCCATGAAGGCTTCAAGGTAAGCATATACATGCAATCAGGGCAGTGATAACCTGAAATGTTCCTCATACTTCCTTTGATATCTTTTTTCACTTTTGATATCTTTTAATCAATCCCTTCCACTTTCTTTCATTTCGCAATTTCTCCCACTATTATCCCCCTTCCTCCTCCTCTTTAAAACCTTCCCTTATTTTCTGCTCCATCCATCAAACCCCTTTACCCCTGTAATCCCATCCCATGGCTGTGTCTCCCCTTCCTGCCACGCCTCATTCCCTCCTTTGCTTCCTAATTCCCTCGCTGGCCCCTCTTCATGTGCCTGTCTGTCTATCATCGCTGCATCTACCCCGGGGCTCACTTCCTGCTGTATTCCACCCCTCCATCTGCAGTACGCCGCCCCGGTGGTGAAGTATGACAGGAACGGCTTCAGGCCCCGGCTCAGGCAACTGCTTCTCACCCAGGCTGCAGTCTACCTGGTGGAAGAATCCAGGATCAAGCAGCGGGTGGAATATGGCTCCCTCAGAGGTTGCAGTCTGGGCTCCTTTTCAGTGTTGCTTATAATCATAGTGGATCGCCTCAGCTTGTGCTAATCACTAGTTTTGTGTGAGATATGCTAGTATTCTGAATGAACACAGTGGGCGACTGTTACCTGCTATGTGTGTTTGCAGCAGTGTCCGTCAGCCACTTGAGTGACAGCTTCCTGGTCCTGCACATCACCTGTGACCTCAAACAGAAGGTTGGCAGAGTCTGTGTCAGTATAACACACAAACTCCAGCAATAGCTAAGCACACTGCATGCTTGTACATCTAGGACCTTCCAGGGTTTCGACTCCTCATGTTCCTCAAAAATAATCCAGTTAATTTATTTATGTTCATGTCTGTCTAGAGAGAATGATGTTACTATGTCTTGATTACCGATAATAAGGCAAATGAATGAACTAATTTGTGAAACATATTATTTGGTTATGCAAACCATCTGCCTTCAGCAAACTTCAGTCGCAGGAAATTCCAGACTGGATCATGTTTTACAGGGTGTGGCGGGTTTTTTGCAGTGCACCAAGCTCCTCTTCCTTCCTAGCAATGATCTCAGTGCATGGGTCTGCTTCGACCTCCTTGTACCCCTCACTCATGTGCCACGCTGTGTGCCTGCAGGGTGACGTCGTTTTGCAGTGCGATTACCTGTTCGAGATGATCACTAAGCTGAGCCTTGAGGCCAACAGAGTCAGCTCCATCAGAGTGGTGCAGGACAGGTGAGCTTCTCGGCCCAGGGAGGCAGGGCCCATGCTATTTTGGGGATTGAGATCTGATGGCTATCGCTCTACAGTGTCAGGTTTGACATCCATCCAGACAGGGTGGGCTATGTGGACTTCAGCAGCGGCCAAGAATCCATGGTGTACAGGGCCAAAAATGGGCATCTGACTGTGGTGAGTGAATAATAATCACTGTCTGTCCAGTCTCCAGTTAAGCATTCAAAGGCAAAAAAAGTATGTGGAGCCATTAAAACTACCTGGTTTTCTGCATTACTGTGCCAGAAAGTCTGATCTTCATCTAAGTTACAAGTAAAGGCAAATACAACGAGCTTAAGCTAATAACACGTCTATATGGACCATGTCCAGTAACCATTGATAGTGCTGTGGTAAAGGTAAGTGAGTGTTTGAAGCTGCTTTGGCAGCAGTAACGTCAAGCGGGTGCTGCAGATTACATATACACAACATTCAGCCATATTCTTAGGGTGGCTGGTGTGAACAGCTGTCAACATTCCACGGCATCTCTGGTGGGTTCAGGTCTGGACTCTGACTGGGCCTCTGACTGGATTTTGTTATTTGGAAACCATAGATTTACTTCTGTTTAGCGTCATTGTCCTGCTGCACTAGTCAGCTTCTACTTATTTAGCTGCTGCACAGCCACCTTGACCTTATAGGATAACAAGATAATCTTGGGAATTCATTTTCCCTGTGATGGAGGCAAACTGCCCAGTCCCTGATTCAGCACCACACCGTTTAGCTTCCTCCACCATCCCCCACTGCTGGGATGATGTTTTCATGCTGGTAGGCGATACCCGTATACCCTTATTTGTACCTGTAATAGTGATTCTTCTATCATGGTAAAGGCTAATTTTACAGACTAATTGTACACGTACATATTCCATACGCATCACCCATAGACATTACATCATGCATAGTAATCATACATTTAACATATTCAGTTAACATTTATTTAAAAGAATTGTTGATGCATTGCATTTTCATTAGAGATGAACAGAGAGGCACAATTTCATTTTTTCTGGTGTGGTAGAAATTTCTAGGAGTAGATAGCTTGAGAGACTGACAAACAAGAAGTCAGTCTTCATCATTTCTCCAGCAGTGGTGCGGTGCGTCGACAGTGAGACACATGAGCCCACGCAGCTACTCCTTCAACCTTCACGGCGTGTGGGGTGGCCAGCAGAACTTGGAACGGTCCTCTCCAACAGGACTGGTTCCAGTGCTTGCGTCTGAGGTCCTTGATCAGCACCCACTCCCCTGGTTGAACAAGCAGTGTGTCTGGTCCGTCTTTTGGCTCTGCAGCGGCCCTGACCTGTTGGTGCAGATCCTTCAGGGTCCCCTGTAAACTAGACAGGTTAGCAGGTCGCCATCCACAGTCTCCAACTCCACCTGTCCTCCTGGATATGGGATCGGCATCGGCTGCCCTGTCAAAATTTTGTGTGGTGCCAATCCAGTTTGCTGATGCGGTCGACCCCTCATAGCCCTAACACAATCGGCAGGCCCGTCACCCAGTCCATGCCTGTGTCACCACACAGATTTGCCAGTTTTAATTTCAAAGTCTGGTTCGCCCTCTCCACAATTCTTCCACTCTGGGGGTGGTAGGCGCAGTAGTGACGCAGGTCGATCAACCACTCAGAGAGTCTGCGCACCACCTGATTAGAGAAATGTGCACCATTATCAGTGATGATGCGTGCCGGCACTCCCCATCGTGGAATTCTCTCTCAGCAGGCTTTTCGCGACCGTTTGGACTGTGGCCCACCTTGCTGGTAAAGCCTCTACCCATCTAGAGAAAAGGTCAACAATCACTATACAGTAGTGATAACTTCTACAGGGTGTCAATCCTATGAAATCCATCTGCAGCTGCTGGAAGGGGGCCTCGGCTGGAGGGGCTGTGGCAGGTGGCGGTTTTAATGCACGTCCCATATTGTAAGTCATACATGTGGGGCACCTGGAAACAAAAGCTTGAGCATAAGAAGGAGTGGCCCAGTGCCTCTGGACCAGCTGGACCATTGCATCTCTGGAAGCATGGTCCAGTCCATGAGCCACCTTTGCCAAACCTGGAAAGGCAGATTTTGGGAGAAAAGGAAGATTAGTTGTCCGATCCCTCCAGACCCCATCATCTCCCAACACGCCAGCATTCCGCTTCCAATTTGCCGTCTCCTCTGCCGTTGCCCCTGTCTGCAGGAGGGAAAGGTCAGTAGGGTTAGCAGTTACGTTAAGCATTAGTGTCACCGGAGCCTCGGGGTCCGTGGCTGCTATCTTTGCCCACCAATCAGCCCAGTCGTTCCCCACACTCACTTTGTCTGCCTGTTTAGTGTGCGCTTTACATTTTACAATGGCCAGTTGTTTTGGTAACTGAATAGACTGGAGGAGATCCTGTACCAGGATCGTTGAATTGGTTTGCCTGAACTTGTGAGGAAACCTCTCTGCTTCCACAGGGTTCCATGGTCATGACAGATTCCAAAGGCATACCTTGAATCTGTAAGAATAGTCACTTTCTGGTTCCTCATTCTCCTCACAGGGCAGCCGTTGTTCAGGGGAAATGCGTGTTTCACTTCCTTTCCGTTTTGCAGGGCAACAGGCAGTGGGAGTGATTCTTGCAGAGTTTGTTGCAGGCCTGATGAACCCACAACCATGGCAACAGCATTATTTGTGGGGGGCTCCCATTGGGTGACAGTCTCTCCATCTCATTGCTTTTCCTTCTGGATCTTTCCCCAATCTGGGTTTCTCTTGTACTTTTTCTTTATCTTGTCTCCCAGCTCAGTTCAATTGGCGGTGAATCCAGCGTCATGTCAGGCACCTCCCTCGAAGTTGCCACGGACAGTCCCCCAGTCGCTTTTCAGCTTTTGCCGCAGGACTTGAACCCACCCAGTGCCACTGGGCTGGTAGATGTCATCCAAGTTCATCACCTCCTGCCAGAATCAGTGTCCCCCGACCCCACCTCTCTCAGTTTGGCCAGGTCCCAGTTGCGCCCCAGTTGCGCCCCAGTGGCGCTGGACTTACACCATCCTTGCTGTGCCGTCTGCCAAGGGTCCCCTTGGGTCGGGCATCTCCACCAAGGGGTACTGCTGCAATGGTAGTAACGCTGGGACCCCCCCCCCTTTCCAGCAGTCTCTGGCTCCGTCACATCTGCGGGGCCTCTGCTCCTCTGGCTGCGTCTTCTTCCTCCTCCTCCTTCGGGGGAGGGGCGGTGGCCAGCACAGGCACCGGTGCTGCTGCAGCTGCTCCTACTTGGAGGTGATAAGCAGGGGGAGGAGCGGGGGCCGGCAGGGGTACAAGCAGCAATGGAGGGTACAGCGGTATCTCTTCCTGTTTCTCTTTAGTCTCACTTGGAGCTTCGCCCCGTAACACCATACTGAGAGACTGTGCTTGAGCCTCACTTTTAGCTTTGTCAGCTTCCAGCTCCGTGACTCTCTGATCAGTTTGTCCCGCAGTCCCTTATTACTTGCTTTTTCTTTCTCTAACTCTTTTATTTTACCCACATATATCCATCTTTCAAACTTTTCGATATCCCCACGTCTACTGCAACAGCCTTTCCTACCTCCTATTACGCGTCTTGTGTGTTGTATAATTACTGGGTCGAACGTGCCGTCTGTGGGCCAGCACCCACAGGTCATCCTACACCACACGGCACACTCTTTTCTAAAACTCTCTCCCATCTCGGTCTCGACCACATGGCGATACGTACGCTTTTCACCTGGCCTATGCCAGCCATTTTTCCTCATTTGTTTCTCGAATTCTGTCATACCCTCTGGGTCATATGCAGGAAAAGCAAAGTTCTTCTTTGGCACATGCACCCTGACTACATTTTCTGGTAAAACTTATATAACCACGCAGCTTAGGTTTGGGAGGAGAGCCGACTAGGTGTATTGTGTATTGTAAGCAAACTATTATAAAGTTTAGTGTAGTTTGGAAGAGTCGTCTAAATGGTATACATACAATAAATTTTTCCCCCTCTGACAAAGTAAACATTTTTTTGTAAATATAATAACTGTAAATATAAAGCTCACGTTCATGTCCTTGGTTTGGGGCTTCGCCGCTCTATCACAGTGCCGTACGTAGTGCTGAGTTCATTCTGAACTATTCAATGTTTCATCAGCAGCTTCCTCCATGGTGCCCTGCTGTTGACTCCACGCCTGTTCAGTGTTTTATCTTAACAGTTAACCAGTTCCAATGGTTCCTTCGAGCCTTTCGTGGTTACCCTGCTGTACAAAGCAAGGTCCATAAAGACATAGTTGTGTGACTTTGGTATGTAAGAACTTGACTGGCCTGCACAGAGCCCTGACCTCAACCCCATCAAACACCTTTTGAATGAACTGGGCGTGTGAGCCAGGCCTTCATGTCCAACATAAGTGCCTGACCTCATAAATGCTCTTTTGGATGAATGGGCAAAAATTCCCATAGACACACCGAAATGTAGTGGCAACCCTTTCCAGAAGACTGGCAGCTGTAATAGCTGCAAAGGGGGGGAACAACCCCATATCCACCCTAACCCTGACCCTATGGGATGTTATAAAAATTCCTGAAGGTGTAATGGTCAGGTGTCCCAATACGCTTGTCCAAATAGTATATAAATGCAGGTAATTTGAAACATTTCACATACTATTTCTCGCCACTGTAAAAACACAATTATGCTGTATTTACAGAATTGCAGAAAACCACATGCTGTTGCGAATGCTCCTGTTCTAGGACAGGGCTCTGCTGTGACATGAGTTTCTTGAGTCTCTCTCTTACATCATCTGCAGGAATCTGTTCGGCCCAAGCATTGATGACGAGTCTGTCTCGGACAGAAGGTCAAGTACCTACACCACAGCGTATCTATTTCTCATGGAACCCGCGCATAGTCCTTTGGAAAGAGTATCCAAGCATCGCCGAGCAGGGAGACGCCCTCCTGAAACCTGAAAGCTATGTCACCAGCTGAGATTGCCTGTTTGGACGCCCCCAAAGATGGCCTTTGTGCGCCAACAGAGGCCAGCACTACAGTTGAGAAGCCCCTCAGAGCCAGGGATGCCTTCCACCAGGCTTTTGTACCATTAGCTTTTTCTGCTATGGCATGCTAATGGCCACCAGCTCTTCTTTTGGACAGTTATATTTGTGCGGCTCTGACCATCATCTGGACAAACAAGGGCTATCAGATATCATTACTTGTGCGGTATCACTTTTGGCTTTACTCAGTTTACTATATGAAATTCAAGCTTTGCAATAGGGCCTGAAATCTCATGATTTATCTTTTTTTAATTATTGATTAACATAATTTGTTGCCCACAACCCTATACTGCATGAGCAGTTATTATTGGATATCATTAGCAGCTGAAATTTACTAAATTCATAAACAGAGGTGGTAAGTTCTGTTTACAGCGTCAAAGCCTTGTGTTATATGATTTTTATACTTGTGCACAACTGCCATCCATCCAGTGTGTCCCTACGTGGTGCCCTATGCTTTATGGGATAGGCTCCAGGCTTGCAAGACATTATGGAAGATGGGTAGATATACTTACAAGAAATGGGTTCAATTAAAATGTATTACAGTACAACATTGCTTTGCATACAGCTTTGTTTAGCACACAGTGCACCACTACTTGCCACAAAAGCACTGGGTTTGTGATATCATCAGCTATGTACAGGAACATAATATACAAGAATATTTTAAGTGAGCATCCAAGTTCCAAATTGCTTGTCTTACACCTTGCCCATGTATTTGATACTTGTTCTGTGAGCACTGGTTATGCCAAAACCTGTGTTCTAAACATACACTGTCCCCCTCCCTATTCCAGGAGCTGAAATAAGCAGATACCTTAAAGGTAGGGCTGGACTGGTATTAAAAATTGGCAAATGGTCCTCCATTGGAGGGTGGTGGGGGGGGGGGGGATATACCTACTATGCTAGATGGCCAGTCCAGTCCAAGGTTTCTGATATGCGACACCTTGTAAGCAACCTTTCTTATGATAGTTGCCTATCCCCAGCTCAAAACAGATATGTCAGAAGTTGAACTGGCAATAAAACCATGTAGTTATAAAATGGTCAGAAATTAAGCCGACTTTGCAGAAAGCTATCAGATGACAAGTATGGGTATATTGGGAATGTTCAGTAAAGGGAATCTTAAAGTATCAGGATATAGTTCCAAAAGGGTTAGGGTTGCACAGTATAAAAAGGAGAGTTTATTCATAGAATATTCCCTTGAGGTTTTATATTAATTGACCGAGAAGCAACAAGTCATATGATTGCAGTTTGGCATTAGTATCCTGTGGAGTATGACAGAGATGAGACAGAAACTCTGCCACCTCACTGGCAATGATGGTTGGCTTGGGGTGGATGACAAAGGTGTTGGCAGCCACTGTCATCTCCCAGGCATCCACGAACCCCACCTCCAGGTCCCCAAACACCTTCCTTTGAGCCAGGTTCTGCAGGTGTCCATGCCAGTCGCTGAAGCGTTCTGGTTCTGACGAGAGCTGCCTGGTGTTCTCCAGCTTGATGAAGATGCGGGTCCCGGGACTGCGGGCCTGCAGCCTCTGGATGGCCCTTCGAAGGCTCAACAACCTGCGGACAAAGAGCTGCAGGGGGTAGGGCCGGAAGTGCTGTCCCACTCCGATCACCACCACTGTGTCCTCTCCCTCTGCTCCGATAGCGTCCAAATCCCGAGCAATGTAGGAAGATTCACTGAGCTTGGTTTTATGGACAGTTATCCAAGGATAGTTGTGTACTTTCCAGTGGATAGTGTACTCTTCCTTTGGGTTCACAAACTTAATGGAGGAAATGCCTTTAACTGTGTTTAAAATTGAGTGAAACTCTATAAATTCAAGAGAGAAAAACACATTTACACCATCGTCATGAAATAAAATGAACCTCTGATAGCTATTTACTAGGTGCAATGTAATCATAAAAGTTAAAAATATTCCAAGATGGCAACAACATTTATAAGTGAATCAATAATGATGATGATGACCGTTCTAACTTGTTACCTTTTTGTATTTTAATCAAATACTCAATCCACTGGCGTACAGTAGAGTCTCCCAAAAAGTAGAGCGTCTTTCCCTTCAGGCACCTGTTGATGGCCTCCAGTGTGAAGAAGCTGCCAGTTTGACGGCAGAAGGAAGACCACTGGTTTCTCCAGAAATAACCATTTGGGATGCTGGGACTGAGTCTCTGAACACAATTCCCACCCATTTTATGTAGGCCAACTAGAGAGAGAGAAAAGAGGAAATTGAGATAAACATTGGATAACCTGGAACTAGTGTTCTTTGAAAATGTTGCACATCAATTAATAGCTGCAATTGCTTAATCCCGGAGGGTATTAGTAAGTTATGTGCCAGCCAAATTTTCAGCATTTATAAATGAATGTTACAATTTGCCAAAGACTGTTCTTGTGTACCTGAAACACTAACAAAATGAGTAACCTTTTACATACAGTGGGGCAAAAAAGTATTTAGTCAGTCACCAATTATGCAAGTTCTCCCGCTTAAAAAGATGAGAGAGGCCCGTAATTTCCATCATAGGTATGCCTCAACTATGAGAGACAAAATGAGAAAAAAAATCCAGAAAATCACAGTCTGATTGTTAAAGAATTTATTTGCAAATTATGGTGGAAAATAAGTATTTGGTCAACAACAAAAGTTTATCACAGTACTTTGTTA
>JAODKN010000114.1:22187842-22198012 GCA_026774425.1 Petrocephalus zakoni
GAATCAATGCCACGTAGAATTAAGGCAGTTCTGAAGGCGAAAGGGGGTCAAACACCGTATTAGTATGGTGTTCCTAAAAATCCTTTAGGTGAGTGTATATTTGTATTCATACAGCACACTGTTTTCCCTCCCAATCCAAAGATTAATTTAAAAATTCTGCTTTTAACTAGGCAATTTAAGGCCACATAATAACAGCAGGCCATATTTACATAATAATAACACAGTTTTGTTCCTGTTGAGTAATATGGTACTTTGATCACCCTAATATCCTTCAATATCATGCAATTTGTCAGTTTAAATGGTATTTTTATATTTATCTTGTGTTTTATGCCATCTTGGAAATTCAGTTTCATTACTTCTGAGTAATTTGCACTGGACACCTGTGTCTCACAGGATTTCCCTGCCAGATGGTTGACAAAACGTTGATCAGAGTGACTCAAATTGCTTTGGCCAGAAAATCAATAGCTGTTTATAAAAGCCGCCCGGTTTAAGTGTGATGGACTTATGACCTAGTTGAAAGATTTATCCTGGAGGGATGACGGTCAACGTTCAGCATAACCCACAGAAAAAGTATTCACAGTTTCTGAAGATCTGGGTTCTACCATTATGATGTATGCAAATTTAGACACACGACCCAACAGCCCAGTTCAGATTCCTCTAACACCTTTTAAATACAAACCCTCAAAAGAGTGCCCTCACTGATCTAAAGTCAGCCATTTGAAACATATTGCTGCAGATTTTGAATTAATCCTAAAGGGGAATAATAAGAGCTGGAAATATAATAGTAGTGATGCACAAATTTGCCAGCAGGTGGCAATCTCAACCGTTTCACTTTTTTAGAAGTTTATGGATATGGTTAAGTCCCATAACATGGGCCGTGTTTTTTCAATACATTAGACATGCTAGATGACTATATTCAATTCAAGATTCAATTTCAATATAATTAATTGCTTTGCACTATTTAGAAAGCTGAAGATGCCAGTCTTATGGAACTTACCTGACAGTGTCTGGGGACTCAAAGCAGTTTTTTTAAAGTGTTGTCATGAAAACACAAGGAGTTTTTGTGCAGAATAGCAAAACTAAGTTCATAACTGGGCTACGCAGCAGTCAGCTAGCAGCTTACCTATTTAGTTGCAAGTTGCATGGTCTGTTAGCCATCAGTGATGTGTGAACTGCTTGACTCAGCTATGTGGCATTAGATAGGGACCATTATAGCCTAGTTGTTGATACTCTCCCAGGCATACAGCACCACTGACCAATACAACATTTCCTCTGCCTCAGGAGACGTGGGTCT
Organism: Petrocephalus zakoni; assembly: GCA_026774425.1. NCBI lineage: Eukaryota > Metazoa > Chordata > Actinopteri > Osteoglossiformes > Mormyridae > Petrocephalus > Petrocephalus zakoni. The sequence goes on from JAODKN010000114.1 coordinate 22,189,137, forward strand.
GTGTGGAGCAGGGCTTATAAACTGTTTTTTTTTCTGTACTCAGTTTCAGCAACCTGACTAGTGAAGCCAGGAACAAGGCACTGTTGTTATTTAGTTTGTACCTGTACCCATTAATATCAATTTTAAGATACACACACAAACACACACACACACACACACACACACACTCGCATACCCCCCATCTAAATGACACACACACACACACACACACTCACGTACCTCCATCTAAATAACACAAACACACACACACACACACTCGCGTACCCTCCATCTAAATGACACACACACACACACACACACACACACACACACGAGGTTGAGGTTATCCTTATGGGGACCAAAAAAAAAATGTCCCCACAAGGTAGAAAATAACTTTTTTTTTATCACAGTGTGGGGACATTGAATCCCCACATCGTAATATAAATATGTCCAGATATGCAGACACACAGTTGAGTAATCCCAATCATGACATCCTTAACCCCTACCCAGCCCTAACCTTAACCATAAGTAACCATAAGTAACCAACCCAAATTTAAGACTTTAAGCATTTTAACTTTTTTTATTGTACTCACAGATTTTTATTATATTGAGGTTATCCAAATGGGGACCTGAAAAATGTTTCTAAAAGTAAGGAAGCTTCAGGTTTTACCACAAAATAGGGACATTTTGGTCAAAAAATGTGATCTATCCAAACCCACACACACACACACACATCAAAGATTCTTATGATATATTTCAGTAGATTCAGTAGATTTACACAGAAGATTTTATTCAAATCGCTTTTTTTAAAAGCTTTTATTCAGATAGCTTGATGCATTTTCAGTCTCATCTGTCGGAGCACTTAATTTGTAATATAAGGTAAAACAGCCCCCACGGCAGACCGAATGAGCCCAGTCTCTGTGCTACTGAAGCCTAATAAACACACTGACACTTAGCATGTAGTTCCCAGAAAAAAATGCAAATACATAAAGCAATTTAACCATAGTGATGACCTGACAAAAACATCGTTATCTGTCCCTTTGTAGTCATCGGATTAGAGCTGAGTTACACAAACACCGCTTGTGCAAACAGAATGAGGTTAGCCATCGCTCACCAAACAAGCCTGCGTTGTTTTAAACTGTTTTTAAATCCACCAGGGCATGACTGAAAAAAGGATGGAATTTTACAGGGATTTAGAAAACAAAAAGACATTTGTCTTGGCAGAGCAGTAGCTATTTACTTTCTTGCTTATGTGTATGAGATTATATTTTAAGATGACCTCACAAGCAGCCACAACACATCATCTAATTAAAGTTATTTATTCATATTCAGTGGAGAGCAGCTGGTCAGGGCATTTATGAAGAGAGTAGCTGAGACAGGTCCGAGCAAGGCTTTGAAGCGGACCACACCCTTTGGGAATCTGCATATTACCCATCATTCTTGATGAAAGGGTGTTTCAGAAAGCAGCCCTATCACAGTGGACAAGGCAGTATGATAAATTGAGAGGTTCAGAATTAGAAGGAGGTGAAATGTTCTATCACCTGATGATGATGCTGAACCACCCCTCAAAGGCAAAACACAGTAACTAAGTTGAAACTGAGAAAACGCACTGGAAAAACCCGAACCCTGACTGTCCCCTGCCATGTGTAGTAAGTAAATGGTCTTTTCTTCAGCACCAAGCAAGCACAATTAAACTAAGATATTTTGTCACGATAAAACAAAGCCTATGCGGAAAGAAGGGCTGTAAATGTTTCAATACTTTTTGTTGCGCAGCCAATCTGAATGCAGTTTGCATGCTGTCCGTGCGACATGCCCATTTCCTCTCAGACCTCTGGCTTCCTCCCACAGTCTGATCAGAGTCGCGGATCCTGCCAAACCTCTGCCCCCAATCAACACCCAATCAACACATGATTGGTGGATATCACAGACTTCAGGTACACTTTGGCAAGACCAAGCATTCGGAGATCATCTCAGGACCATCCCCTCCTCGCAACGGCAAGTGCCGCCATCGGGGAGCCACAGCTCAGGCAGCTTTCAGAGTGTAACGTCTGACCTTGGATGTGAAAGCTGTTTCGAAGTGGCCATTGTATGGCAGAACCGCCCTGTGTGTGTGCAAGTGCTCCATTTATATGTAAATAAGGAGAAGTCATTATTTTCCAATAAAATGTGAAATAACAATTTGAGAAAAGAGAAAAAAAAATAATAAGAAAACTCAATGCATAGCACCCCCAGCAGGCTATGGTTAGAGCTTGTGGTGCCCCACGGCAGTTGCTGCAGAAATTTCCAGAAAAAAACTTATACTCTTCTGCTTGTCTAAACCAAGCCAGTAAGCCTGTGTTTGATGAGTTAAGCCAGTGTTCATGGAGGACTAAAGTCACTAAAGTGATTCTGTCCATTGCCTCCAGGGGCCTGTTTTAGAAAAGCAGAATTTCTTGCTTATCTGGATAACTTGTAGAATTTAAGGAAGCCTGGGCTAAGTGTAAGCGGACGAAGATAAAGTCTGTTTAAACTGGGACACCGTAAATCCAATAAGTTATTGGGCTAAGCAGGAATTCCTGCTTTCTGAAACAGGCCCCCAGGTGACTTAACTGGGAGCAGAACAACAAACTTTTTCAAAACATTTTGGCAGGCGGCTGTGGGAGAAGTGGAAACAAGCTCCCTTTATCAGACCACCTTAAGCAGAGCCATTAACAAAAAGAAACAGCATTGAGGCTCTGCCTTTTATTTCACTTTAATGAGGTTTTGTTTTAATGATGGTGAAAACTCCATTCAGATTTTTTGTTTTACCTCCTTTTACAATAAATTATTTTCTATTTTTAGATGCACCAGAATCAAAAGGTTTAAAGCCTTTTTTATATTTTTGAAGCTCCAATAATGTGAAAGGGTAAAACCGAGAATTTCTGTTTTTAGCTATTTTAACACACCCGGGGGAAATAAATATGCACAACAGAATACTGTGAATAATGCTTTAAATTGCAAATATTTTCATCTAAATTCATATATACTTCATTATCATTCAGATTAACGGCGGATCCAGAGTTGAGATGTATCGCGTTTTGTCCAAGTCTGTATGTAAATAAGGAAAAGTAATTATTTTTCACTGAAATACAAAATAATGATTTGGGAGGAAAGCCGCCAAAACGAGGGGAGAATGAAAGCCTCGTATCACACTGTGCCACAATCTTCTGACAAATCAAGTATTGACTTGTTCAAACACATTTTTCTGATGTGCCCCCTAAAAACACACAAACAGACAGAAGCTGCATCATCCAGTAATGCAAATCAGGATGTGTTTACATAACAAAGATTCAAAAATACATATCTAAAACAAAAAAACAAAAACATTTTATTATCTCTCTTCCCTTTCAACCTTTCTCTCCCTTCTCTTTGAGTTTAGTTTTTCATCCTGGAGGATTTTTGTAGTTTCACTGACTTTGTGAGGTTCCTGTATGAATGTGCTAGGTGGGGGATTAGTTGGTCGTACATTTAATTGCCTGGGCATAGGCGTCAGCAGCCTCACCTCGGGGCTGTCGTGGGAGCGCTGCCAGGCAAGTGCATCGTGTGCTTTCTGAAGAAGCGAAGCAACTGTGGCTGGTGAGCACAGCACAGCCGCTAGCTGATGGCCGACATGTGTGCCGCGGTGACCTTTCCGTCCTCTTCTACACCTTATCATCCCTCACTCAGAAGAAGGAGACGTTCCTCATTTTGACGCCAAACTGCTGCGATGGCTGTCCTATTTTTGTAACCCATTTCTCTGTGATGGCCGGGTGAGAGTGATTGAGAGATGCGTTAGCTTTGCACTGACGCTTCACAGAACATTTCTGAAATATTTAACTTTTTAGGCCAGCAAGATGCTTGGAGGCCTGAAGAGAAAATTAAGGTCAAGGCCAGATACTTCACAAGATTACGGATGCAGTCTGTGCTGATTAGTCTTTTTCTTCCCGGCTAAAAAATCCGACAATAAAAAAAAGCCCTGACAAACTTATTGATGGCACAATTATTAAAAATAGGTTTGATATTGAGGCTTTTTTATAATCAAGCAGTACAATTTGGGACGAATGTACTTTCGGAAGTTAGAAAAAAAAATCTCACGTAGGTTATTTGTGAAATGCTGTTGATCTGTTCAGCTGTGAGCCTAAAAGCAAACCGTCCTTGTAAAATAATTGTGGATGTTTTCCTTTTTAAGTGAGTAACTCTGGCATACCTCTGACGGCCCCGTAAGACAGCGGACGCAGAAGTGCTCTTTGCGTTCTGTATGCTCACCTGGCAGAGCAGGCCAACTTAGCCTAAAGAAGACAACATAGCTTCGCCACTGGCAGTCTGAGTGTACCACCTGAGGTGATTGCATAGGAAAGCAGAAAAGTCTCTCGCTTTTCTTAATGGAAGATTGTCCATCGCATGCTCCGTGCAGGCGGAACTCGCGGTCGAGTCTCCGTAAAAACTGGTGATGGTCTCAATGTGGATTATGCTTCCTGAAGAACACAGGTTTAACTAAAATCTCCATGAACTGGACACCCTGTGCTGGCGAGCACAGACTTAGGGCTGCCTGTGTGCCGCATTAATCTTTGTGGTCTGCCAGCACTCTGCCACATCCCGCTGACTGACGCGAGGCAGGTCAGTGCCCCTAGCTGTTTAGGATTACAGGTAGCACATCTGTCACCTGTGATCCTTTTGCGTAACTGGGTCACTGACTTCCCTCTTTATCCTCTTTCTGGTTTTGTTTTTCTCTCTAATTCAAGGTCTTTTGCGAGGGCAGGAAGCTGGGCTGGGTATTCCTTTCTGTTTGCTTGCATATAAGAACACTATGTCCCTCAAAAACACATTGCACACTATGTAAATCCAGTACACACCACGTACACAAGCTTTTGTATGGATTTTTTATCTCTATACAATACTAAACACTTACATGTCATTTACATGAGACAACTGCTGTGATGCCGCCCTCTTAAACTTTAAAAAATACAGTGTTTTTAGTTCAGCCAATGTCCAGTAACGTGTGCTGTACATGAGCTAATGGTGAACGCAACCAAGAGTTTCATCAGACTCGAGTACGGAATCTCCCAGGGGACGCCAAGACGCAGACTGATGACATCATCACAGTCCCATCGTTTGTTTGGCTTGTTTGCATGGTTTCACAAAAGCCAAAGAACAGTAGCTCTGGACAGTTCCCTTTCCGTCCCTCCGTCTGTTGTCTGCCCTTCCGGTTCAAAGCTATTAAGGTCCTCTATGTCATTCTTCTGTTTGGTTGTCCTTTCTCGTCCTGACAAGGCCCTGTCCCTTATAAATATGGAGCGTACTAATACTGCCCCAAAAAGGCTGACTCTGCAAGTAGTCCTACCTCAGGACCTACTACTAAATATGGCCGGCATAAAAATCTGCCGCTGATGACAGTTTAGACCTAATAATAAATAAAGTTGGGTGATTCTAGTCAGCTAGCATGAACTGCCTCTGACCTACTAACAGAGAACAAAGGCATGACCCCCACAGCCTAACGCACATCCCCGTAACTGGAGCTGCATAAGCTCAGATGTGCATCTCTATGTCCTTGATGGAAGTGAATTACAACAAGTGCTCTTCATCAAAACAGCACCATGTTCTCCTATCCCTGGGTCTTCCTCGCTGTTGCTCACAGCACATCAGATTTAACAGTTCGTCTTGTGATGATGTACATTCAGCCACTTGGACAGTTTGGAAACTGTGGAGGCCTTCGAATTTACAAATGACCTTTATACCTCCCTACTCTGTTGTTCTTGCCATAAAACATGCCTTCAGCCACTTAGAGCTGCTCTCTTTTTGCTCTCGAGTGACACTTGCTACCCTCCACATGTTCGCGGGCCTAGATGGATTTTCAAGGAATTGAAATTCCCAGAATGCCGTCTTGCCCCTCCATCTTGTGAGGGGTCTCCACTTCCCCCCATGAGTCTGGACAGCCTGGATGCTTCTCACTTCTCTTCTGTTCTGGGCTTGAGAGAAGGCTCAGGGCCCTTCTTACAATGTCGATGCTGCAGATACCTTACTTTGCAAAAGTAAAGCATAATTATTCCAGTCAATGATGAAAGACTTCCTGACTTCCTGGGGTAGTCGTTATACTAGTCTTTAATTTCCTTTATGCCTTATGATGAAGGCATGTTTTCTCCAGGTGACAATAAGAAATATAGAAATATTAGCTAATTAAATTCAGTTATAGTCAGTTATTCATTAGTTAATTACATCCAGTTAATTACATTTGGTTATTAATGTAGCTGGGTATCCCACTTAATAAATGAATGTAAAAGCCTTGTTTGCACAGCACCTTGTTTTACTGCGAGCTGGAGATCAGGGCAGGCAGGAAACGTCCCAGAGCATCAGGCAGCGAGGCATGGACCCACCTTTTGTCCCTTAACGCTCTCATTAGAGAGATGTAATTACTGATGAATGGGACAAATGCATTTTAAAATTAATATAAAGGGGGGGGATAAATAAAAATAAGAAATATAAATGGCACACTTCCATTAAAAATGGTTCCTGCCCGTCCTCTATGTGTGTCAGGATGCATGATGTTCAGCCACAGAAGGAGGAAGTGCAGAACATCTCAGCCCTGTCAGACTGATGGCTTCATCATGCAAAGTGCTCCCAGCACAGCCTTAAAGATGCCGTATTCAGCCGGTCATCCAGAAACGCGGGAGGCGGCCAGGGAGAGCACGGTCAGGACTCCGGGATTCAGCCACATCCCCGCCAGAGAGGACGGGCGTCCTTGTTTAGTCTCTGGTTCTCTGAAGCGCAGAGCACCTCTGCAGTCCGGCTGAAGGTCTCGCCTGGCTGCCTGATCCTTCTATTACCCATATGGTGTGCCATGATGGCAAAGAGTAAACCTGGGTCTTATGACAGCACGGTGTGTACACTATTCAGCCAAAGATGCCACTCAGCCCCATACACACTCATTAGGTAATCATCCACAATGAGAAGCAATTAGCTGTTTCCAAGGAAACGGCCAGAGTCACGTGACCTTGCATGAAATTCTGCTACTTGTTCAAGTACCTCTCTAAGGGGGGGTTGCATATTAAATAAGAGTGCAACATTTGTCACGGTTTCCGTTTATTGCAGAAAAGTGGGAGTGGGGTAGATGATGAATGACTGAATAGACCAGAGGTGGCATTTGCATGAAATGATCAGGCAAAGGGCAGTCCGCGGCGGCAGCCTTGACTCGCTCGCCCCGCCGCGGTTCCTTTCCTGTCATGCCGATTCAGCACCAGACGAATAATCGAGACCCGGTTAAGTGGATATGCTGCGGACTGGCATGTCGCGATTGTTGGAGAGGGCTCTCTGTCTCCGCCATAACTGACCATTCCCATCGGCACCTTGGGAGGTGCGTATCAAATCCATTTCCATGCAGGCTGAAGGAGCTTCTCTTCAACTAAAGAGGAGCGTGGTTTAAATTTGGGAACAGGGACACGGAACGGAGGAGCACAGGGAAAAGCACTCAAGGTCGTTGGAATGCCTCCTAGGACGAAGCCACCTCCACGCCCTGTCAGAAGCAGTGAGCGCGGGTGGCTGAATGCAGACAGGCATTCTGAAGTCCATGCCTTCCTCCATGCCTTACACTCATCCTCCTTTCCAGAGGCCCCGGTCCCGGCCCAGTGGAACAGGACACTGTTATTAGGGCAATTCAGGCTTTTCCCAGGCGGGAGGCCCTGTGTGAGAGGGGCCGTTGTCTTCCACCTAGTTGTGACACAGAGATTTCCGCTGTCTGAGGAGAGCGGTGAAACGAGAGCAGAGGGAACCTCTTCTTGTAACCGGGGGGGAGCCCCTCCTTTAGAAAGTTCCTTTGATCCAAATTGCTGTTTCCACGGTGACGCTTGCTGGAGAGGCTCCCGCTGCAGTTGGCCCTCTAATTACTAAGTGCCTCTGCAATTGGTTTTAATCACTCCGGGGGACAAGGTTAACCCCTTGGTTGGCCAACACGGCTGTGTTTGCCACAGTGGGGCCACCGGCGATAGACAGGCCTGGCTGTTTTCCAAAGGGCATTTTACTGCATCCCCCACCCTACATCCCATGCCATTGTTGGCCCGCAGAAGGTTTCTGTGGCAATAAATGTCATCAGATAATTTCTGAGTGGCACAGATCAATCCCCCCCGCCCCCCGCCCCCGGACCGCCCCCCCACCGCCTTGGTTTTCTGAGGATTGGCCCCAGCTGGTAACCTTGGCAACCACGAACGACACTGCAAGTCTGGAGAGAGACAAGATCATCCCACAGTGCTAGACGAAGGACACATCACGTCTCGCGTCTTTGACTTCAGTAATGATCTGGACAGCAGCTCAGCCTCATGTCTAAAGTGTCCAGAGGGCCGCAGGGATGCTTGATTGTAAGAATTGTGCGGTAATGTGGTGTAATACCCACATCAGTAGGACAACAGCTACTTTTGCAGAGCTAGCCCACACCCTGGTGTCCGGTGCTCAAAAGGGGCTTTGAAATCCAGTTTGAGACTGACTGTCCAGATGTCCCATTCGGACTCCCGAATGACATGCATTCAAATGGGTCAGGGGGTCGTGGGGAGGAGGTGGTCAGGGGGAGGGGGACATGCTAGATTTTGTGATACAGTTGATCTTTAGTTATGCAAAGTCACTAAAACACGGAATCAAGGTGAGCAGCGGAGTATCCATCTGGTTATTCTGATCAGGGACTGCAGAAACCTCACACCAGTAAAAGAAAATACTAAACTTATTTCTGTGATAATAATCCATTCATCCATCCATTCATCCATTCAGCCATCCATTCATCCATCCATTCATCCATTCATCCATCCATTCATCCATCCATTCATCCATCCATCCAGCCATTTATCCATTTTCTGTAACCGCTTGTCCATTTCAGGGGTGGGGGGGGGGGGGTCCCAGAGGCTAGGGAGCAAGGCAGAGAA
>JAODKN010000114.1:22198112-22215098 GCA_026774425.1 Petrocephalus zakoni
ATGATGATGATGATGATGATGATAATAATAATAATAATAATAATAATAATAATAATAATAATAATAATAATAATAACGGTCTTATTACCAGATCCCGCTTTCCATGGCAGCATTACAATAGAAACCCAGCTAAAGCATGTGCCTGGGGAGGGGCAGGAGCAGGGAGCAGGGAGCAGGGAGCAGGGAGCAGGGAGCAGGTGTCGGCGGGTGGGCGGGTGCAACCACCATGCACCATAAATCCCACAGTGGTACAGTTGTGGGGGGGAGTTCTTCAAAGCCCTTTGAAGCTCCAGTCCAGTGGGGAATCGGAGGAAAACTTCACAGGCGGCTCCGGGCCCGGGCCGCACTTTTAAAGGGGGTTGATTGAAAGTGTCCCCTGCTCCATTTCTCACGCCTTCCTCTGTCAAGGGGAATATTTTAAAGCTGAACATGTGCGCGCCTGCGAGCCCCCACCCCCGCACCAGGCTGGTCCTGCCGTGGTCAAGGACGGCACCCAAGCCCCCACTTCAAACAGCATGTGGTTGCCGTGCTGTGTAATTAACGAGGGGCCTTTAGGCGCGAGCTTATCAGCTTGTCATCAGCACTCATGTTAGCTTAATCTGCCCACCATCTCTGCTAAATTAGGACGTCGACTTCCTGGATGCGCGCTTTCATATCTGTACTTGTTTCTTTTTCTTTGGACTGCTTCCCCAGCCTCCCGCTGTGATTGGCTGTACTCTGCAGTGACATGTGACCCATCAGGCATGTATTTATACTGTCAGCGGTTGCTGTGCTCGGCAAGGCGTCCGTCATATCATTTATATTGTGGGGGGGCTACATTAAGTAACGGTAATGAAGGGCTCTATTGTGGGGTAACGTCTTACCTCTGAGGGAAGGTCAAAAGGCTGCCGTTGGCTTCTCAGCCTTCTGCTTAATGACATCACTCTGCCAGCCGTGAGAAGCAGCACCCCCCCCCCCCACCCCCAGGAAATGTATGGCCTGGCAAATTAATTTGTAGGTGTGAACAGCTGAACCTGCACTCTGTCACAAACCACTGGCTCACAAGCAGGGCTGACGGAGGCGAGACAGAAACGGCGGAGAGGCTGGCATGAGGGGAAGCCGCGGGGGTCAGTGCGGGCATACGCGGGCCCTGGGGGGAGGGGGGCTGTGGTGCCCAGACCAGCTGTGGCAAGTCCTTTAAACTGAACGACACAGATGGCAACAGAGAGCAGGATTTGCACACTAAGACTGAGTGACAGGTGTAAAGGAAAGTAAAGGAGAAGAACCAAAAAAAAAAACAGTAAAAGATGAAAGGTTAGGGTTGGGAGACAGCCGGTAGTGCATGGCAGTGCAAAGTCAGCGTGACATGTGAGGGGAAAGAAGATATGGACAGGCCAGCTATCCGAACACACAGGGAAATGCTCAGAGAGAGAGAGATAGAGGAAGGAGCAGGGACAGCCAGAGAGAGACAGAGAGAGGGAGAGTGAGAGACAGAGAGAGAGACAATGAGACAGAGAGAGGGAGAGTGAGAGACAGACAGAGAGAGACAATCAGACAGAGAGAGGGAGAGTGAGAGACAGTGAGAGACAATCAGAGACAGAGAGGGAGAGTGAGAGACAGAGAGAGACAATCAGACAGAGAGAGAGAGAGGGAGAGTGAGAGACAATCAGAGACAGAGAGGGAGAGTGAGAGACAGAGAGAGACAATCAGAGAGAGAGAGGGAGAGTGAGAGACAGAGAGAGACAATCAGAGAGAGAGAAGGAGAGTGAGAGACAGAGAGAGAAACGGGCAGAGAAAGGGAGTAATTATTTGATACTAGTCAATAGATGAACACTCCATGTTGCCAGCAAGAAAGGACAAGTTATCATTCAAGCAGCTGAGTTAAACGGTAATGTGGGGAAGGAGGAGCGCTGGCCGCCTTATCTGCAGCCTGCTCACAGGCTTCTTTATTTGTGACCTAGTGTTTACTGAGCAGACAATAAAAATCAATGCAGAAGTAAATGATGTCCTACCAATGGGGAACGGAGCTGTCAGTCATGCCCCAGTCTGCGCTCGGATGAGCTGGAGTAGGGCCTGGCTTCTCTGATGAAGGCAGCGGCTGAGCCTTTAGCACGTGGGGGGGGGTTCAGTGGGATTCCCGCTTAAGCCGCAAATGCCGCTATACAGGGAGCAGGCTGCTCAACTCTCATTTAGAGAAGTTTGTCTATTTCAGTCATTTAAAAAAAAAACTCGCTGCAAGACTCACCGTAGGAGGTGAGGGATCACATGACGTGGGGAACGGAATGCAGAATGGGGACTGTGTTTGGGCTCTGGGTTCCACAAAATGATGGCGAGGAACAACAAGAGGGCAAGAGGACACAGCTGTGTCACAGTGCGGGGAAGGGGCACAGGGACATGATCCTGGGACAGGCCACAGCTGGGTCTGCAAGCAGCCATGGAGGCCCAAACATCTGCTCTAGTCCCATAGGCAGACCAGAGGTTTATATTATCAGAAATTGGACACAGGTGAATGAATGGGCTCATCACCACCCTGGAATCCACATCGGCCGGCTTATATTTATTACGCTTAGATCTACACTAAACAACAAAGGCACCATTGCAGAAAAGGATTTGTCACGAATCAGGGCCTACAATCAGAGAGTCTATACCATGACAGCACCGTGCCAGTGACCTGTGTGGTCCCACAAGCACAGGATTAAGGCAGGCAAGCACAGCACTGGCATTAACAAAGATTAAAATAAATCAAGAGAGATTATGTACCTGAAGGAACTGGACCATGGGCCTGTGGCCTGGGCCACGCTCCCGGCAACGCCCTCCCACAAGTGTTCACCACGCTGTGTAGGAGGGCAGGTCGCCCTGATAGTAGTTTTATCTAATGCTGCCTTGAGGGTGTCAGATGCCGTACTGAAAGCTGAAAGGCACAGCAGTCTAAGGTCACCCAGGCAAGCCAATAGCAAGCTTTCCAGTGGAGCGTTCACCCAAAGGATAAAATATGCTAACCTTGTTGACCCCAGTCTGAATGGGACTGTGGGTATAACTGCATCTGTTTTGCCTTGTGTGGAAACCCTCCCCCCCTGGACATTATGCTAATAAAAATGTAATTAAATAGAGCTACCGTGGTTTTTAGCCAAGCATTTGGGCGCTTTAGCGAGGTATGGCTTCTTGGGAACATACAGTAACGAGCTGTCATAACAAATCCGGACCAAGACAACGCAAAGCTCCTAAGGAGAGGAGATGGCGCGGCGGGCCGGTCCGGATCTCAGGCTCCGCATTCTGAAACTGCAAAATTAGCGTGGCCAGGTTGGCTTTCGAATCCGTAACTGTCAGACCGGGACAGGGTCGATATTAATCACGTCGAAATTGATATATTCCCAGCCAGCGGGGAATTGAGCAGGGTGGGGGAGGGGGGGTGTGTGAAATATGAAGAAACCTGCGAATGAAATACAAGCAGTGGGAGGTGGCATTACGCGTTTGTGTGCTATATTTGCGAAAGGGGAAATCGTCTTTGGACATGTGTTTCATGTAAGAGTTTTGCAGTAATTTTTTGTGTTGTTGTCTAAAATGAAGAGGATTTTAATTTGGGCGTTTTGATCACGGAATGAAGCTGAGTTGCCCATCAGAAATGCAGAATGAACATTCCAGTAATGTTGGCTGCTCACCGCCCTGCAGCCTTGGGTCACCTCGTCGTCCCCTGGTGGGGGTCAGCCTGGGCTTGCTTGGCCCTGAGTAAAGCAGACCCACAAATCAATGGAAGATAAATCAATCAAATCTTTCTTTTCCATGTGTATACTGCCATAGATTTTTAGTTAGCGTGCTTGTTTGTTGACCGTTTGACCTTTGAACTGCTTAAATTTTTCCCCATGCAGACAGGCAGGCAGGCAGGCAGGCAGGGATGCACACTGAAATGGCGGAGAGGTGAGACACTTCTCCGTGGGTGCATCACCGGTGGACCATTCACACCTCCTCCTGTGGACTGAGATGCTTATATCGAAAGCAGGGCTGTGAAATGCCCAATCACTATAGATGACATTTATTACCCTTCTGAGGTCAGCGCTGAGTGGTTACACGGAGGATATTTAAATATTTCAAATATAATTAAAGTGCCCACCAACACATCAGTAAGGCAAATTCTGCAATTTTTGTCCAAAACATTACTTCATAATCACACCTCATCACGTATTAATTGTTGTTTACGTAATGTACTCAGTTATTATTATTATTATTATTATTATTATTATTATTTTCAGTAAATATTTTATATCACTGAATACAGAATCGGTGTATTTCTAACATTTTACTTTTGCGCAACATTTTACTTCTGTGCAAAAAAAGATCACATCCCCAAGTCGCTGTTAATTATCGTTACTGATATGCGTTGGAAAATGTGATACAGCTAATTTGGTAAACGGGCAGCTAAAAGCCATAGCAGATGCCGTGCGGGTCTGGTTATTCCGCTGTCCGGGTATTTGACGTTGCTGGCGCACTTGTGCCCATGTCCCATCCCACGGGCACCGGCGCCCGCAATCGGAAGCCGAGCCGTCCGGTGTTCTGGCCCGGGGCGCCGATGGTGTCACCGCGGTCGCCGCCTTCCCGAGCCCCCGATTGGGCGCCCCGTGGGAATACCTCAGCCTGCTCGCCCGTCTGATTGGTCCGAGGGCGGTCTGTCGGGAGCCGGGGGATGCGGCGCACCGGGCGCTCGCAGTTCCTGCAGTTCAGCGCAGGAGGAAGGATCAGCTGCCCAGCGGAGGGGACTGCGTGGGGCGGCCGAAGCCTCCACCTGACCGTATCGCCCTTAGTAAATAGGGGAGACGCCGCAGACAGCTGACCGGTGCCGCGCCGGCACAGGACCTGCGGACGCGGCATCCCGAGCCTAACCGGAGGAAGGGGATGTTTTGCGAGCAGACGAATGGAGCTCGGTGGAGGGGACCCCCGTTCCAGCCGTCGGGGATTTACAGCAGCGTAGCGCACGCCCGCGGCTTCTGCGCGTAAGTCTGCGGGCGATCGGGGCATCGCCTCCCGGGCTCCCCGGGGATCGGCGCCGCTCCGTGGATGTGCGCAGAGCCGAGCGCGTCCGGCGCGTCCGGCGCGTCCATAAACGCGTGTGCGCGCACAGCCCCGGCAGACCGGTGGCAAAGGTGCTGATGTGACATTGAACCCGGGCTCCGTTTGTGAAAATGCAGGCAGGAGATCGGAGGGGGGGCCCGTTTGGTTTCAGTAAGAAAAACCGGATCATTTTGATACTTTGTTAAGTGCAGGTCCGGTACGGAGGCAACAGCTGAGCGGATTTTCACGGCTTTCCGCGCGGCGATGATGATGATGATGATGATGAACCCGCTTGTCTTATTTTTTTCTTCTTAATTTGTACCAAGATACGACTTTGGACGAGGAGGCAGCGCTGGGCTTTTTTGCGGCCAGCGGGGAGCAGAGTGAGAAATGTGCGCTGGCCAGCGAATTGTTGCGGGAAATGAGCAGCCCGGATCGTGCCGCCTCGGCTAGCCCAGAAGGTACCCAGACGGCCCGGGCGCAGCTGCGGGACTCCGGGATTAACCATGAAAGCACGGTTTTGTGTCCGATCCCTAATGGTGTGAGGGAGGCTGACCAGGGCACTAATCTCTATGGAGCACTGACTTGCACCATCCAGCGATTAATGGTAAATATTGACTTCTTTCAGCTTGGAGTGGAAAAAAATATATTTTAGTTTTTTTTCCCCAGACACTGTTACACGCAAGGAGCGGGCGCAGGATATGGTGTTTGTAAATAAGGGTTATTCATTTATAAATAAGGGCTAATTCCAGTGGGCCTTTTGCGGTAACAACTTGCTGTCAAAACCTTTTAATTGCCTGGTATGGGAAACTGGGGACTGTGCCGGGAATTATAACTTGTCTTTGAAGTCGGATGACCTTTGCGAACCACCAGCCAAATTGGTTTCGTGGAATGTGTGTGTGTGTGTGTGTGTTGGGGAGGTGGAGGGAAATCAAGGTGTCTCAGTCTGAAATGGCTTTAGAAGCTGATCTGAAGTGCCGCTCTACTTTAATTTCAGAGCCCGGGTAATAATTTCAGTTTCCATCGTGTAAGCCGGCGTTTGGCAGCTGATCCTCAGGATATAAAAGATTACAGAGCTCTCTTTTGTACAAGCCCAGTGCGCTTTGCATGATGAGATGGGGGAAATTTCCCCGGCGCATCTGTCTCTTTTAACTAACACCATCTTTGGCCGTGTTTTTTCCGCAGTTTTATATTTTTTGCGTTGTCATTTTTAATGTGTTACTTTTTAGAAGGATAGAGAAGATCCTCCTTTAAAAAGCCGACGGACGTTGTCCTTACTCTTGACGCTTTTATGTGATATTTGCTACACCGGTGCTGCTGTCTTGAGACCTTTTGCGAGCTTCTTGCGGGACTCATGTGGACGAAGAGCAAATGTGTAGTGCTGAATTTGGCATCACTGTACTATATCAGGGAAAAAATGGGTACATGGTATAAAGGTTTCCTGCTGGGAACCATGGTCAGACCGTCAGATTTCACCCGAATCATCAGCTCTGTTGTTTAGTTGCTTGACGGAGCTCTCTAAAGTCGGATATTGGTCCGATGACAGTGACAGTCTGAAAGACAGAAAATGCAGAATACGATACGGCTGCAGTTACGGATTGTCACTGAACACGTTTCTCTGAAGGCGAATCTCTATGCCCACTGACAAATCTTAACGTTTAGTAAGTCTGGCATCATAGAATTAGCAGCAGAATTAAGACATTTAGCTCGTACTTGCTTTAAACTGGATGATCAATATCTGGTAAGGCTAACATTCCTACGATATATTTTAAATTAAGTTATTTTTTAGGGGTGTAAGTCTGTATTAGACTTGCCAGTCCAACCAAGATTGCTGAAGGGCTTTTCAGAAATGACCGTTTCAAATATCAATTTCTGTTGTATGGTTGACTTTGGTTATGGAATTAACAGTATGAAACTTTCAGTGGAGTCACCAAAACCATCCCACGGGACTGACGTGTGTCCTGTGATGCCGAAATGGGGTTAATTGTGGGAAAAGTAGGTTGTGGTTTCTTTTCTTTTCCAGGACATCCCTGAAGTGGGTCTCTGGGTTTAGGTGGTGTGATTTGGGTGTCTCGTGATCCCAGGTTGACAGAGGAGATGACAGCCCGTGTCATCTGTGGCCTCCTGGCCCACCACTCTTGGCTTTGCTGCTGCAGGCAGTTCGGTTGCTGGGTTGCAGATAAGGCCACAAATCCGCCCCGGGGTTGCAGCAGGATGAAGCAAATGAGATCTTCTCAGCAGTAATTGGCCAGCCTATTTCCGCCTCTCATCCTTTGTTATGGAAAACTACCCCTAATAACAAACCAAAAGTACCCAATCTTCTCAGTGTTCTCCCCGTCCAGACACGCTCGTGAGGTCTCTCGCCACGGAAACGTGCCACACAACTGGGCCTGTGCCAGAGGCCATTACAACTGGGAGGGAGAGTTTGTAACTGGATCTCCTCTCTCGTGATGACATAACGAGGTATGGGTGTATCAGTCGCCCTGATCACATGATACGGGACTCGTAAGGCCCAATCATGAGCTTTCCCCTTAAAGCTTCTTTCTGATCATAAGTGTTGAGTAAACATCCCAGATTCACCTGGTAGAAGAGGGCTCCCCACTTATGACCCGTGTAAACTGGACCCTTGTTGGCTGTGTGGTTAGCGTGCCCCCCACCCTATCCACTCCAGTAAATGTTTCGACCGTGATGTTTCCAAGGCAACCTTAATATGTAGGTCACCGAATTACACCTATTGGATCCCTTTTCCTCTCTTTCTCTCTGATGTCGACTCCTGATGCCTCGGAGTGCAAATTGCAAAGTAAACACTGTTCAAGGCTAGGCATGCAAATAAGTACCCACCCCCCAATAAGAATAGTACACCTACTGTCACTAATTTCTCTGCTTCAGTCTCATGTTAAAATCTTGTTTGGATTAACAGTGTCAAAATGACGGGCTGCATGGCGTCAGCTGCGTGGCCATGGGTTTTGGCTGGAGTCCATTATCGGCACTTTAATCCCCAGATGGGTGAGAGATGAGCAGCCTGACCCGACATTTTCAGTGGAGCTCTGCTGTTACCGCCTCTGCATGGTGCTCCAGGGGCATCCTGGGGGAAACACTGTGGCTCATTGCAAATGTAAACAAATGGCTCTGCTATTTGTATGTAAGAGGAAGACAGAATTACCATACCGCCTGTAGTAATCGCTGCGGGAAGATGGCCAGAGCAGGAAAATGGGCTATGAACCCTAACTGTGTACTGCCGGACACGGGAGCCTCTAACTGTGCGTCAGTACCGCAGGTCTCGGGAGCCTCTAACTGTGCGTCAGTACCGCCAGACCCGGGAGCCTCTAACTGTGCGTCGGTACCGGTGGACACGGGAGCCTCTAACTGTGCGTCAGTACCGCCGGACACGGGAGCCTCTAACTGTGCGTCAGTACCGCAGGACCCGGGAGCCTCTAACTGTGCGTCAGTACCGCCGGACCCGGGAGCCTCTAACTGTGCGTCAGTACTGCAGGACCCGGGAGCCTCTAAGGACTAGAAATTCTGGGCCCCCTGACAAAATGTTACCTTGCACCCCCCAGTTGGGTCTGTACTTTCAGTCTGAAGAAATGTGTGTAGATAGAAATCCCCAGAACAGGTCAGCCGGGTACAGAAATGGATAGATGAGGAGAAGTGCAGAGTATTCCTTTTCCTAGCTGATATTAAAAGTCTGTTTTTTTCCTTTGTTTCAAATCACATAAAGATTTTAAATGACCCGGCAGTGGCTCCATCCATAGTGTGGTTGTGCTGGTCTGGCTGTCATGGTGACCTGCTGTCCCCCAAACAGCTGCTTGATGACACGTCCATGTGCCGCCCCCCCGCAGCATGCTGGTCACAGGCACCTGTCTCCTATCAGACTGAACCTCCCACAGTGTCCCGAAGACAGAAGGGGCTAAGATTTGAAAGACCTCAGTGTTCTCCCACCAGATGAATATGACAGACCCTAGACCACTTCACCCCCCTGAAGTTTACACTCAGTATTCTCTTCCTGCAGCTGGTTTAGACACTTTGCCAGTAGACCTTATCAGGGACATGGGTAGAAGTTCTGAGCCCCCTGACAAAGTGTCTCATTGGACCAGCAGCTACATTATTTCATTTTATGAATTCAAGGACCCCTCTAAAGGGCTGGGCTCCCAGAATCTGCCAGGGTATCCATATCGCTGCTGTGCCTGTGTATCTCATTCCTGGTGTCTGAGTTCATTTTCAGTTTAATTTTTGTTGGTATCAGGCACACAGCATCTTTTGGAGGTTAACGGAATTCCGGCTTCCAGCTCTTGGGAAGCTCATTAAGGTGAGGTGGACATGTCATTCACGCCATCAGAGTTCCTGAGGAAACAAAGGCCCTCGTGAAGCCTTCAGGGCCCAAAGGATTGTCTAGGTGATTGTTGCCATTTATGTCTTGGCCCATATCCAGCCTCTCCTGGCATCTGCTTTGTGGTAGAAGTGTAGCTGGATCTTCTCAAGGGCTCCAAGTTTCTGGTAACATCGTTTTGAGCACCAAAGTCGTACTCGGCTAAGATATCCCAGTCCTAGTCTATGTCCTAGGCTGCAACACTTGTAGCTGGTTCCCTTGTCCAAAGCCACTTGAATAGTTCAGGGATTTGCTGTTTACACTAATAAACGTTTCCCTGAATTAGCAGAAAGTTTAATAGTGGTATGTCTTGTTCTGAGGTTTCGGTCTTTACTGGTTCCAAAACATTAGTCGCCCTGGTAACTGGTTTTAGAAAAGCTTCTGAACAGTGTCAAAAATGTACTTTTTAAGTTACAGGCCTTGTCTTTTGGAGGCGTTATGCTGGTCACAACTTAATCTCACATGCTACAGCTGTCCTGGGTGTTTGCAGCTCTCAGCAAACCCTGGATGGTGCAAATGCACCGTCTTCGTAGACCTCTGCATTGGGCCTGAAGATGAATTAATTAGCGTAGACTCCTGAAATATTTTAGGATTTATGCTGGTGTAACCTTTTAATTTGGGATGAGGTGCCTGATAATTCTGGTCTAATTATATGTTGGAACGAATTGCCTCTGCTCCTGAGAGTCCGATCTTGAGCCACACGCATCTGCGTCTCTGAACTCGACCCGTCATGAGACCCAAAGGCAGGTCGTCCCAAGCACTGGTTCAGTCTCTGCTTGAAGACCGGCCGCCGTGCCTCCCGCCAGCCCGCCGTAACAGGAGATCTGGAAAAAGACGACTCGACCCAGCCAGTGATACTCGCTGCGAGCCTTCTGCTTCTCCTACCCAATTATTCAAGGAGACGCTGGAGTCTGAAGACCAGGAGAAGAGCGGGCGTGAGGGACTATTGATTTCCATCCGTCAGCCTGTATACTTTTCATTATTGTTTTTCACTCCGTCTCTCCATCGCCACCCCGCCCCAATCCATATCGTGTTGTCTGAGGAGTTGGGAGAGCGATTTTGAGAAGGAAAGTGGGTGATGGAACCACGAGTGGCGATTTGCAGGGTGCTGAGCTGATCCTGGGCTGTGCTGAGGGGCTGTAAGGACGCTGAACTTCCCAGGAGTTTCAGTTTTTCATGGTTATACTCACAGCTGATTTATGACATCCCTCTCCCGCCTGCTCCGGATGTTTAATTATAATAATGAGGTTTTTACAAAAAATAGAGCCTGATGACCATAAAATTAGCTGTGCTGTTGATTCCGGGGCATGTTGGCTGTCCATCAGGTTCCAGTTCAGAACTGGTTGGGAGGAGAGCTCTATGCAACGGACCAGACGGCTTACCGAGGAGCGCGACGTCCTGCTCGGTGTCTCCTAAAAGCCGCACTGATGGACTGTGATGCCATGATGGTAATAGTGCTGAAATTGCTGCTGGGCAAACCTGCTGAATGCAGTGTTTTATGACATTTTCTGTGTGAAAATAATAATGGGATGATGATGCCAGGCTTGTGCTGGGTCAGCTCAAAGCTGGACGTCTGATGGCTTGTCCTCTGTCCCGCACTCACTCAGGGTCTTTCCCACACTCATCCTGCCTGTTTTTGGAAAAGGCAGCTTGTCCTTCAGACCCAACTGCGTGTCCCTTCTGGGCATAGTTTTCATTTCTGAACTTTCTGTCATGTTTCTAAACATGTTCTGCTGACATCCGACTGGCTTCTGCAGGCCCAGCCTGGGTTTTTGGCTCTAAGTGGCTCTGGGGAGCTGCTTCTTTCTGTGGTGGGGGGCAGGGGGCTGTTTTTATGAATAAGGAGTACCTCTCTTCATAACCCAGCAGCCACTAGCTGGGGGCCGCTGCCTATTTTATCTCCTGTTTATTATTTTGCGTCACTGGGTCCCGAATTCCTGCAATATCTTGCCCCCCGGTATAGCCGCCTCTGCTCTGCACGCCGACGTGCCTCTCTGGGGAGCTGTGGGTGCTAGTGTGCATGCCCCCCCCATCCGCCCCCCTGCCCTCACACACACACTCCTCCGCTCCCGCGCTCCCTCGCTCTCTCCGTCTCCCGTCCGTCCTTGCCTCCCGTCGGCTTTGAACACCCACGGCTCTTTCTCGTGTACCCTCCCACTTCTCTGCATCTCATCCTCTCCCCTTCCTGTCGTTCTTTTCCATTTCACTTTTATTTCGTTTCCATCTCTTCCGTGTCCCTGCCCCCCCAGGCTGCTTTATTGCTTCCCGACTGGCTCCACTAAAAGCACCCCCCCCCGTACCCTACTCTCCCATGTGCTGGAGGGGAAACAACTCAATTTATCCACCCTGGTTGCGTGTGGAGTATGAGCTCTGTGACTCCTCTTATCTTTCTGATGGTGAAGTGAGTGGAGTCAGAGAGAGAGAGAGAGAGAGAGTGTCTGCGGGGGGGTAATGGGCGTGAGTAGATGGATGGCTGACCGGTGCACTCCCTTGTGCTCTTAGGGGCTTGTGATTCAGCTGCCCAGTAATCAGCCTTTATCTCTCAAACATGTCATGTGTAATTATGACCTGGCTGCCATCTTTCTGAAATCTGCCTAATGGCTCTTTTCATTTAATTTCTGTGGGTGCTCTGGGGCAGCGGGGAGGGGGGGGTGGTTCAGTTCATTCTTGTGGTTTGTGCACACGGCGATGACTTATCAAGCGTGTGCAAAGCCTCTTTCCTGGGGATTAGTGGGGGTGGGTTGGTGTTTGGGGACATGAAAAAGGTCCTGGGTTTGGGTGGGGGGGGATGGGGGACTTTTTAGTGCATCTGCGTCTGTGCCGTAAATATTTTTATTAGTCTCGGGCCCTAAATGTTAATTAAGATGAGCTGTCGCTTGGTCACAGTGCTTTTTTTGTGGCCGGGGGGGGCGGGGAGGCACAGAATCCCACTCAGATACGCTGCTCTGTTGCTGTGCATCCAGGCGTTTTGAACACCTGGATCTCAGTGCATGAAGCATTTGTTTAATTATGGACGTGACGACAGTTTTTAGTGTGACTGGCGACTGGGAAAACTCGGCTTTAGTCGCATTGTGCTGAAACAGTCTCGTTTAAATGCAGCATTTCTTCTCTTTTTGTCGCTTAGTAGACGATTACCGGCCCCCCCACGAATCAGAGATGAAATAGCGCTGGATTAAGGACCGGCCCTATGTAGGATCATTCCTTCATTTTCTCCCCAATCAGTTGAGTGTTCTAGGAAACCCTGTTTATTACATTCTGTTCTAAAAGTCAGTTCTGATGTCTGGAAAGGTGCCGGCCATAGCGGAAGGTCGCTGGGCGGAGGCAGGAAAGCCACAGGACCAATCAGAAAATGTCAGGGTCAAAGGTCGGGTGGCTCGGCGTGTTCCCTGATCGCGGGCAGTTGAGCAGATGCCGTGTCCTTGCTTGCCGGCGAGGCTCCTGTTCTTCGGCTGCTCTGGTAGTGCCTCTGGTTATGTGGCTTATGAGGAGGCTTCTTTACAATCATCTTAGCCTGTGAGTGGCTGAACATGAACTCCCCTGCCTTGTGGCCCCTGCGTCGGCGACCCCGTTTCCACCAAGCGATGGGAATGTACAGGCCAGGTTATTAAATACCCTTATTGTCGGTGTCACGGCCGCTAATCTCCGCTAATAAATGGCAGTGTAAAAGCCACAGAGGAGAAAAATGGGGCAGTTTGTCTTCGCTGCAGAGGGAAAACAAATGCAGCGTACAAAGCTCAGCGCTGGAAATGGGATCCGCCAAGAGGGCCGCGCGTTGGCCGCGTCCCACCTGCAGTGCGCTTGCAGTGGCCGCGTTGGCCGCGTCCCACCTGCAGTGCGCTCGCAGTGGCCGGGCCGCGCGTTGGCCGCGTCCCACCTGCAGTGCGCTCGCAGTGGCTGGGCCGCGCGTTGGCCGCGTCCCACCTGCAGTGCGCTCGCAGTGCCCGGGCCGCGCGTTGGCCACGTCCCACCTGCAGTGCGCTCGCAGTGCCCGGGCCGCGCGTTGGGGGTAGCTCCAGTCTGTTAAAAGAGTTAAGTTTAGGGTTTTCCTTAAGCTTTCTAATGTGTTGACTTTTTGTCTATGCAGACTTACAAATCTCAATGTTTGCCTAAAGGCTTTTCCCCGTATGAATCAACATGTTAATCTCCAGGCTCTTCATCCTCATCTTCCTCCCTTGGTGTTGCATTCTGACTCATCGCTTTAGACGTCTTCTTTTTGCACAGTGTCGCTCTCCCTTCTGCCCTCCCCAGAGGACAAACCATCTGCCCGTAGAACCTGCTGTACTGATGGAGCACTTCCGATCACTGATGGGGATGTGGATGTTAGTCATTTAACTGATGATATCTTCTGCAAGTTGTTTTTGAAAATAATGTCTCCAGGCCGTACCCATATGCCTTGTAGGAGGGTGTATGATATCTTAGGGGAAAAAATGGACAAGTACACTCAACTAAGATTGAAAGAACTCTAATCATTCCATTTATTTATTAATGTTCAAACACTCCGCTGGTGTGTCATAATGCAATGGACTGCCACTCATTGCCATGATCCTTTTCTGTGAGATTTTGTGCCTGATTGGTTCCTGTAGCCCAGCAGGGATACCGTAGTAATAAGAGTGCTCTTCTTATTCCTCTAACCTGCAAATTTTAGTGCCCTAGATTCAGCCACTTTCACTTATGGATGCTGTAAAATCAGTCCTTATTTACGCTTTCTTTCTTTCGGGGCGAGTTGGGGTGAATCGATATGTACGGGCCGATCGAGGGAGAGCGGCTCCTGCCTTTAGCATGCAGCCCCTGGAGCTCTGAGTCAGGCTCTGGCCGTGGACGTGCCGTGCCGGGCGTGGAGAGCATGGCCCCAGCTCCGCGCTGCCCTTCTGCAGAAAGCAGCGGAAGGAGGTCAAAGGTCAGGCCCAATCTGCTGCTGCCAGAGCAGGTCTGTGTGCCAAGCCTTTGTGGTTTAACTCTCAAAATAAAAACTTAGCTTCAATGTTTTAGATAATTTCGTTTTCAGCTTGTTGGTCTTTTAATGGTTCTGTAAGTCATGTTGTAGACTAAGCAATCCATCTGAGGCTAAGCAGGTTTGGGCCTGGCCAGTAATTGGATGGGAGACCACCTAGGGAAGCTGGGTTGTTGCTTGGAGAGGTGTTGGTGTGGTCCACAGATTAGCCGATCCTGTGGTCAGTGTGGATCCAAGTTCAGTGTTGGTGACACTATGCTGTACAAATTATGCTGTCCTTTGGATGAGACAAAAACTGAGGTCCTGACCGTCTCAGGTCATAAAAGATCCCTGGGCATCTTTTGAAGGGCTGGGAGCCTCTAACTGTGCATCAGAACTGCCGGACCCGGGAGCCTCTAACTGTGTGTCACTACTGCCATACCCTGGAGCCTCTAACTGTGTGTCACTACTGCCTTACCCTGGAGCCTCTAACTGTGTGTCAGTACTGCCAGACCCGGGAGCCCCTAACTGTGTGTCAGTACGGCCAGACACAGGAGTCCCTAACTGTGCATCTGTACTGCCCGACACAGGAGTCCCTAACTGTATGTCAGTACTGCCAGACCCGGGAGCCTCTAACAGTGCATCTGTACTGCCAGACCCAGGAGTCCCTAACTGTGCATATGTACTGCCAGACACAGGAGTCCCTAACTGTATGTCAGTACTGTCAGACCCGGGAGCCCCTAACTGTGTGTCTGTATTGCCAGACCCGGGAGCCTCTAACTGTGCGCCTGTACTGCCAGACCTAGGAGCCCCTAACTGTGCGTCTGTGCTGCCAGATCTGGGAGCCTCTAAAATTGCATACTGTTACCTTATCAAATCTGGCCTTCTAATGATCCCCTATATCTAACTGGTGAATTCCCTCCTGCCCCTTCACCACCTTAGCCACTGTGTGGTGAGCTTACTGGGGCAGAATGGCTGCTGTCGTATCATCCAGGCGGGGGCTACACAGTGCAGTGGTGGTGACTGAAGTGGCTCCGCATTGCTTCTGCAAAGCGCTTTGTGTGTCTTGAAAAGTGCTATATCAATGCACTATTCATTCATGATGAGGGGTGCACTTTTGTTAGGGTTGATGTCTTAAGCTCATGTAGGAGTTATTTGGTGATTGCATTAATGCATTATAAGCTTTTGTTTGCCTATATCATTCATTATTGAATGAATGATTCATTTTTAATGCCATATGTGTGGAGCTCTCTGCAGCTGGAGCATTAAGGGAAAGAAATCAGCATATTGATAAGATGTGAGTCTGCTGACCCATGTTTTTGTGAAGTGGCTTTCTGCTTCCCTACTTCCTGTTGACGCTTAAGCCTCGGATGATGTGTGAAGGTGAGCTGCTCTGGGAATGGAGCTGAGCTCTGGGATTATCCCCTCAGATCACCCAGATGGCAGCAAGGTCACCGGACAATCAGGCAGAGGTCTCCACTCCCCGGACGTGTGGATATGGAGGTGTTGAAAGCTGGGTCTACTGGCGTCAGACTTGGGACAGATTTAACCGAACCCGCAGGCTCCCTCCCAGGTGAAGCACAGGATGTCGTTAGCCAAGATAACATCAGACGATGCAAATATCTGTCATGACTTTAGCTCGTATCAAATTAAATCTGTGTTCCCTGACAGGTAAACAAATATCGGGGGGGTGACAATCCAAATGGATTCATGCTTTTTTTTGACATAATTTCCAAAGAAGATGAAAGACCCGCTTTTCACTGAGGAACCTCTTTGAACTATATATGTATTTTTTTGAGTGACACACTGTGATAAATTGGCTTTTTGTCCAATAGAATCACAGCGTGCGTCTGCAGCGAGGCCGCTGCGTTTAGGCACCTCGCCAGCACATGTCTGCTAAAACCCGGGCATCTCTCGTGCTCCGCTCTAATACCAATTATGCAAACTATTAAACATTTATAAACAGGCCGGGGCTCCCCCCACCCCGCCCCCCCATTAAATCCCAAAGTAATAGATTCCATTAAAAATGCATAAGAGCGGCTTTGCCGGGGAAATTGGAAGTCGGTGTCCGTCAAACGCCATATCCTATCTCTGTGCCTCCCCCGGATCTTTTGCGGGGGAACAGGCCGGCATCGTTTTCATTATGATGATAGGATCACGCTCACATGGGAGGGGCTGGGCCTTCTTGGCCCAGAGAGCTGCAGTGTGGCTTGCTGGGTTCCTGATGGATAAGCCACAGTATACCCATATTTCTTGCCGGGATCCTTCCTGTATATTACCCCGGAGCATGGTGCTGGGCTCGCCCTACTGAATGCTCGGGATTTAGGATTCCGGGCCTAGCAGCCTGGCTCCTTGCCAGGTTCTCACCTCTTTGCCTGACCCTCCACGTCTCCGCCATGCACTTGTATAATTTTTTCCCCCAACCTGTCCTGGTTCCTTTGAAAAATTGCCCTCCGCAATTTTTGTGTTCAAGAGAGGCTTGAACACTAGCGTCACGCGGAATAGGAGCCCGATGCCACCCAAAGGCTGCTGAGACGGCTTCAAGCAGGACGTGGAGCTGGTGATGGGATTTTGCCCCCTTCAGATTGTGCTTGTGAAGGGGGGGGGGGGGGGGGGGGGGGGGGGGGGGGGGGGGGGGGGGGGGGGGGGGGGGGGGGGGGGGGGG
>JAODKN010000114.1:22306486-22328977 GCA_026774425.1 Petrocephalus zakoni
GGTGCACACACTGCAGTAGCCTATCATCATGCTGTATTATTTGGGTGCACACACTGCAGTAGCCTATCATCATGCTGTATTATTTGGGTGCACACACTGCACATCAAACACCTTACAGCACATTCAAAATGCAGCAGCTGAATCTGCTGCCTGTAGTTCCCTGCAACACCTTCCTGTTAGATTCAGCACTGCCTTCGAAGTTCCTGGGTACTCAGAGGTTTTTCTTGTCTCCTTACTGGGGAGTTTTATGTTCCTTTCCTGTGGTTTCTTGACATTCCTTCTTCCTTTATAACAGTTTTCATTAATTTTGTATAAGTGATGTAGTAATTAATTGCCGCACACTCATGTCAAGTGCCTTGGGCGCAAATGTATTGCAAATATTTTCTGAAGCACATGGAGACACCTAAATTATATAATAGAAAAGAATAGCAATAAAAATAAATATTACCTGTACCTTAAAAAAATATATAAATCACCTTTCCCGAAGCAGAAATCCCAGCCAGAATGTAGCTGTACCCTATAGAAGGTATGTTACGTAAAAGCAAACGCTTCAGATGTGAACTGATGCAACACGAGCGCAGACAGTTCTCTTATGTTCAAGTTTTCCTCCTCAATTTTACTAGGGAGACAAATTGAGTTTCTGCATATGAATGGACGGAGCAGTCCGAGGAGGGCGAGTCACGCGAAACAGACTGCGAAGCCGGAGGGGGGGCGATCGGGTCGCTGGCGACACGTTCAGTCAGTTGGCCGGACAGCGGGGTACTGTGTGTGTCCGTGTGAGGCCAAGTTCAGGCAGGATTAGCCAGGAACCCGAGCACAAAATCCCGCTGGAAAAATGCAAGAATGCAGTGCATTCCGCAAACTGATAAGCAGAAATTGTGATGCAGATTACCGATCCATTCCTGCGACTGCTTTTTTGCATAACAAAGGCGCCCTGACAATTTTCCAAAATAAATATATAAATATACAAGCACGCAGGCAGAGAAATAAATAACTCTCGGCGGCATCCTGGAATAGACAATCTACGTTCCTGTTTCTCCGGGGATTCGCAGAGTTATCAAACATCCCAGAAAAACAGGAAAAATCGCTACCTGTCCTAATTGATCCAAATATAAACGCCCTCCGTGATTGATTGCCAAACAATTACCGCGTCTAATTAAATCCCCCTTTCAAGAAATAGCTAGCAGGTTTTAATTGAGGCACGGTGATCGCGTATCCAATTAAATGACTATAAAGAGACAGATGAAAGAGAGGGAATCTAATCAGCTCCTCGTGATCCGGTGTTTCAATCAGCAACAAGAAAAATGTCCTGCATGACAAAAACCCACAGCTGAAAGAATAGTCGAATCGGATTTCTCTAATTAACGCAAATATTTGAAGTGAGGCTGAGGGCGGTAGTGGAGGATTTATGTAAACCAAACATGGAAAACTGTGATGGACAGGCGTGATACAGGTGGTTCTCACATGTGGCATATTAAAATATTTACTATTCATCTACATGCTCACAAGGAAAGTGAAGAGCACTATACAACATGTAAGCATAGAGAATAACAATAATATCAAATCGGGAAATACATTATACAATGAGGGGCACAAGAACAACAAAATCAGATATTTAAATTCCTGGAAAGAAGTTATTATTGGACTGCACTGCATGCCACCCTCTGCAATAACTACTCATAGTAGCCTACATTTGTAGCCCTTATAAAAGGACAAAGGATTAGTCACAAGCATTTCAAATCATCATATGATTTCAATGTTTATAGTTATCTTGGATCGTCGGGTTATTGTAAAATATGAACCAGCTTAATATATAAAACAATATAATTAAAGGGGTAGGAGCCAGTGAAGGAAGTGGAAACGCTGTTGAGGGAAGTGATTTTCAACCTTGCAAAGATCAGTCGCCCCCCTGCTGAATGACAGAGTCGCATGCAGAGAGTGACTGTCAGCCCTGGTCATTGGCCAGATCGCCCTGTGATACCCGGGATGCTGCAAGGCCGGGCAGAGACTCATCGCAAAATACCACACTAAAAGCAGCCCACGTCTCAGCTGATACAGAACACATGACATAGCCCCCCTTTGACCTCGGACGCGGGCCGCAGACTGGCAGATTAATGGCGTCTCGCTGTGTCATGAGTAAGTGCGCATGATTCTCACATGCCGCATTTACTCGATGGTTACACGGGAATGATATGTTATCTCTTTTTATAGGGTGACATGTAATAGTCAGAGAATATTAGCCTTATGTAATACTCCATCCGTCGCCCAACTGCTTCTCCAATACAGGGTCACGGGAGGCCTGGAGCCAGTCCCGGAAATCATCGGCCGCAAGGCAGGGGTACACCCTGGATGGGATGCCAGTCTCACATAACAGAAATTAGACTGAAAGTACATTATTGCAAGTACTAATGCCAGCAATAATAATAACAGTAATAGTAATAATAATTCTTAAAAGGATAAATGCCATTTTCAATTAGTATTCTAGTGGAAAGGATATGATATTATGATAATACACAATACACTATTAAGATATTACAATTCTCATAAAATGTTATGAATAAGCTTTAATCCAAAGGCCAGACCTACCACAGGCTGCATGTGTTGGTGAAAAAATGAGCACCCTATTTTTTTCCTAAAAATCCCACCCTATGCAAGTAGCCCGGTGCCTGAGGGGTTTGATGTAGAGGTCTGCAGCCCATGGGAGGGTCCGTTAGCCTCAGGTAACAGGACACACTGACAAGGCAGGACAGGGCCAGCAGGCTCAGCTTTATCACTTTTTGTCCAACGCGTCATAGATAAGTGACAAAATAAATCTCTGCTCTGCTCTGATATGGTACTCTCAGAGGTAAAGGGAGGTCATCTGCGTACTGACACGAAATCCATTTTCACCTTTTCACTGAACTTTTTAAAATAGGTTCCTAAACAAAAGGAAATAATTCACCTTGACTTGCTTATACCTTTTTTCCTCTATAATTCACCACCAGCAGTTCATCAGCAATTGTGAATCATTATCAGTGGATCGAAAGTGGTTAAAAAACATGAAATTGAGACCAAGTGTTTGCATGTCACTCTTGCCATACATAGTATGTTGCATATATTACCATAATACAGTTTCAATAAGATATATAGTATAAAATCATTAATGAGTGGATAGAGGGTGCAAGGCTGAGTAAAGTATGGGAAGCCATATAATCCCCAACACAAACACACAGGAAGGGAAGGGAAAAAACACTCATGTTTGCCTGAATGGAGGGTCTCTGTGCTCCGGAGGTATGTACAGGTATGAAGCCGGGCCTGGAATCGAACCACCTGGTGGTGTGTGGACAGAATTCTGGCATCTTTTCACCAGGGAAGGGGTTGATAGACAGAGGAAAAAGAAAACATCTTTTGTGATTAATGTCAGGCAGCCATGGAGGAGACCTGACTCTGTGATATATGCTGCCTCTGTTTGTTGTGAAGGCAACTTGGCTCTGTGATCTCTTGTGTTACACCTCCTCTGATTTCTGTGGAGGAGGCCTGGCTCTGGGTTATTATACCTCCTCTGATCTCTGTGGAGGAGGCCTGGCTTTGGGTTATTACACCTCCTCTGATTTCTGTGGAGGAGGCCTGGCTCTGGGTTATTACACCTCCTCTGATCTCTGTGGAGGAGGCCTGGCTCTGGATTATTACACCTCCTCTGATCTCTGTGGAGGAGTCCTGGCTCTGGGTTATTACACCTCCTCTGATCTCTGTGTAGGATGCCTGGCTCTGGGTTATTACGCCTCCTCTGATCTCTGTGGAGGAGGCCTGGCTCTGGGTTATTACACCTCCTCTGATCTCTGTGGAGGAGGCTTGGCTCTGGGTTATTACACCTCCTCTGATCTCTGTGGAGGAGATGTGGCTCTGGGTTATTACGCCTCCTATGATCTCTGTGGAGGAGGCCTGGCTCTGTGTTATTACGCCTCCTCTGATCTCTGTGGAGGAGGCCTTGCTCTGGGTTATTACACCTCCTCTGATCTCTGTGGAGGAGGCCTTGCTCTGGGTTATTACACCTCCTCACAAAGCACTTCTGCCCCACTTCCTGCGATTTAACGTCACCCTAACTGATGCGGACAGCCAATTTTGTATATTTATTTTGGCTACTACTCTGAGCAAAATCAAAATGGCAGGGCTCGCCTCCTGCTTCTCTCAGTGATTAAGGTAGCCTAGCGTCACTAAATAAACTAACTAGATCGCTGCGAATTGAAAGGCTATGTTATCTTTCCCCGGCCGCAGTCACAGCATACAAGCTGGCTTTCTAAGCTGGAAAGCAGCTGTGACTCAGATTCATGAAGCTTTTACAAGGTCCTCGCCATACAGATTTGTCCCTCTAGTCTTTCTGGGGATTCTGATTAAAAAGAAGCTTTGCCTGTCATGAGTGCAAGAGGCACCAGTGACTAGACATGAAGAGAGCACAGAGTCCTCCCCTGAAATTGCTGCCTTTGAACGCCGTGGAACTCGGTGTCAACAGCCAAACACAGTGGCCAAATTTTGAGTTTATCGCTCCTGCCCATACATGAGGCCATGGCTAACCTTTCGGGTTGGTGGATTTGCGTAGTTCCCACTTACATCATGCCAGTGTGGTCTTGCTGTTCTTTGTAATGTGCCGTGAAGAGAATCTCCCCATCTGAGGCAAAAGGGCTCTGATACACCCCAATAAACGCTATGATGTCCAACATTTCCGATATTTGCTTACATGTCACTCAGTCGGAGGATTTTAATCCGATGCTTCTGGGACTTCTGTCCGCCGACGAGAAACCTGCGAGTCTTTGAAGGCTGTTCATACAACTGGCTTTTTTCTGCTTTTTCATTTCCAAGCAGATGCGTCCTTAATGAACCGAAACCCTGCCACTGTGGCGTTAGCCGGCTGGGCGCTCGCTAAGAAACGGGGATGAGGAGATCGCTGCTCCGCGTCAGCCGAAGGCAGGAGGTGTCCACCTCCGGTGGCAGGAGGCAGGTGGGTGTCACGTTGCTGTCTCTGGGCTGTGCGTAGCACAGACAGCCCTGGAGCACGGTGAAGGTCCTCTGTCCTGCGGGAGATCATTAAGCCCTGTGCTCTGGAAGGCTGGAGGAGCACAGCTCTGCGGGAAGCCTGCTGCCAGCTTTTCTGAAGCCTTTCAACAACTCTGTGTTCGCCGGGAACAAAATATGCGCAGGACAGGAATATCACAACACCTCGGCGAGGCCCGTCTTCGGCGCGCGGCTACATGCACGTAGCTTGGCACTTGTCATCGTTTGACGTCTGTGAAACTCGAGCCCCTCTCCGTCATGAAAAGTACACTGTCCACGCCGAGCTTGCTTAAGTGGCCTGATAGATCAAAGAAGGCAATGTGGTGTGGAGACAGACGCTGGCCAGCAGAAGGATCTGCAAGCACTTAAGAGGACGGTCATTTTTCAAGGAGCACCCTGCCGTTTTTCACATGAAGGGTGGTGAAGGTGTAAAGAGCCGGAAATGCGAGCGGCCGGTTGACCCTGGGCCATCCCCCTGGCTCTGCAGAAACCCCTAACTTCTGGTAATTAATTAGGACAGAAGGTGGCGTGGTGGTTATGGGATGGCTGCCAGCAAAGCGTGTGTAACTCAGATGTAGAAGCAGTGGGACCCAGGGCCCCGAGCCCGAGTGTTTGCATAAACATGCAGCTGTTTAAAGCTGTGCATCTTGCCATTAGCTTCTGATGAAAGTGTCAGGCTAACTACTGCTGTAGGTCCCCCTCTGTCCATGGTCAGTGCTGGAGGAGGACGGGGGGGTCTGGCTCAGGCTCAGAACCATCTGGTCCCCCCTGCTGAAAATGCCCGAGAAGAAATTAAATAAAGAGGCGTGTGCCCTGTGATAGACTGGCAGGCCACGCTGAGTGTGGCTGAGTGTGGCCCCTCGAGCCGCATGCTTCCTGTGAGAGGGCAGAAACGCACTGCCTACGTGGTAATGGCAGGTGAATGAAAAAGACTGTGCATAAATAATAATATAATAACTATTTAATTAAAACATAAATAAGAAAATGTCTAGGTTAACATCTCCTCCTGACATATTATACAGCATTACATTCCTGGGTGGAATTAGGGGAGGACTTGATGATCTGACTGGAAGAGTCATTTTGCCATTATCTGTGGGCTAATGAATGTTGTTATGGAAACCTTCCGTCTGGAATAAGGTGATGACAGCCAGGGTCATTTTCCCGCTCAAGTCAGAGCAACAGGCTGTGAGATCATGATAGATCAATGGTCTCTTGCTGGTGTGGTCCTGCCCAGTTCCAAAAAGCTGGTCCTGGTTTCTTCCCCATATCTAGCACATGACCAGTAGGGGCCTGAATCACCAGCTGTTCCACCAGCAAGTTCAACCACATTCCCAATGTCAGGAAACAAGAATTATGAAATCTCATACCTAGAGTAGAGGGGGGAAACATTCCAGTTCCCCATGGAGCCAGAACGTATGCTTATGTCTTTATACTGTATAGAGCAGTGTTTCCAAACCCAACCCTTGGGCACCCACAGTCAGTCCATGTTTTTGCTCCCTCCGAGCTTCCTGCTAGACAGTCCACATGTGGACAAAAACATGGACTGCCTCTGGGTCCCCAAGGACCAGATTGGGCAACACTGCTATGGAGTATTTCAAGGGCAGGAGCTCATGCTGGAGAGCTGAAGGCTGCGCTGGAGAAGTGAGCCTCTGTTCCATTTCCACGGTGCTTTCTTCAGTGTCAGCATTGTGAAAACCACGGTGCTCCATGGGAAAGTTCGGCTGAATAAACAAGGCGCCTCACGCGGACGAGTAGCCGGGCGACAGCTTGTTACTGGGATGGCTTGTTAGGCAGACTGGAGTGCCGCAGTCCCTTATGGGGTCCCTAATGCCCATGAGTGCCGCAGTCCTATGAGTGCCGCAGTCCCTTACGGGGTCCCTGCTGCCCATGAGTGCCGCAGTCCCTTATGGGGTCCCTGCTGCCCATGAGTGCCACAGTCCCTTACGTGGTCCCTGATGCCCATCACTGTTGAAGGCCTTTGAGGAAGATGGGTGGCAGCGGTAGAAACAGAAAGAGTGTGCTGGCTGGCTCTTCTCACGTTTGTCACGTGACCCAATCATCAGCAGCTCTTCCAGTGCCAGTACCCAAACCATATCCACAAATAAAAATATGAATAAAAGAGTGTCTATTTGGCTAAATAAAGTCCTGGTTGACATGGGAAAAAGAAATCTCAGGGTTTCTGGCGGGCAATGGCTGGCATTTTAATGTTTGTTGTGGCATAGAAGGTGGGGCATGCTCAGGAGATCCTTAGGCCCAGAGGAGGCCAGGTGATTGTCATCATCATCATCATCATCATCATCATCATGGCTGCAGAGCCATTGAGCTAAGTGCCAGCTTGTAAATCTGCCTCTGTCCTAAGCACAGCCACTCAGGTGTGGCCCAGGTGCCCTGCATAGCCCCAGGGACCATTTCTCCTCACTGGTGAGTGCTCCCACCCTGTCCCTGCTGAACATACATGGGTTGGTCTTTAAGCTAAAGGCAAAGCACTAGTATTAATCATGGGATGAAACAAGGTTTCCAGGGCCGCTAATACATTCTCCTCGGTTTAGCATCATGGAAGGAACACATTCACCAAATAGCCTGTTAGCACCACACTCACGTCAGCAAAGCCAAAGTCGATATGAAGGCTCATTTGTAGGTACAAGACACCGTCATCACCTTTTTTTTCAGACTCCTCTATAATCAACGGACACCATGACATGCTACCACAAAACAGGAAAACACCAATGAACATGAACAAATGGACACTAATAGGATCAGCAAGAGGCATTGCGATGAGGGTATGTAAATCCCCGGGGCTGTGTTTCAGACAAAGGAAAATGTGACCACGAGCAAAGGGTGTCAGGGTCGGTGC
This sequence comes from Petrocephalus zakoni, assembly GCA_026774425.1. NCBI lineage: Eukaryota > Metazoa > Chordata > Actinopteri > Osteoglossiformes > Mormyridae > Petrocephalus > Petrocephalus zakoni. The sequence continues at coordinate 22,314,369 of JAODKN010000114.1, forward strand.
CTTTCGGTCTCAGTCCTATGTGTCTTGTCCCTCTTTGGCCAGCAGGCGTCGCTGGTCATCCTGCTTCCCCCTTCTCTGTCTAGTATCACTAGCCCCTAGTGTGTTTGCCAGCTGCCCAGGCTGCTGCACAGCTCCACGGGTTCAGGGTGTGGCCCAGAGGCTGAAGCCATCTGCTCATGAGGTCGAGGCTGGCCAGAGGCCCATCACATCTTTTCGTCAGTTTATATTGGTTTTATTTTACGGTTGTGTTCAGTATTGTTTTCAATGTCTTTGCTTTGTGTTCCTGTTTTTGGTCTTCCTTGCTCATGCCTGGTTTAATTATGTTTTGCTTGTACTTGTTCCTACTCTTTTCCTAGCTTGGTTAGCCCTCTGTGTTTGTTAATTGTAAATTACTTCGCCTGTGTCTTGTTGTTCCATGGCTTTGTTGATTTGGTTGATGCTTTGATGGCCCACATCTGCCCTTTTTTAGTCCTCCCTATCAGTGTATTTAAGTGCCCGCCTTTCATTTCCCCAGTCAGCTGTTGTTCATGTTATTGCACGTTTTGAAGACCCTCGTGATCTCTCCACTTGTGCTTTGGCCCTCTGTGTCCTGTTCTTCTTTAATAAAACCTTTTTGTCTTGGAGCCGCTCCGTGGATCGTCATCTACCCGTCTACGCTATGCCCTGCCGTAACAAAGGGAAGTGAGAGTAAGTGCTGTGGAAGCACCATCTACAGGTAGGGAGGATCTTAGCACCGTAAGATCGTTGCCTGAGCTGGTCCCGCTTCCACTCGCTGTGAATAAAACATTAAAAGGCACAGAGAGAATCACTCTCTGTCCTGGCAACAGGCCTCCCCATGGTTTCTGTCGATTGGAGCCCAGTTTGTAAGATGCTAATGTGGGACAGCTGAGGTTCCTTTGGATGCCTCCTGGTCCTGACCCCCAGAGATGGGCAGGGGGCCCAGGTTAATAGCAGCGGTCTCCCTGCTCAGGCGTCGATTGCTGCCTGGCTGCCTCAACATGTCAGCCCGCGACCGCAAGCTGACAGGCTACTGCCCCACCTCCTGAGACAATTTAGAGGGACTGGACAGAAACACGAGTAATATTACCCTTTTGCTTAAAATTCTGGGTCATTTTGGGTTTGAATCTCGATAAATAGGCTATTATTACTGTGAAAGAAGAAACAAGCAAGCATTATATTTCCAAGGATAGATTGCATAATCTTAATATAAATGAATATATATTTCTTACAAACACAAAATTAAGTACCTCTACAGAGATCAAAGTAGGACCACCCCTTTTTTGTTAAGAAACTGAGGTATTGTTCCGGATGCAGATTTTATTTATTCAGCAGATGCTTTTTTTCCAAAGCAATGCACATTTTAATGAAAGCAGGGCCAGGCAGCCTATTGCAGCAATTGGAGGTTAAGGGTCCAATGGTGAAAAGACTCTGCTGAGCTGGGGATCGGAACCGACAACCTTCTGATCGTAAGCACAGGGTCTTAACCCATGGAGCCACATGCCTCCATAGAGTGCTTATTTTGCTGCTGTTCTTGTTGCCTTTAATGACTGGCCATTCTCCTCCATCCAACCTCGTTATAACAAGGTGTTTTCGTGCCCCCTGCCCCTGACTGCATGTTGTTTTTTTGTTTTGTTTTATACATTGCACTGGGCGAGAGTCCCAGGACAGTGGCTGTTTTTGAAGTCCCACCCTGTTTTAAACCGCACATCTTAGCTGTGCTAACGCTGAGCCGCACAGGAAGTGGGCCACCTGAGCCTGTCAGCCTGCTGTACTCTATGCACTCAGCCGCAGTAGCATGGCTGGCTGTTTGGGGGAGCAGGCTGCTTGTGTTAACTGGACGCCATGCCCAATGACTCATACGGCAGCACGACCACATGTAACGCGGTCACGTTACTGAATGGTACTGGAAAGTTCCAGTAGGAGGTGTGTTCTTAGCTAATCATTGAACAGCGATAAGTAAATTTTGCTACATAAAGCTCTTATTCTCACTCGCTGTACAAAGTATGCTAAATTTCTGTTAGTATGAATGAATTCATTTGCCTAATTACGGCTAATGGAGTTGTAGAAACTCTCCCAGAAAGCATGCCGCATTAGGCCGGGAACACCAGATCACAGGTGATTGAGAGCCACTGATTTGCCGCTGTAGGTCTGCAGGCGTCACATTTTTGGGTTTGGGAGGAGAGCGGTCTGTAACTCAAGGCTGGATTGGAACTCTCCGTGACACGGAAAGCGTGGTCCTCTGAGGCAGGCGCTCACACCCTTATCCGTATTAGTAACATTCATTAAAGCTGGCAGAGGAGGGTTAGGTGAGGATGGAGGGCTCGCATCCTGTTAATGCCCAGGGACCATTAAATTGTCTCTATCAATAATTAACTGGCCATGCACTGAAGGTTCTGGTTCCCTATTGTTTCACATTGAGGCTTCATACCTAATTATAATAATTATTCCTCCTCCGCCCTCCCAGTATTTCCCAAACCACTTGCACGCTTTTTAAATTATCTGCCAATTGCTAGTGGAAAGCGTCTGCGTTTCGGCAATCGTTTGATGGTAATACCAACAGTTCTGTCCTCTCGCTCAGTGCGCCGAAGGCTCCATTAAGAAAAGCAGCATTTTAATAACATTTTCGGAACAACTCTCTATGTAAAATGCTTTGTGTGTGTGTGCGGGCACATTTAGGCTAGATTAAAGTGCCAATCATAATCAGTATCAGAGCTGAAATTGAAATCACAAGTATTTTGACTCACGGTTTGTCCTCACTTGTTTCTTTTTTTAAGTCCTTGGTATTGAGGAGAAATCAGCTTTCTGTTTGACGTCTTGGAATCCAGAACATTCCTGGGTCTTCCCATTCATGGTGCGTGGTGTAGTCCTACCCCAGGTGCTTCACCTCGGTGTCATATCTGACTTGTACATCTTACAGATCCCATAATGCATTTCAGCATGATGCATACTGCACTGAGCAGCAGGTGTCACGAGCCAGCCCCTCCCCCGGAGAACGCAATCTGACAGCCTCCATTACTGCAGGTGTCCAATGGCTCAATTTTGTCTTACATTCTCCACAAGGACAGTTAGACGGCAACCTGATTAATTTTGTCATTAACTCTAATCCTCAAACTGACATCAATCAGCCTCTATTTGCTTCAGAAAAGATGAAAAAAAATCCAGGGTGTGAATAAACATAATTTGGTGCTTCCAATTTATGGCGGCTGACCGGATACTGAAATCACAATTATCTGTTGCTTGACACCTAATACTGAGACATGTTCACAAGGGAAAACAGATCGCATTGCCAAGTCCTCCCACACACATTTTTTCTCCCTACCTGCTAAAAGTAATTAGAAAAAAGGTATGGGGAGTTATCAGCTGTAAATAGTTTTTATTGGCTACTTGGTTGGATCTTTTTATTTTATAATTCTACCTTCTGTGGGTTTCAAAGCCTCATTACTCAGGACCTAGGCAATTGGCTTAATATATTACACCTATAAGCACAGAAAAACATAATTTCGTATCATGCACCCGCTCCCCCCACCTTTCTTCTAAGCAAGCGTTGGAGGCCTTACTTGGGCGGCAGATTACCAATAAGCCCCAGGAAGTCCCTTGTCACTTGTACTCCTCCTCAGTGTTTCACATCCCACACGGTCTGGCCCGATTAGGGCACCTCAGCTAGGTTAGTGCTGCTGCTCCTTCCTCTCAGACCCAAGTGTCCTGTGCTCTCTTCAGCGTTTTCCCCAGTTACTCCATACCAGACTATCATGGTCAGTGGCCCAAGCATGAGCCCCTTCTGTTGGTTTAGCTACTCCAAGTTAAAAACTGCATTTTCTCCAGAGGAGATGCCTGTGCTGAGCTGTCTTCCTGGCGAACCCACCCACAAGCCTCATTTTCCATACTTAACACATGATATTAAATGAATATCTTTGTTATGAGATTTCATGAGGCAGTGAGCACCTGTGAGTCTGCTCCATAAAAATGGCCATCTTTCCCCCAGCTCCTATCTGCCTCCTCGTATGTTCCTTCTGTCTACCACAAGGCTTTTCTTTGGCTAGCCAAATGCCATTTGTGGGACCTGGGATGTTATGGGTAACCGTGAAGGTCCATGGTGTTCGGATAAAGAGAGAGCATTCCGTCTCCATGCAGAAGGACATTGATAATCTTCAACGGAATGACAAAAGTAACCACATAAAGCTTTGGGGCTGTTTAGGGTTTGGCTGTTCCCCTTTCCTCACTTTCTTTGGTTTCATTCACCCATGTGGAGCATGCCAGCCCCCCCACCTCACTCACACGGCCGCAGCAACACAGCCATGAAGGAGTTAATCGGCCTCATTTAAGAATCGACTCCGAAGCACATGGAGAAAGAAATTGCCACAAGAAAAGCGCGGCAGTGAACGGCTCAACCGGCACGGGAATGACTGGGGAAGAAAAACAATAAAACCCCCGGCTATTATCACTGAAACATCGAGGAACGATCGCAGGGGGCATGAATGCTCATTGCCTACCAGACAAACTCGCCTCGGATGGTATTCCATTACTGCGAGTCGGCCGATTTCTCAGGCCTGTAAAACAAGAATAATACCCACGATTGATTCTCTTGCCCAGATGCCTCGCATGGTGTGGTTTTTACTTTGAATGAAACTGCAATCAAGAACTGTAAGCCTGCAATAGATTCCCATGCCATTTATTTCCCACATGAATTCATAGCCTATTGATTTATACCTCTGGTGTATGCTAACAATGCTTGTTGTTCTGGGCATTAAAGTGCCTTGCCTTTAAAAAAAAAAAAAAAAAAATGCTTTACACCATCTAAGGAAGACATTAACAATATAGTATTCAGTCCTATTGCTTATATTGAAATGTTAGGTTGACCAAGACATAATTAAACTTATATGAATAAAAATGAAATATAGCTTCTTCCACAACACAGGCAAAGCGCAGGCAAAGGTATTCATACTAAAATATATAACACAATTTCATCCACCCATCCGCCCATTTTCTGCCGCTCATCCAGGGTCGGGTTTTGGGGTCAGCAGTCTAAACAAGGATGCTCAGACCTCCTTCTCACCAGTCACCTCCTCCAGCTCCATCAGGGGAATTCAAAGGTGTTCCCAGGCCTGCCAAGAGAGAGAATCCCTCCAGCATGTCTTGGGTCTGCCCCAGGTCCTCCTCCTGATTGGACATGCCTCAAACAACACCTCCTCCTGATTGGACATGCCTCAAACAACACCTCCCTAGAGAGCCATCCAGGAGGCATCCTAGATAAACGCACAAACCACCTCAACTGGCTCCTTTCAATGCAGAGGAGTGGCAGCTCTGTATTGAGCTGCTCTCAAATGGCCGAGCTCCTCACCCTTTCTCTAAAGCTGAGCCCAGACACCCTGCGGAGGAAGCTCATTTCTGCTGCCTGTATCTATGATTTCATTCTTTTGGTCACTACCCAAAGCTCATGACCATAGGTTAGGGTAGGAATGTAGGCCGACTGGTAAATCAAAAGCTTTGCCTTCTGGCTCTTCTCCCTCTTTACCACAACAGAACAGTATGGCGATGCTGCACCGATGCGCCTGTTGATCTCCCTTCTTCCCTCACTCGTGAACAAGACCCCAAGGTACTTCACCACCAGGGGAGGGCAATCCAGCATAGCCTCAGACTTGGAGGTGCTGATCCTCATCCCAGCTGCCTCACACTTAGTTGCAAAACAACCCCAGTTCATGCTGCAGGTCACAGCCCAACGAAGCCAGTAGGACCACATAATCTGCAAACAAGCAAAGATGAGATCCTGAAACCACAGAATCAGACCCCCTCTGCCCCTTGGCTATGCCTAGAAATACGCCATTCTCCTGGAGCAGCCCCCACAGAACCCCTTGAGGGACATGATCATAGCATGTAGAGTGGTTGGGAAAAATTCCATAAACCCCCCTGTATCCTTGTGATGGTGAAGAGCTGGTCCAGTGTTCCACGACCAGGACAGAATCTGCATTGCTCCTCCTGGATCCGAGGTTTCACCAATGGGCAGACCCCCCTGTCCAGTACCCCAACATAGACCATCCTAAGGAGGCTGAGAAGTGTGATTTCCCTGAACTTGGAATACTTCCTCCTATTTCTTAAAAATTGGGACCACCACCCCAGTCTGCCAATCCAATGGCATAATCCCCCACATCCATGCTATGTTGAAGAGGCAAGTCAGCTAAGACAGCCTAACAACATCAAGAACTTTCAAGAACTCGGGACGAATCTCATCCAGCCCTGGAGCCTTATCACCAAAGAGTTCTTTGACTACTTCAGTGACCTTAGCCCTATAGCTTGGCAAGTCTCCTCTGAGTCTTCAGGAGTGGGATTCAGGAGGTCCCACCAGCTGACTATATTCCCCCTTGAGGTGACCAGTTCTCCAACCCTGCTGTAAACCCAATGGCTAAAGCCCTGCTTCCCCCTCCTGAGCTGCCAGATGGTTTGCCAGAATATTTTTGAGGCTGATCAAAAGCGCTTCTCTGTGACCTGACCAAACTCCTCCCACACTTGAGTGTTTTGCTTCAACAACAGTCAAAGCCACAATGCATTTGGCCTGCTGGTACCTGGCAGCAGTTTCAGGAGTCCCACAAGCTAACCAAGCTCAGAAGGTCTCCTTCTTCAGCCTGACTGCTCCCTTTAGAGCTGGTGTCCACCACCAGCTTTGGGGAATGCCCCCACAGGCACTAACAACCTTACGGTCAGAGCTCCGCACAGCTGCCTCAGCAGTGGAGTCTCGGAACATTCAGACTCAATGGCCTCTGACTCCCTCAGGATGCAAGAGAAGTTCTGCCGGAAGTGAGTTAAAGATCTCTCGGATAGGGGCCTCCTCCAGAAGCTTCCAGCACACCGTCATTATGCATTTGGGTCTTCCAGGTCTATCCGGCATTTTCCCCAGCCATCACATCCAGCTCACCACCAGATGATCAATTGATAGCTCAACTCTTCTCTTCACCCAAATGTCCAAAATATGCGAACGCAGATCCGATGATATGATCGCAAAATCGATCATCGAACTGCGGCCTAAGTGCTCTGGTGCCAAGTGCATTTATGAACACACATGTTAGAACATGGTGTTCATTATGGACAGACTGTGGTTAGCAGTCAATTCCGTCTTCCGTCAGTTAAATTTCTTACTGCACTCCCACACAGATATAGACACACACTTAAAGCAGTAAAGTCTCAGAGTAAAACATATTTTCACCACCCCCATTGTATGAAAGAAGCATGGATGAGTTCAGATCTGAGTTAAGAGTGTTGGGTCATTCTGGGTGTGTTTTAACATGCTATCCCCTGGTGGAGGAGAGGCGGTTGGGAACGGGCTGTGTTAGGGATGCCCCCATGGGCCAGCTAACAGGCAAAATGTGGGACCATGGAGAAGAAGAAGAAGAAGAAGAACTCCCTGGTCAGTTTGGAGGCTGCCTCTGCCTCACCAGCATCTTCCTGTAGGTTTATGGCACCTGAGCCAAGTTCCCCCAATTTGTGGGCAATTCTCACTAATGCTCGGCTGAAAGGAAGCATGCTTTTTATGGTGCTAGGGGAAAATTTCCCAGTGAGTGTTATTCATGGTGCCGGGAGCACAAATAGTGCAAGTCAGGTGGGGGCGCTCATCCCCCATCTCACATTCGCCGTCATCGGCTTCTAGTGAACGCCCCCGTTTCACAGGGGCCTCGCTCCAAAATTCATTCACCGGGATAGAGAAATTGACAGGGATCAGTGAGGTAGCGGGGGGGCTCTCTGTCAGGGCCGCTTTGTGATACTGATCACAGGCAGGCGCTGGGCTTGTGGGAGCCATGCCATGATGCAGGATTTTGGGGGGTGTCACTACAGGCAACTTAAGCGCACCAAAAGAGGCCTCAGACACCATGCTGACATCCTTAAGAAACTCCTCAAATGTTTATCTGGTACAACGTTTGACAGCAGACTGTGCATAGACCTGGCAGTGCCTTGACTGGGACTCTAGCACGAGGGGGTCCCACCATGCAACTGGGCAACGTCACATCCATAGTACCAATGTGTCAACATTTCTGATTATTGTGCCATTATCGTGTCCCTGACCAGACCAGCAGGAGGCGCTGTGCTGGAGGCCCTGTGGTTGCAGTACAGGGAGGCACAGCACTGAAGCCTCTATAGCCAAGTAGTTCATATACGACTATTGAGTATTTTTATTATTTTATTTTTTTATGAAAAAGCATGATGATTTTTTATATGTTTTCAACAAGTCTGTTTTTTTTCTTGCATGATGATGAATATGGCACTTAAGGGAAAAGCCTATAGGAAAAATACAAAACTTTAAATTAAGTTTACGTTTTGTGCAACATATGGCTTTAGTAGGAAATACATGTTTAGTGCTTGTTGTTTATTAGAAAAAATGTATATTGCTTTATATTATTTTAATGACACATGATCTTTCCACATCCAATTGATTTAATTACACATGTGACATAAGTCATGCTTTCTCGGAACATAAAGTGAATGTATCAATTGGAAAAGTTCAAAAAAAGTTTTCAAAAAGAAAAACATTGCAGTTGTGTGTAACCGCTGTCGATGACTTCATTTCATTCAAAGAATTATGCATAAAAACCATTAATGAGAAAACATGCATTTAATACACATTGTACATCAATGTATAACTTACATGTTTGACAAAACATTAATTAAATGTATTTTACATGAATGAAGGACACATATGTCTAATGTCACATTACATTAATGGTAAAATGCATGAGAATCATGTGTTATTTAAAAAAAAAAACTTTTTTATATGGGTAGGGAGATGCTTAGTGTGCTTTTCTTAAGTGAAATATGCCTGCACACCTGAACCACCCATAAATAATGAATGGGTACAGCTCGAGGCCAGTGCCCCTTCCAAGCACCCTCTCAGAGCACCGGCGACTGTAATCCAGGTCTGCTCTGTTCAGCTCTGGCAGCCCTGGAGATGTGACCATGGCTCTGGGATGTCAGCTAACCATTTGGTCCACCGAGTGACTATGGGCTTCGTCATGGAAGCCACATGCTAATCAAACATTAATCCCAGACGACCCCTAAGGCCAGGGCAATGAGTGCATTAAGTCTCCCACTCACAGTGACAAGACGGCACATAGACAGAGAATCTGCGTCTGTCTGATTTCTGCACAACATGTTTGCCTGAATTTGCCTAAATTAGCTTTGGAGAGCAAAAAAGTGTCATGTGAGCAATCCCCAGGGGTAGAGCGATCGCAATGTTGGGGGAGACGTAGCACAGAGTCAGAACAGGCCCCAGCGGATCCTTCTGAGCAAAGGGGCCTCAGGGTCAAGCAAAGAACATTATTAATCCGTTATTATAATATGGGCCAAATGAAAATCCTGCCTTGGCAACAGCAACCCGAGATCCTGAGAGGGTCAGACTCCAATGTCTTCATTAGAAAAATATAAAGGGCTGTAGCTTTGAACCAGGGATAAATTCTGTTGAAGTCAAGTAGATAATTAAAGGTAGTACAAAGATCTCCCTTACTCACTGTTTTGACTTTACAATATCACTTAAAATGTTCTTGGTAAACAAATTTCTGCTTTCTGAAGCTGACTCTGTGAGTCAGCTCTGAGAGAATGATACTTAAGGGCGTTGTCAAGAAATAATTAACATCGTTAAACAGCCAAACATGACGAACTGAAGGATGCGACTTTTTAAAGTTTTTCAGAGGTGCTCAGTCATTTCATGGCTGCCTGCTGACTGCTTTTTCATGCCAGAGGAAAACAGGAGATTGTGTGTGTGGATTATATTCATATTACATTGTGGAGACCAAATATCCTCCAAAATGTGATACAAACCTGTTATTTTGACCTATGAATGCAACCAAAAAACTAAAAATACCAAAAGTATTCATATTTTGTTTAGTTAGGGCTGGGTAGGGGTTAAGGTTGTCATGTTAGAACTGAATGGAGAGTCCCCACAAAGATATAATTGTGTGTGTGTGTGTGTGTGTGTGTGTGGGTGTGCACCGAGATGGACTGCAGTCCTCTCCATGGTGTGTCCCAGTAGTGGATGAACGATGGATGCAAGAATGGAGAAGCTTACAATGAAGTTACTTTTTACAGACCAACAAACAATCAACAATCAGCAAGGTCTTGTGTTTACTTGCGTCAAACAAGATCCCCCAGACTGCTAATCTGAAATCTTTATTCATCAGTGAGATACACGGTTCACTCAGCCCGAGACGTGTTCATGTCTTTGTAGAATAAGAAATGGGGATCCCAAGGTCTTTAGGGGCCAAAAGGCCATGTGTGGTGATGCTGCAGGGGGAATCCCAATATCGGGTCCCAAGGTCTTTAGGGGCCAAAAGGCCATGTGTGGTGATGCTGCAGGGGGAATCCCAAAAGCTTTCTCCTGGTTATCAAGTAGTCAGTGTGAATCTGGGACCAGGAGCAAAATCGACAGGCAGGCGTTGTTTGTGCTGAAGTTCTCAAAAACAATGAGCAGCAGGCCAATGTGGGTAGACCTTCAGGCCATTGCGGACAGGCCTTCAGAGACCCACTATGCCTCTTAATGAGTTCACCCCAAACCCTCGCTCTGTCATGTGGATACTTATCCGACGGCCGCCCTGTGACCTACAGTCTCCAGCGCAAGAAGGACTAATAAATAGACAGTCATTTCCATTGACGTAAATGCACTTTCAATTCATTATAAAACTCAGTGTTCACTTTGTAATCTTAAAAGTCAACGTTCACCTAGTATTCAAAAAAACAAAACAGAACTTACTGTAATAAAAGTGACTATATTAAATAATTCGTACTGTGTATCAATCAAAATAAATTCCGTACGTTTCGTTGCGTCCTTCCAGTCATCTGCTACATTTATGTCAACGTAAATGGACCATGTTAATTTAAGTAAGTTGTGTACATTATTTTCTTAAAGTAATTTAAATCACTACACACAAGTGACATAAATTTGAGTTTGACGTATGCCAAAATGACGTATACCGGGGTACTCACATTAACCCCATCCCCTGCCTGTCCCCAGCCTGTCCCCAGCCTGTACTATTCCTGTCCTCTGCCTGTCCCCTGCCTGCTCCTAGCATGTTCCCTGCCTGTCCCCTGCCTGCTCCCTGCCTGTCCCCTACCTGTCCCCTGCCTGTCCCCTGCCTGCTCCCAGCCTGTCCCCTGTCTGTCCCCAGCCTCTCCCCTGTCTCATCCTTTTCCATTCCATGAGAAGGGACACTATTTGAAGCCAAGCTGCCCCCTGTTCCCTGAGTTCTGTGGTTCTATACACCTGACCTGAGTTATTCCCACGTGTCCTCTGACTTTGTATTTAACTGGGGTTATTGCTGTAAATATGGCCAGACAGTTTCTTTGCACCCTTCCTGTTATACAGCCTTTATCTTAAGTTCTCTCATTGCGTAGGCTGACAGGCCGTACGTGCCAATGTTTATATCCAACAGTAAACAGGGTCTCCTGACAGGGAGCTGTTTTATTAGCGAGACTATAGGTGTCTCCTGTCTGTCTGTTAGCCAGGAAAATGTATTGCGTCCACAGCGAGAGGACCCTGTACCTCACGTCTTGATGGAAAGCGTCGACTGTATGGCCGTCCATCTGCTGTCAAAGCGGGCAACTACTTCTCAGAAACTCCTTCATGGCGTGTGCGCTGGCAATGGCCCCAGAACCAGGGTTTAATTGCCAGCCCGTCGCTATGGAGAAGGGGGTGGGCTTTGGGTGCCATAATCAAAAGCAGGTCAGTCAAAGCTGTAGCGGGGCCAGTGGGCAACAGGAGTGCATGCCACCAAACAAACGAAAATGAAACGAAACAAACAAAAGCGAAACAAAAACAAAACAAAGCCGAAAAAATGTTTGATCTACAGCACAGCATCTGAGCCGAGAGCGAGATCACCTCTGTGAGCTCATATTAATTATGGATCTCGCGTATATGAAGAACAAAGAGGACTGTGGGTTAATATTTTATGAGAGGTTTTTTTTTCTTGGTGGGGAGGAAAATGAACGACTTCATAATTATTTCAAATAGCTCGTTTGCCTCTTCTGTAAATGCTTCATTACACTTTTGCTATTCCTGCTCCAGTAAAAGGGCTAAAATACCACACCAAAGAATTATGGGGGGGGCAGATTCCCCCAGAACCTCCTTGGCAGGTAGGAGTGGCCCTCATCCCGCATCATCAGATGTATCTCAGCAGCCTTCTCTGAGCCCAGGAGAAATAAGTTACGGTGGTAGCGCGATGCACCGTGAGCTAAATCTGTAAGCGCACAAACCATGGAAGGCCTCAGCGGGGGGGAGGGGGGGGACATATAAGGCGAGAAGGCCCGCAGCATCAGACGGGTGTGAGATGTCCTCTTAAACAGGAAAGCACAAACCTATGTGGGATCTTCTCCTCAGAAGCACGACGGCCGGGTCCCAGAAGGCCACCCCAAACATCAGGCATGATACCATCTACACCCTGCAGCAGGAGGCACGTTTGCACTGAGAAAAGCTGTCTTAGAGGGAATGTTTCTGAGGAACACTCAGGGATCCCAGGAGACATGCAATTCCTCTTAAGCACACTGCAAGTTGGTGTCACAAACTATGAATAAATTAAACCGGTCTGTCAATATATGATTACACTTGTTTTCTGTCTGAGTACATATTAATTTTGTGATTGGATCAGACTGAGAATTCCTGTTCCAGAAGTATCCCCTAAAATTTAATTACTCACAGGAAGAGACAGACTTCTAGCAGAGATTCCTTATTATTTTGCCAATATCTCTCTTTCTCAAAATGATAGCTTCATTTTCTCAGATCTCTCTCTCTCTCTCTCTCTCGCTCTCACACACACTCTCACACAAACACACACCCTCTCTCACAAACACACACACACTCTCTCACACACACACACACACACACACAAATACACAAACACTCTCTCTCGCTCTCTCACACACACAAACACACACACACTCTCTCACACACACACACACACACACACACACAAACACTCTCTCCCTCTCTCTTTCCAGTATAAGTTTCCCAAGCAGATTAAAGTTTAAGAATCACACAATTAGCATCAGCAACTGTGACAAAGTCTGGCCACCTATTTCAGCTCTTTGAAGTGAGATCTAACCATATGTTTTGCTATCTCGGAGTTCTCAGTCCGTTTCCCTCTATCGCCAAGAATGACACATAAGTGAAAAAAAAACATTATTTGGATAGATTTCTGAAGCAATTACCAGTCCAGTTTAGCTCCTAGCCCACTATAGCCAGCTGTCATACATTAAATGTTTAATAATAGATTGTAATAGACAGCCCTACTGTGTAGATGCACTGAGCTGCGTGTGATAAACCCCAGAAGCTGGTTTTTAAATGGATGGGCAGACACCTGAGTGGGATGTGGATGGGGGTATTTCACACCTTCTCAGTCTTGTGAGCACTTCCAAATAGGCTGGATGGAGTCATAAATAACACTGCTCTCCAAGGCCCAATCGAACGCGTGAGATTTTCGGGTGTCTCCCGAATGATTTTGAGAAGAGCTGCCATGTGCCTAGTAGCCTGTGTACCTCTTCTTCTCCCAACTGCATGACGGAACCAGAAAGAAAACTATGACCAGAGTAGCTGGCTTTACTGACAAACTGGCCTGTACTCGGCTATGTCTGTACGCTCAGATTTGCCTCTTTAAATATCCTTTGAATTGGTCCTGATTGTCAGCCGTTTGGCCATGGAGAAGGCATGGTTTTCTGAAGACTAGCTGTGGACTAGCCCAGCTGCTTCCTGCCAAGCTGATCAGGGAGCTTCTCTGTCCAGGCCTACAGACAGCAGATGTCCATTTGTTTGCTCGAGGCAAACAACAACCTGCAGGCATGTGACCGAAGGCTGAAGCGTGTCTCAGAAGCCAGAGGAAGCTCTCATTCTCAGGAGGAACAGGCAGCTGACTGCGGCACTCCATGTTCACTGGCTCCCTCTCTAGCCCATTGAGTGCCCTTTTTATTCATGTCGCATTTTGGGAAAGCCAGCCTAGCCCGTGCTGAATGTCTCCCTCTGCTTGCTTTTCCCCTTGGTTTGTTCTGACCCTGCCTCCCTTCGCTTTCCCCCTGAAAATCGGAATTCAAAATAAAAGCTTGGCAGGCCGTCATCTCTCCCTGTCACATGGCTCAGTCCTTGCAAATGTCCACTTCTGCTGCAAGGTCAAGAATGGAGAAAGTTTTTCCAAAATAATTCCTGACAAAAGGTTTTCTTCTTCATATTTGAAATTGCCCAGAAGCACTCCTGCAAATTGCTGTTGCCCACAATCTATAGTGTGGCCCTAAGGGGCCATGCCCGTTCCGTGTTTCTTACCTCTTGTTCCTGCCCTTGTGTTACTCACTCCAGCTGCCTCTCAATTGCCCCCTTGTTAGTTATTGTAAAAAAGCTCTTCCTAGTCCTTTGTTCCCAGTCCTGTCATTAAGGTCATACCTCTTACATGCCCGAGTCCTTCCCCATACCCACATCCTTCTTTTTTGACCCCACATGGTCTGTTTTGTTTCCCTGCTTCCGTTTGCTTTCAATAAACCCCCTGTTGTTCTCCCTAACCCCTGTTGTTCTCCCTAACACCTGTTGTTCTCCCTAACACCTGCTGTTCTCCCTAACACCTGTTGTTCTCCCTAACCCCTGTTGTTCTCCCTAACAC